>OX422222.1:7787535-8387535 GCA_949130495.1 Sambucus nigra
AAGATATAAATATCCCATTAGGGGAATGTATGCCTAGTCATTTAAGGGAGCTAAGTTTGGGAATAGGAGTGTGCGAAAATGTGTGTCGTTAAAGGAATGGTTTTGAGAAATAATAAATTATGGAATTGGATATTTGGGGTTCCTAAATGTGGTAGGAGGACCTCTAAATTATTATTGGAGTGAGGTGTATACCTTGGGTTAGTTAAAGGAAAAATCCAAGGGACTACTAAGTTTTTTGGGACGAGTAAACCTCGGGGTAATATTTCAGCGGTCAATTACACGTAGATTTTATGCCTGTAGGAAATATATTTATATTCCACCTAAATCCTAGGATGCGGATCGGATGGAAATTGAGGATAAGATCTAGAGATGCATAAGCGGATATCCGGAGTCGACTGATGACTAGGGTTATAGCTAATGTGATTCCTATAGGATTAAAATAAGCTTAGGGTATACTTATTAAATTATTATGAATTGGGACATTAGAAGAAGATATATATCCTTAAAAGTGATTAAGGTGGGAGGCATATTTTAAGTGAGAAAATACTTAGGTATTATTACAAATGGGAATATTCGGGGTTACTGGCTATTGCTATATGAGATTGGCAATAATATCCATATTTATTTTGGAAAGCGATGTAGATTATATATGTGATGGGATTACAGTATATATAATATAATATGATACGTATAATTATATCTATATGTGATTGATATGTTTGTACCTTTGAGGATGGTTCCATGGGCTTTCCTTTTGCATAGGGCTGGAACAACCAGATTATATATATTTCTCTAGTGCGATCCAGGGAGGTTGCGCGATGTGGGTGAATCCCCTGGCTTGAGGAGCAGGGAGAGTATATACCCAAGTCATATCATCCCGTGTTCAAGTACGATTTATGTGTACTCCACTTGCAGAGGGAAAATGACCGCCGCCACCATTGTGTATTCTTACCATGAAAATGAGAGAGTCTGGCTTGGTACCCTGGTATAGTGAGGAAAAATGGATTCAAATAGGAACTATGAGACTTCATCCCCGAGTTATATCTCGGTGGGATGGTTATTATACTTATTATTGTGATAGGTATAATTATACTTGTGGTGTATAGTATATCGTTTGTATATGAAGATGAATAGTCATATAAAGTAAAGGTATAAAAGGATGATGTCTATTTCCCTTTCCGGTATATATATATATATATATATATATATATATATATATCGAGATTTATTTGGATATGAATTAAAGGCAATGGTGAGAACTATATACTTATATATGAGTTTTATATATACGTTATGAGTTGAAGGCCTAATAGATCTCGACGATCAACACTGCCACGTAGTAGTGTATTAGGGGGTTCTTGTTTGGATTTCGCTTCGCGAGACACCCCACGCACGAACGTAGAGTAATTTTATGAATGGGGATAAGTTTATCCCTTAGCACTCGAGTTAATTAGGATTCTTGGAGATGGGTTAAACGGTTTAGTTAGGCATGGTAGCTTAACTAGGTTGTTTAATAGGGATGCGATAGGTGTGCACTATTAGAAGAGGGGTGAGGAGTATCTCATGGGAGTGCGATACCAATTTCAATATGAGGTATAAAATAATTTAAAAAATATTGCATTTATGCACTGGCAAAATATTTTCACAACTCGGGCTCTGACTCGTTTCTCTATTTTCCCTTTCTTTCAATATTATATATATAGGTATCCAGACACAGGGACGCCTGGATGATAATTCTTTCTAGTCAGACGTTGCTGCAGTAGCTGTGGATGCATGCAAGTTTACTATAGACGCTTATATCCTTGTAATCCGGATAGGAGGTATTGTGGTAACATTCAGGACGAAATCCCAATTGTATTTATTTATTCTAATACCGCCTTTTAGTGCGCCATTCATTATGGTTGAATTTTGTTAAACCGAGTGTTCGGTTATTTAATCTCATTTCAGTTCTATACATAAACTTCTGTGAATGTTTTATTTGAATGGTTGGATTAATAAGATTAGTTAAAAAAGTTGGTGCCAGCCTAATATGTTATTAGTAATTAAAATGGTTTTCGACAGTGATGCTAAGAATGAAACATATGAGACTGCTATTTTAATTTGGTACAGGATTGATCGCCCGATATTTTATTAGGCGGGGTGTTACAATATGTCTGTTCTATGCTTTAATTCTTATTTAGCTATCACCCACTTTAAGTCATTTTAAATTCCATATTAATTAATTCACCTCAATTATTTATTCTATACTCACATACTAATATTATTCACCCATATATAATTATCACATTTATATACGTATTCATATCACTAGCATGCTATCAAGCTCCATGAATGTCCACCACGACCTAGGAAATCAGTTCAGAATCTAACCACTGAACCCAAAATGAAAATGAAAACCGGAGGCGGTCATGGCCTTATGTCCATGAGTCATAACCATAATACATTATTCAATGGGTGGTCATGCACATATCTATGACCCAAGAAGCATTACTCCCTCTTTTGGGATTTTCCAGAGTGACCTTCCATTACGCACAACCTCCACCGATAGTATATCCACTAGCATGGGTATGTTTCATACAAATATCACACACTCAAACATTATTATTATATGCATATATATACTCCTATATATATATATATTCACAGAATCCTTCTAATCAATGACTATCACCCGAATCACTAGCCTAGATGTCCCGAGTATACTCTTGACTCCGACATAATTAATTAACAACTAATATTGACATAATTTGACTAATCCGTGCCTATCACTCATGGAACTAGCCTAGGTGTCCCAAGTCTATCCCCGACTCTCGAATATTTAACACATCCCTATCTTATATAATTCATACACATATTATATATCGACACAAATCCATTCTTGATCAACCCGCATCCTAAATTAACCAGAATTTGCAACCGAATTCGTTAATCTATTTTCCTAAGTGTTTTTCATCTTAAAGTCCCAAAAATCCATATTCCGAGTTCTATTCGAACTAAACCAGGCTAAACCAAGGTCCATAAATATTTTTTAGAAATCTTACTTTCATCTACGGACATCCCAAAATAACAAATACCTTAAATCGAGCAATGAAAGAATTTAAGAAACAAACTGTCTAAGCAGGGGAGTCGAGCCGGTTGTAACAACCCTTACTTTTGAGAGACTATTTTATATTTATTTACTAAATGTAGTAATTAATTATAAATTATGGATGTTGAGTAAATATTAATTTAATATGGAAAAGGTTAATATTTACTGAAATGTTGTATGATTACCTCATGAGTAGGTAAAAATATCCATGTGGTGATTTGTTGTGTCATAAGAATTAAAATGACATTTTGGTTTAATGAGAAACCGGAACTAAAATGAGTTATAAAATTACCAAATGACAATTTGTAGGGTGTAGTTAGTCCCGGTAGGTGCGAGACAATCAAAATAAGTGCCATATTGCATTTTGGCATTTCGGGCACTTTTGACGGGATAGAGCTTAACTGTGTAGTTGCGATTTATTAGACCGCGTATTGATCATTTAAGTGGACTTTTTAGACTTAAGCCACGTTTTATTTTCCCAACTCTATTCCCATTCTTCTATTACACACTTCTAGACCTAGATAGAAAGAGAGAAGAGGAGAGCTTTAGAGAAAGAGAAAGATTGAAGATTTGGAGTTTGTTCTTGATTTCATCTTCACTAAATCTGAATTTCCAACATCAAGGCAAGTTACCTACTTGCTATTACATGATTTAAGTGCATTAATTAGCATTGATAGTTGTGGATTGTTATGATTTAGTTTAGTTAGGGTTTTGTTGGATTTATGGGTATTAAGCCTTGGAAATTGATTTGGATGATAAATATTGCAAATGATGGTTGTTGGGTATATTTATGGAGTTTTAGTTCCATTATATGAGTTTGGTTTGGTTGGTTTTGGGTTTGGGAGAAAATGTGGAGTTTAGAACTCCATAGCCAACCTTGGCTTTTTCGCAGGGGCGAATCGATTCGGCCCCTTGCGCGAATCGATTCGCATAGATGCAGTTTCCCAGGTCCGTGTACCCGAATCGATTCTGGTTAAGTACAAATTGATTCGGTAGTATGAAGAATGTTGGGTCTGTCTTCCGCACCGATTCTCTTTCAGGGAGAATCGATTCGGTTCCTGCAGTTTTGAGTTATTTTCTTGTTTGATTTTTGATTTTTTTTCTTTAGGTTTAGGACCTAGGAACCTTCTTGAATGAAGTAAACTTAGAGTCCTAGAGTAGTAATTGAGTTTGGTCGCCACCCTAGATTAGAATTGGGTCATCTGGGGTTTATTTCGGGGGGGGGGGGGGGGGGTTAACGTAATGCTAAGGTATTACTTCTTTTATTCAATTTTTGAGAAGTTAGGAAGTTAAATGCCCAGGCTTGGAGACTTAAGGGCTTATTAAAGTTATATGAACTTTGGGGACTTGTAGGATCATAATGATCATTTGGAGATTTAGTTTGACTTGAAATTTGAGGAATATCAATGATAATATTCAATGGGAATAGGTTGGCATAATATGAACCCAATTATTTAATGATGTTAGGTTCGAATAAAAAGAACCAATCACATGGATAATGGAAATGGAAATTGGTAATGAATATTGAATATGATGATGAGATTAAAAATGAAAATGTTAATTTACTGATACACACTTCTATAAATGACATCATAAGGGAAGTTCGCGCGCTTGGTGATGCCCCCTGGATAATGAATGTAGGGTTGATATAGTCCTACGCCATATGCGGGTTTTTTTATATGTTTTATGCGCTGGTGAGGAGATTCCGGGTGTGGTATTGACTCTCCCGCAGGCTTATGACCGCTTCCCGACGCATCGCGATTGGTCTCCAGGTTGTCTTGTATAGGTAGGCCCTGGAAGATAATGGTCATTTAGGGGCGCGCCTAGTGGGGAAGCTCAGAGGGGCGGTCTTAGAATCGTTATATGTATGAGAATATAACTTTTCTGCATCAAGTGGGACTTGATGGATATATATGCCATAAAGATCATGGATACGTGCCATAAAGAGCATGTGATTGAGATATGTGCCATAAAGAGCACTTAGTATAAATGGTAATCCTATTAAGGAATGGAAAGATAAAAATGGAAAGTTTTAATTAATGAAGGGAAATTATATCCTCTTGATTAAACCGGATAAATGGTTTTATTCCTAATAAGTAATGTCAAGGGATATGGTAATTGGATTAATGAGCATTGGTTTTAAACTTAAGTTATTTACTTTTATTTCTCTTATGTACATGACATTTTATTTCATAATTAAGTTAAATATCTTAAATTGTAATGGAAGTTTAACATGCGTGTTATCATGCCATATTATCATCCTTGTCCTCTATGCATAACTGTTCATTTCTATCATGCTTTTTATTTCTTCTGGTGGTCATGTAGAACCCGGCCCTGACCGGTTTATTTTTCTTGTTGTGTATATGATTGTATCCGCTCATGTGCTCCATTGCAAGGATGCCCGTTGTGATTATTCCTATTTATTTATTTTTGTTGGGATGTAAGATTTTGCGGATTATTACAGGTCATTGAATTAGACTCCCTCATATTTGTGTTCTAGATATGATCCGGTCTTACACTCGGGCGTGTGGCCTAAACTTTTGTATTTGATTAATGAATGTATTACGTAAGATATTAAACTGTTGTACTGTGTTGTATGTAGCTGTGGACCGACAGCCTATTCGGTCCTTTTGTATACATTCGTGTTAGATGTGATATATATGTTCTTGTGGAATTCCACTTGCTTATCAGATTGGGTTGTTTGGATTTAATTTTTTTAACTGGTTTTAATTTTTTTAAATTATTTTGGCAACCCATTTTTTGATTTATTGGGTGGTTTTCCAGTATACTGAGTTTATTTTGTTGATGCTGAGGATGATTTCCATCAATGATTCCTGTTACGTTTGAGTATCGGGCTGGTCACCACTTATCTCGGACTTCGGTTTGTCACCGATGGTATCAGAGCATCAGGTTATAGAGTCTTTAGGATCTATGTGGATTCGTCACGTTCTACCATAGTGTTCTTTGATATAGAGCCTAAGGTTAGGACTGTGTAGTTGTCCATGTTTGCGATCTTCTGCAAGATATATAGTTTCGAATAGTATTTTAACTCTATTGTTTCTTCATCTCAAATTCCGCCTATAGAGGTCGCCCAGTGAGACGTAATAGGGTTGTAGAAGAGGATGTAGGTCCTCCGCCGCCGCCACAAGGGACCGTTAATGCTGCTGATGTAGCAAACATAGTGGCTCAAGCAGTTAATACCGCCATGACCGCAGTGGTCCAACAATTGCCATAGGCTTAGCAACGGGCTCACGATATGCAAGCTCCTATGGGACCTTCTCTGTGGGAATGGGTTTGAGAGTCCTTTCTAAAGGGCAATCCCTCGGAATTCGAGGGAGGCACGAATGTTATTAAAGCCAATACATGGAAAAAGGACATGCAACGCCACCTTCGAATGATAGAATGTAGCGAGGTGAAGAAACAAGTCTTTGCCACTTTTAATCTTGTCGGATCTGCTTTACACTGGTGGGAGATACGATCACTGAATTCTGGGCTTTGTTCGATCGTGAGCACGTTCCTCCTACAGTTCATAGGGAGATGAGAAAGAAGCTCCAGGATGTTGTGCAAGGCGAGAGATCCGTGGAGGTTTATGTAGAGGAGTTTACACGATTGGCGAGTTTTGTCCCGGATGAAGTGGCTCCGGAAGATAGGAAGATCTCAAAGTTTATGTGAGGTCTAAACTGGAGAATCCGGCAACAATTGTTGGGTAATCCCTCTTTACAAACTTTTGGTGAGGTTATGAATGAACCCTCACCTCATTGCCATGAGCATCGTTTATATACACCGGGTAGAAAGAAAGCTACTGTCGTGGGGCAAGCAGGAAAGCTTGGAGAACATGGGATTAGAGGAGGAGCATTTCCCTCATCCCAACCTTTGGGTAGTAAGAAGAAATAGAGGGACCCTCGACAAGGGGTTTCGTCTAAGAGACAACGTTTTGGAGGGTTTATTGCGGGTGAGAATAACATTAGGCATGGTAAGGGTGCTTCACAACTTGTAGGTCGGGGTGGTTATGGAGTTAAAGACCATCTGGGCCAAGGCATTAACCAGTTTATAAATAACGAGGGTTGAGGTTGAGATGATATGAAGGGACGGTGCTTCCTATGTGGGGAGGAAGGTCACTTCATTGGAGTGTCCTCGATGGATTGGGGGTCAGTTTCCTAGGACTCCACAGCAGCCACCCGTTCAGTTTCTACCTCAGGTACCTGATCTGGTAGTTCCCATGCAGTCGGGATAGTTACTGTATGGGAGAGTTTATCAAATTCAGGAGGCTATACTCCCTCCAACTTCGTTAGCACCGCCCTCTAGTATGGGTATGTTTTTATTTCGGAGGTACTTGAGTTATGTGTTATTAGATGCGGGTGTTACGCGCTCATTTGTTTTATGAGCACTTCTCAGACTACAGATTTGATAAGATCTGCTGAGAGTATTTGTACTAAAATTGAGTTTTCTATGAGTGACAGTTCGCTCAATTCCTTGTTTATAAACATATAGGGATTTCTTGTGGTGCTTTGTGCTTTGAGGCTGATTTACTCGTCCTTGACATGGTTGGGTATGATGTGATTGGTATGCCTTATCTCCACGACCGACAAAGTTGAGTAGTAGCGTATAGGAGGGGTTCCTTGTTTGGATTCCACTTTTGCGGGACGCTCCACGCTTGAAACTCAACGACGTTGGAAGTGGAGAACTAGAAACATGACGTTAAAGGGTGAGAACTAGAAACAGCCCCCGAACGTCCCCCTGGTTGTCACCAACACTTCCCACGGTACGAATGTAACTCGTAGGAACTGATCCCGTAGCCGCGGGACTCTCAATTTGAGAATACGGTGGTAATTTGTATATTTCAAGACTTAAGCAAAACATGGCGTTAGAGGGTGAAAACTCGAAACATCCCCCGAACGGCCCCGTGGGTGGCACTAATTCCTCCCACGGGACCAATGTAACTCGTAGGAACTGACCCCACATCCGCAGGACTCCCGGTTTGAGAATACGATGATAATTTGCATATTTTTAGACTTAGGCTTAAAAACATGGCGTTAGAGGGTGAGAACTTGTAACAACCCTCTAACGGTACCGCGGGTGGCACCAACACCTCTCAGGCGACCAATGTAACCCGTAGGAACATACGCCATATTCGTGGGTCTCCCAGTTTGAGATTATGACGGTAATTTGCCTATTTCTAGACTTAGGCTTAAAAACATTACGTTAGAGGGTGAAAACTCGAAACTGCCCCCGAACGTCCCCGTGGGAGGCACCAACACCTCCCACGGGACCAATGTAACTCGTAGGAGCTGACCCCACAACCGCGGGTCTCTCGGTTTGAGAATACGATGGTAATTTGCATATTTCTAGACTTAGGCTTAAAAATAAGACGTTAGTGGGTGAAAACTCGAAAAAACACCAAACGGCCTCGTGGCTGGCACCAACACCTCCCATGGGACCAACGTAACTCGTAGGAACTGTCCCCGTAGCCACGGGTCTCCCAGTTTGAGAGTACAATGTTAATTTGCAAATTTCTGAATTTAAGCAAAACATGGCGTTTGAGGGTGAAAAATTGAAATAGCACCCGAACCGCCCCGTGGGTGGCACCAACACCTCCCACGGGACCAATGTAACTCGTAGGAACTGACCCCATGGCCGCGGGTCTCCCGGTTTGAGAGTATGATGGTAATTTGAATATTTCTAGACTTTGGCTTAAAAACAAGACGTTAGAGGGTGAAAATTCGAAACAACCCCCGAACGGCCCCGTGGGTGTCACCAACACCTCCCTCGGGACCAATGTAACTCGTAGGAACTGACCCCGCAGTCGCAGTACTTCCGGTTTGAGAATACGATGGTATTTTTCATATTTCTAAATTTAAGCAAAATAAGGCATTTGAGGGTAAAAACTCGAAACAGCCCCAGAACGGCCCTGTGGCTGGCACCAACACCTCCCACAGGACTAATGTAACTCGTAGGAACTAACCCCATTCGGTTTGAGAATACGACGATAATTTGCATATTTTTAGACTTATGCTTAAAAACATGGCGTTAGAGGGTGAGAACTCGAAACAGCCATCTAGCGACACTGTGGGTGGCACCAACACCTCCCACGAGACCAATGTTACTCGTAGGAACTAACACCACAGCCTCGGGACTCCCGGTTTGAGAATACTGGGGTAATTTGCATATTTCTAGACTTAGGCTTAAAAACATGACGTTAGAGGGTGAAAAATCGAAATAGCCCCCGAACGGCCCTGTGTGTTGCACCAACACCTCCCACGGGACCAATATAACTCTTAGGAACTGACCCCATAACCACGGGTCTCCCGGTTTGAGAATACGATGGTAATTTGCATATTTCTAGACTTGTGATTAAAAACATGACGTTATAGGGTGAAAACTCGAAACAACCACCAAACGGCCCCGTGGGTGTCACCAACACCTCCCACGGAACCAATGTAACCCGTAGGAACTGACGCCATATCCGCGGGTCTCCCCGTTTGGGAGTATGACGGTATTTGCCTATTTTTAGACTTAGGCTTAAAACCATGACATTAGAGGGTGAAAACTCGAAACAGCCCCCGAACAGCCCCGTGGGTGGCACCAACACCTTCCACGGGACCAATGTAACTCGTAGGAACTGACCCCACAACCGTGGGTCTCTCGGTTTGAGAATACGATGGTAGTTTGCATATTTCTAGACTTAGGCTTAAAAACATGACGTTAGAGGGTTGAAAGTCGAAACAGCCCCCAAACCGCCCCCTGGGTGGCACCAACACCTCCCATGGGACAAATGTAACTCGTAGGAACTTACCCCTCAACCGTGGGTCTCCCAGTTTGAGAGTACGATGGTAATTTGCGTATTTCTAGACTTAGGCTTAAAAACATGATGTTAGAGTGTGAAAACTCGAAACACCCCCCGAACGACCTCGTGGGTGGTACCATCCCCTCCCACGGGATCAATGTAACTCGTAGGAACTGATCCCACCGCCGCGGGTCTCCCGGTTTGAGAATACTACGATAATTTATATATTTTTAGTCTTAGGCAAAAAAAATGGCGTTAGAGGGTGAGAACTCGAAACAGCCGTCTAATCGCACCGTGGGTGGCACCAATGTAACTCGTAGGAACTGACCCCACGGACGCGGGTCTCCCGGTTTGAGAGTACGATGGTAATTTAAATATTTCTAGACTTAGTCTTAAAAACATGATGTTAGAGGGTGAAAACTCGAAACTGCCTTCGAACGGCCATGTGGGTGGCAACATCCCCTCCCACGGGACCAATGTAACTCGTAGGAACTGACCCCGCAGCTGCGGGTCTCCCGATTTGAGAGTACGTCGGTAATTTGCATATTTTTATACTTAGGCTTAAAAACATGACGTTAGAGGGTAAAAACTCGAAACATCCCTCTAACCGCACCGTGGGTGGCACCAGCACCTCCCATGGGACCAATGTAACTGGTAGGAATTGACCCCGCAGCCGCGGGACTCTCGGTTTGAGAATACGATGACAATTTGAATATTTTTGGACTTAGGCTAAAAAACATGACGTTAAAGGGTGAGAACTAGAAACATCCCCTGAACGTCCCCCTGGGTGGCACCAACACTTCCCACGGTACGAATGTAACTCGTAGGAACTGATCTCGTAGCCGCGGGACTCTCAATTTGAGAATACGGTGGTAATTTGCAGATTTTAAGACTTAAGAAAAACATGGCGTTAGAGGGTGAAAACTCGAAACATCCCCCGAACGGCCCCGTGGGTGGTACTAACACCTCCCACGGGACCAATGTAACTCGTAGGAACTGACCCCACATCGGCAGGACTCCCGGTTTGAGAATACGATGATAATTTGCATATTTTTAGACTTAAGCTTAAAAACATGGTGTTAGAGGGTGAGAACTTGTAACATCCCTCTAACGGTATCGCGGGTGGCACCAACACCTCTCACGGGACCAATGTAACCCGTAGGAACTGACGCCATATTCGCGGGTCTCCCGGTTTGAGATTACGATGGTAATTTGAATATTTATAGACTTAGTCTTAAAAACTTGATGTTAGAGGGTGAAAAATCGAAACTGCCCCCGAACGGCCACGTGGGTGGCACCATCCCCTCCCACGGGACCAATGTAACTCGTAGGAACTGACCCCGCACCTACGAGTCTCCCGATTTGAGAGTATGTCGGTAATTTGCTTATTTTTATACTTAGGCTTAAAAACATGACGTTAGAGGGTAAAAACTCGAAATATCTCTCTAACCGCACCGTGGGTGGCACCAACACCTCCCACGGGACCAATGTAACTAGTAGGAATTGACCCCGCAGCGGCGGGACTCTCGGTCGGAGAATACGATGACAATTTGAATATTTTTGGACTTAGGCTAAAAAACATGACGTTAAAGGGTGAGAACTGAAAACAGCCCCCGAACGTCCCCCTGGGTGGCACAAACACTTCCCACGGTACGAATGTAACTCATAGGAACTGATCCCGTAGCCGCGGGACTCTCAATTTGAGAATACGGTGGTAATTTGCATATTTCAAGACTTAAGCAAAACATGGCGTTAGAGGGTGAAAACTCGAAACATCCCCCGAACGGCCTCGTGGGTGGCACTAACTCCTCCCACGGTTCAATGTAACTCGTAGGAACTGACCCCACATCCGCAGGACTCCCGGTTTGAGAATACGATGATAATTTGCATATTTTTAGAATTAGGCTTAAAAACATGGCGTTAGAGGGTGAGAACTTGTAACAGCCCTCTAACGGTACCGCGGGTGGCACCAACACCTCTCACGGGACCAATGTAACCCGTAGGAACATACGCCATATTCGTGGGTCTCCCAGTTTGAGATTATGACGGTAATTTGCCTATTTCTAGACTTAGGCTTAAAAACATGATGTTAGAGGGTGAAAACTCGAAACAGCCCCCGAACGTCCCCATGGGAGGCACCAACACCTCCCACGGGACCAATGTAACTCGTAGGAACTGACCCCACAACCGCGGGTCTCTCGGTTTGAGAATACGATGGTAATTTGCATATTTCTAGACTTAGGCATAAAAACAAGACGTTAGTGGGTGAAAACTCCAAAAAACACCAAACGGCCTCGTGGGTGGCACCAACACCTCCCATGGGACCAACGTAACTCGTAGGTACTATCCCCGTAGCCACGGGTCTCCCAGTTTGAGAGTACAATGTTAATTTGCAAATTTCTGAATTTAAGCAAAACATAGCGTTTGAGGGTGAAAAATTGAAATAGCCCCCGAACCGCCCCGTGGGTGGCACCAACACCTCCCACGGGACCAATGTAACTCGTAGGAACTGACCCCACAATCGCGGGTCTCCCGGTTTGAGAGTATGATGGTAATTTGAATATTTCTAGACTTTGGCTTAAAAACATGACGTTAGAGGGTGAAAATTCGAAACAGCCCCCGAACGGCCCCGTGGGTGTCACCAACACCTCCCTCGGGACCAATGTAACTCGTAGGAACTGACCCCGCAGCCGCAGTACTTCCGGTTTTAGAATACGATGGTATTTTTCATATTTCTAAATTTAAGAAAAATAAGGCATTTGAGGGTAAAAACTCGAAACAACCCCCGAAAGGCCCCGTTGCTGGCACCAACACCTCCCACAGAACCAATGTTACTCGTAGGAACTAACCCCATTCGGTTTGAGAATACGACGATAATTTGCATATTTTTAGACTTATGCTTAGAAACATGGCGTTAGAGGGTGAGAACTCGAAACAGCCATCTAGCGACAGTGTGGGTGGCACCACCACCTCCCACGGGACCAATGTTACTCGTAGGAACTGACACCACAGCCTCGGGACTCCCGGTTTGAGAATACTACGGTAATTTGCATAATTCTAGACTTAGGCTTAAAAACATGACGTTAGAGGGTGAAAAATCGAAATATCCCCCGAACGGCCCCGTGTGTTGCACCAACACCTCCCACGGGACCAATATAACTCTTAGGAACTGACCCCATAACCACGGGTCTCCCGGTTTGAGAATACGATGGTAATTTGCATATTTCTAGACTTGTGATTAAAAACATGACGTTATAGGATGAAAACTCGAAACAACCACCAAACGGCCCCGTGGGTGGCACCAACACCTCCCACGGAACCAATGTAACTCGTAGGAACTGACCCCGTAGCCGCCGGTGTCCCGGTTTGAGAATTCGATAATAATTTGTATATTTCTAGACTTAGGCTTGAAAACATGTCGTTAGAGGTTAAAAACATGAAACAACCCTGTAACGACCCCGTGGGTGGCACCAACACCTCCCGCGGGACCAATGTAACTCGTAGGACCTGACCCCGCAGCCGCGGGACTCCCGGTTTGAGAATACGACGAAAATTTGCATGTTTTTAGACTTAGGATTAAGAACATGGAGTTAGACGGTGAGGACTTGAAACAGCCCTCTAGCGGCACCGTGGGAGGCACCAAAACCTCCCACGGGACCAATATAACTACTAGGAACTAACCCCACAGTCGCGGGTCTCCCGATTTCAGAGTACGATGGTAATTTTCATATTTCTATTTTTAGGCTTAAAAACATGATGTTAGAGGGTAAAAACTCAAAACCGCCCCCGAACGGCCACGTGGGTGGCACCAACACCTCCCATGGGACCAATGTAACTCGTAGGAATTGACCCCATAACCGCGGGTCTCCCGATTTGAGAATATGACATTAATTTGCATATTTCTAGACTTAGGCATAAGAACATGATGTTAGAGGGTGAAAACTCGAAACAACCCTCGAACGGCCCCATGGGTGGCACAAACACCTCCCATGGGACCAATGTAACTCGTACGAAATGACTCCATAGCCGCGGGACTCCCGGTTTGAGAATTCAATAATAATTTGTTTATTTATAAACTTAGGCTTAAAAACATGACGTTAGAGGGTGAAAACTCGAAACAGCCCCCGAATAGCGCCATGGGTGGCACCAACACCTCCCACGGGACCAATGTAACTCGTAGGAACTGACTCCGCAGCTACGGGACTCCCGATTTGAGAGTTCAATGGTAATTTGCAAATTTCTAGACTTAGGTTTAAAAACATGACGTTAGAGGGTGAAAACTCGAAATAGCCCTCGAACGGCCCCGTGGGTCTCACCAACACCTCCCACAGGACAAATGTAATTCGTAGGAACTGACCCCACAGCCCCGGGAATCCCAGTTTGAGAATATGACGGTAATTTGCATATTTCTAGACTTTTGCATAAAAACATAACGTTAGAGGGTGAAAACTCGAAATAGCCCCCAAACGGCCCCGTGGATGGCACCAACACCTCTAACGGGACCAATGTAACTCGTAGGAACTGACCCCACAACCGTGGGTCTCCCGATTTGAGAATACGATGGTAATTTGCATATTTCAAGACTTCAGCTTAAAAACATGACGTTAGAGGGTGAAAACTCGAAACAACCCCCAAACGGCCCCGTGGGTGGTACCAACACCTCCCACGGGACCAACATAACTCGTAGGATCTGACCCCGTAGCTGCGGGTCTCCCGGTTTGAGAGTACAATGGTAATTTGCATATTTCTAGATTTAAGCAAAACATGGCGTTTGAGGGTGAAAACACGAAACAGCCCCCGAACGGCCCCGTGGGTGGCACCAACACCTCCCACGGGACAAATGTAACTATTAGGAACTAACCCCACAGCCGCGGGACACCCGATTTGAGAATTCTATAATAATTTTTATATTTGTAGACTTAGGCTTAAAAACATGGCGTTAGAGGGTTAAAACTCGAAATAGCCCCGTAACGGCCCCGTGGGTGGCACCAACACCTCCCACGGGACCAATGTAACTCGTAGAAACTGACGCCGCAGCCGCTGGACTCCCAGTTTGAGAATACAACGAAAATTTGATTATTTTTAGACTTAGGCCTAAAAACATGGCGTTAGCGGGTGAGAATTAGAAACAGCCCTTGAACGTCACCGTGGGTGGCACGAACACCTCCCACGGGACCAATGTAACTCGTAGGAACTGATCCCATAGCCGTGGGACTCCCAGTTTGAGAATACAGTAGTAATTTGCATATTTCTAGACTTAAGCAAAATATGGCGTTAGTGGGTGAAAACTCGAAACAACCCCCGAACGGCCCCGTGGGAGGCACTAGCACCTCTCACGGGACAAATGTAACTCGTAGGAACTGACCCCACACCCGCAGGACTCCCGGTTTGAGAATACGATGACAATTTTCATATTTCTAGACTTAGGCTTAAAAAAATGATGTTAGAGGGTGAAAACTCGAAACATCCCTCGAAAGGCCCCGTGGGTGGCACCATCACCTCCCACGGGACCAATGTAACTCCTAGCAACAGACTCCGCTGCCGCAGGTCTCCCGGTTTGAGAGTATGATGGTAATTTGCATGTTTCCAGACTTAGGCTTAAAAACATGACGTTAGAGGATAAAAACTCGAAACACCCCCGAACAGCCCCGTGGGTGGCACAAACACCTCCCACGGGACCAATGTAACTCGTAGGAACTGACCCCACAACCGCGGGTCTCCCGATTTGAGAATACGATGGTAATTTGCATATTTCTAGACTTAGGCTTAAAAAGATGACGTTAGAGGGTGAAAACTCAAAACAGCCCCCAAACGGCCCCTTGGGTGGCACCAACACCTCCCACAGGACCAACGTAACTCGTAGGAACTGGCCCCGTAGCCACGGGTCTCCCGGTTTGAGAGTACATTGGAAATTTGCATATTTCTAGATTTAAGCAAAACATGGCGTTTGAGAGTGAAAATTCGAAACAGCCCCCCAACGGCCCCGTGGGTGCCACCAACACCTCCCACAGTACCAATGTAACTCGTACGAACTGACCCCGCAGCCGTGGGACTCCCGATTTGATAATTCGATAAGAATTTCTATATTTCTAGACTTAGGCTTAAAAACATGGCGCTAGAGGGTTAAAACTCGAAATAGCCCCGTAACGGCCCCGTGGGTGGCACCAACACCTCCCACGAGACCAATGTAACTCGTAGGAACTGACTCGGTAGCCACGAGACTCCCAATTTGAGAATACGATGATAATTTGCATATTTTTAGACGTGAGCAAAAAATTGCGTTAGAGGCTGAAAACTCGAAACAGCCCCCGAACGGCCCCGTGGGTGGCACTAACACCTCCCACGGGACAAATGTAACTCGTAGGAACTGACCCCACAGCTGCAGGACTCCCAGTTTGAGAGTACGATGGTATTTTGAATTTTTTTAGACTTACGCTTAAAAACATGACGTTAGAGGGTGAAAACCCGAAACAACCCCCAAATTGCCACGTGGGTGGCACCATCACCTCCCACGGGACCAATGTAACTCATAGGAACTGAACCCAAAATCGGGGGTATCTCGATTTAAGAATACGATGGTAATTTGCATATTTTTAGACTTAGGCTTAAAAACATGATGTTAGAGGGTGAAAACTCAAAACAACCCCCAAATGGCCCCGTGGGAGGCACCAACACCTCCCACGGAACCGATGCAACTCGTAGGAACTGACCTCGTAGATGCGGGTCTCCTGGTTTGAGAGTAAAAAGGTAATTTTCATATTTCTAGATTTAAGCAAAACATGATGTTAGGGGGTAAAAACTCGAAAAATCCCCCGAACTGCCCCGTGGGGGGCACCAACACCTCCCACGGGACCAATGTAACTCGTAGGAACTGACCCCGCAGCCGCGGGACTACCGGTTTGAGAATACGAGGACAATTTTCATATTTTTAGACTTAGGCTTAAAAACATGACGTTAGAGGGTGAGAACTAGAAACAACCCCCGAACATCCCCATCGGTGGCACCAACACCTCCCACGGTACCAATGTAACTCGTAGGAACTGACCCCACAACCGTGGGTCTCTCAGTTTGGGAATACGATGGTAATTTGCATATTTCTAGACTTAGGCTTAAAAACATGACGTTAGAGGGTGAAAACTCAAAACATCCCCCGAACGGCCCCGTGGGTAGCACTAACACCTCCCACGGGACTAATGTAACTCGTAGGAACTGACCCCACATCGGCCGGACTCGCAGTTTGAGAATACGATGATAATTTGCATATTTTTAGACTTAGGCAAAAAACATGGAGTTAGAGGGTGAGAATTTGAAGCAGCTCTCTAACGGCACCGTGGGTGGCACTAACACCTCCCACGGGACCAATGTAACCCGTAGGAACTGACGCCATATCCATGGGTCTCCCGGTTTATGAGTATGACGGTATTTGACTATTTCGAGACTTAGGCTTAAAAACATGACATTAGAGGGTGAAAACTCGAAATAGCCCCCGAACACCCCCGTGGGTGGCACCAACACCTCCCACGGGACCAATGTAACTCGTAGGAACTGACCCCACAATCGCGGGTCTCTCGGTTTGAGAATACGATGGTAGTTTGCATATTTCTAGACTTAGGCTTAAAAACATGACGTTAGAGGGTTGAAAGTCGAAACAGCCCCCAAACGGCCCCCTGGGTGGCACCAACACCTCCCATGGGACCAATGTAACTCGTAGGAACTTACCCCTCAACCGTGGGTCTCCCAGTTTGAGAGTACGATGGTAATTTGTGTATTTCTAGACTTAGGCTTAAAAACATGATGTTAGAGTGTGAAAACTCGAAACACCCCCCGAACGGCCTCGTGGGTGGTACCATCCCCTCCCACGGGACCAATGTAACTCGTAGGAACTGATCCCACCGCCGCGGGTCTCCCGGTTTGAGAATACTACGATAATTTATATATTTTTAGACTTAGGCAAAAAAAATGGCGTTAGAGGGTGAGAACTCGAAACAGCCGTCTAATCGCACCGTGGGTGGCACCAACACCTCCCACGGGACCAATGTAACTCGTAGGAACTGACCCCACGGACGCGGGTCTCCCGGTTTGAGAGTACGATGGTAATTTGAATATTTCTAGCCTTAGTCTTAAAAACATGATGTTAGAGGGTGAAAACTCGAAACTGCCCTTGAACGGCCACGTGGGTGGCAACATCCCCTCCCACGGGACCAATGTAACTCGTAGTTACTGACCCCGCAGCTGCGGGTCTCCCGATTTGAGAGTACGTCGGTAATTTGCATATTTTTATACTTAGGCTTAAAAACATGACGTTGGAGGGTAAAAACTCGAAACATCCCTCTAACCGCACCGTGGGTGGCACCAACACCTCCCACGGGACCAATGTAACTGGTAGGAATTGACCCCGCAGCCGCGGGACTCTCGGTTTGAGAATACGATGACAATTTGAATATTTTTGGACTTAGGCTAAAAAACATGACGTTAAAGGGTGAGAACTAGAAACATCCCCCGAACGTCCCCCTGGGTGGCACCAACACTTCCCACGGTACGAATGTAACTCGTAGGAACTGATCTCATAGCCGCGGGACTCTCAATTTGAGAATACGGTGGTAATTTGCATATTTTAAGACTTAAGAAAAACATGGCGTTAGAGGGTGAAAACTCGAAACATCCCCCGAACGGCCCCGTGGGTGGCACTAACACCTCCCATGGGATGAATGTAACTCGTAGGAACTGACCCCACATCCGCAGGACTCCCGGTTTGAGAATACAATGATAATTTGCATATTTTTAGACTTGGGCTTAAAAACATGGCGTTAGAGGGTGAGAACTTGTAACATCCCTCTAACGGTACCGCGGGTGGCACCAACACCTCTCACGGGACCAATGTAACCCGTAGGAACTGACGCCATATTCGCGGGTCTCCCGGTTTGAGATTATGACGGTAATTTGCCTATTTCTAGACTTAGGCTTAAAAACATAACGTTAGAGGGTGAAAACTCGAAACAGCCCCCGAACGGCCCCGTGGGAGGCACCAACACCTCCCATGGGACCAATGTAACTCGTAGAAACTGACCCCACCACCGCGGGTCTCTCGGTTTGAGAATACGATGATAATTTGCATATTTTTAGACTTAGGCTTAAAAACAAGACGTTAGTGGGTGAAAACTCGAAAAAAACCCCAAACGGCCCCGTGGGTGGCACCAACACCTCCCACGGGACGAACGTAACTCGTTGGAACTGTCCCTGTAGCCACGGGTCTCCCGGTTTGAGAGTACAATGGTAATTTGCATATTTCTAGATTTAAGCAAAACATGGCGTTTGAGGGTGAAAACACGAAACAGCCCCGAACGGCCCCGTGGGTGGCACCAACACCTCCCACGGGACCAATGTAACTCGTAGGAACTTACCCCGCAGTCGCGGGACTCCCGGTTTCAGAATACGATGACAATTTGCATATTGTTAGACTTAGGCTTAAAAACATGACGTTAGAGGGTGAGAACTAGAAACAGCCTCCGAACGCCCCCGTGGGTGGCACCAATACCTCCCCCGGGACCAATGTAACTCGTAGGAACTGATCCCGTAGCCGCGGGACTCTCAGTTTGAGAATACGGTGGTAATTTACATATGTCAAGACTTAAAAAAAACATGGCGTTGGAGGGTGAAAACTCGAAACATCCCCCGAACGGCCCCGTGGGTGGCACTAACACCTCCCACGGGAACAATGTAACTCGTAGGAACAGACCCCACATCCGCAGGACTCTCGGTTTGAGAATACGATGATAATTTGCATATTTTTAGAATTAGGCTTAAAAACATGGCGTTAGAGGGTGAGAACTTGAAACAGCCCTCTAACGGCACCGTGGGTGGCACCAACACCTCCCACGGGACCATTGTAACCAGTAGGAACTGACGCCTTATCCACGGGTCTCCCAGTTTGAGAGTACGACGATAATTTTCCTATTTCTAGACTTAGGATTAAAAACATGACGTTAGAGGGTGAAAACACGAAACAACCCCCGAACGACCCCGTGGGTGGCACCAACACCTCCCACGGGACCAATGTAACTAGAAGGAACTGATCACAGAACCGCGGGTCTCTCGGTTTGACAATACGATGGTAATTTGCATATTTCTAAACTAAGGCTTAAAAACATGACGTTAGAGGGTGAAAACTGGAAATTGCCCCAAAAATCACCCCGTGGGTGGCACCCACACCTCCCACGGGACCAACGTAACTCATAGGAACTGACCCCGTAGACGCGAGTCTCCCGGTTTGAGAGTACAACGTTAATTTGCAAATTTCTAAATTTAAGCAAAAAATGGCGTTTGAGGGTGGAAACTCGAAACAACCCTCGAACGGACCCATGGGTGGCACCAACACCTCCTACGGGACCAATGTAACTCGTAGGAACTGACCCCACAGCCGCGGGACTCCCGATTTGAGAGTACGACAGTAATTTTCATATTTCTAGACTTAGGCTTAAAAACATGACGTTAGATGATGAAAACTCGAAACAGCCCCCGAACGGCCCCTTGGGTGGCACCAACACCTCCCGTGGGACCAATGTAACTCGTAGGAACTTACCCCCCAACAACGGGTCTCCCAGTTTGAGAGTACGACGGTAATTTGCCTATTTCAAGACTTAGGCTTAAAAACATGATGTTAGAGGGTGAAAACTCGAAACAGCCCCCGAACGACCCCGTGGGTGGCACCAACACCTCCCACGGGACCAATGTAACTAGTAGGAATGGATCCCACAACCACGGGTCTCTCGATTTGAGAATGTGATGGTAATTTGTATATTTCTAGACTAAGGGTTAAAAACATGACGTTAGAGGGTGAAAACTCGAAATAGCCCCCAAACGGCACAGTGGGTGGCACCAACACCTCCCACGGGACCAACGTAACTCTTAGGAACTGACCCCGTAGCCCCGAGTCTCCCGGTTTGAGAGTACAACGTTAATTTTCAAATTTCTAGATTTAAGAAAAAAATGGCGTTTGAGGGTGAAAACTTGAAACAGCCCCCGAATGGCCCCGAGGGTGGCACCAACACCTCCCACGGGACCAATGTAACTCATAGGAACTGTCCCCGCAGCCGCGGGTCTCCCGGTTTGAGAATACTATGGTAATTTGCATATTTCAAGACTTAGGCATAAAAACATGACGTTAGAGGGTGAAAACTCGAAACAGCCCCCGAACGGCCCCTTGGGTGGCACCAACACCTCCCATGTGACCAATGTAACTCGTAGGAACTTACCCCTCAACCGCGGGTCTCCCAGTTTGAGAGTACGATGGTAATTTTCTTATTTCAAGACTTAAGGTTAAAAACATGACGTTAGAGGGTGAAAACTCGAAATAACCCCCGAACGGCCTCGTGGGTGGTACCATCCACTCCCACGGGACCAATGTAACTCGTTGGAACTGATCCCACCGCCGCGGGTCCCCCGATTTGAGATTACGATGATAATTTTATATATTTTTAGACTTAGGCATAAAAACATGGCGTTAGAGGGTGAGAACTCGAAACAGCCCTCTAACCGCACCGTGGGTGGCACAAACACCTCCCAATGGACCAATGTAACTCGTAGGAACTGACCCCATGGCCGCGGGTCTCCCGGTTTGAGAGTACGATGGTAATTTGAATATTTCTAGACTTAGGCTTAAAAACATGACGTTAGAGGGTGAAAACTCGAAACCTCCCCCGAACTGCCACGTGAGTGGCACCAAAAACCTCCCACGGGACCAATATAACTAGTAGGAACTGACCCCGCAACCGCGGGTCTCCCGATTTGAGAGTACGTCGGTAATTTGAGTATTTCTAGACTTAGGATTAAAAACATGAGGTTAGAGGGTAAAAACTCGAAACATCCCCCCAACGGCGCCGTGGGTGGCACCAACACCTCCCACGATACCAATGTAACTCGTAGGAACTGACCCCGCAGCTGCGGGACTCCCGGTTTAAGAATACGATGAGAATTTTCTTGTTTTCAGACTTAGGCTTAAAAACATGACGGTAGAGGGTGAGAACTATAAAAATCCCCCGAATGTCCCCCTGGGAGGCACAAACACCTCCCACGGGACCAATGTAACTCGTAGGAACTTACCCCCCAACAACGGGTCTCCCAGTTTGAGAGTACGACGATAATTTGCCTATTTCTAGACTTAGGCTTAAAAACATGACGTTAGAGGGTGAAAACTCGAAACAACCCCCGAACGACCCCGTGGGTGGCACCAACACCTCCCACGGGACCAATGTGACTAGTAGGAACGGATCCCACAACCGCGGGTCTCTCGATTTGAGAATGTGATGGTAATTTGCATATTTCTAGACTAAGGGTTACAAACATGACGTTAGAGGGTGAAAACTCGAAATAGCCCCCAAACGGCACCGTGGGTGGCACCAACACCTCCCACGGGACCAACGTAACTCTTAGGAACTGACCCCGTAGCCCCGAGTCTCCCGGTTTGAGAGTACAACGTTAATTTTCAAATTTCTAGATTTAAGAAAAAAATGGCGTTTGAGGGTGAAAACTCGAAACAGCCCCCGAACGACCCTGTGGGTGGCACCAACACCTCCCACGGGACCAATGTAACGCGTAGGAACTGACGCCATATCCGCGGGTCTCCCGGTTTGTGAGTATAACGGTATTTGCCTATTTCTAGACTTAGGCTAAAAAACATGACATTAGAGGGTGAAAACTCGAAACAGCCCCCGAACAGCCCCGTGGGTGGCACCAACACCTCCCACGGGACCAATGTAACTCGTAGGAACTGACCCCACAACCGCGGGTCTCTCGGTTTGAGAATACGATGGTAGTTTGCATATTTCTAGACTTAGGCTTAAAAACATGACGTTAGAGGGCGAGAACTTAAAACAACCCTCTAACGGCACCGTGGGTGGCACCAACACCTCCCACGGGACCAATGTGACCAGTAGGAACCGACGCCATATCCGCGGGTCTCCCGGTTTGAGAGTACGACGATAATTTTCCTATTTCTAGACTTAGGCTTAAAAACATGACGTTAGAGGGTGAAAACTCGAAACAGCCCCCAAACGGCCCCCTGGGTGGCACCAACACCTCCCATGGGACCAATGTAACTTGTAGGAACATACCTCTCAACCGTGGGTCTCCCAGTGTGAGAGTACGATGGTAATTTGCATATTTCTAGACTTAGGCTTAAAAACATGATGTTAGAGTGTGAAAACTCGAAACTCCCCCCGAACGGCCTCGTGGGTGGTACCATCCCCTCCCACGGGACCAATGTAACTCGTAGGAACTGATCCCACCGCCGCGGGTCTCCCGGTTTGAGAATACTACGATAATTTGTATATTTTTAGAATTAGGCAAAAAAAATCGCATTAGAGGGTGAGAACTCGAAACATCCATCTAATCGCACCGTGGGTGGCACCAACACCTCCCACGGGACCAATGTAACTCGTAGGAACTGACCCCACGGACGCGGGTCTGCCGGTTTAAGAGTACGATGGTAATTTGAATATTTCTAGACTAAGTCTTAAAAACATGATGTTAGAGGGTGAAACCTCCGAACTACCCTCGAACGGCCACGTGGGTGGCACCATCCCCTCCCACGGGACCAATGTAACTCGTAGGAACTGACCCCGCAGCTGCGGGTCTCCCGATTTGAGAGTACGTCGGTAATTTGCATATTTTTATACTTAGGCTTAAAAACATGACGTTAGAGGGTAAAAACACGAAACATCCCTCTAACCGCACCGTGGGTGGCACCAACACCTCCCACGGGACCAATGTAACTGGTAGGAATTGACTCCGCAGCCGCGGGACTCTCGGTTTGAGAATACGATGACAATTTGAAAATTTTTGGACTTAGGCTAAAAAACATGACGTTAAAGGGTGAGAACTAGAAACATCCTCCGAACGTCCCCCTGGGTGGCATCAAAACTTCCCACGGTACGAATGTAACTCGTAGGAACTGATCCCGTAGCCGCGGGACTCTCAATTTGAGAATACGGTGGTAATTTCATATTTTAAGACTTAAGAAAAACATGGCGTTAGAGGGTGAAAACTCGAAACATCCCCCGAACGGCCCCCTGGGTGGCACCAACACCTCCCATGGGACCAATGTAACTTGTAGGAACATACCCCTCAACCGTGGGTCTCCCAGTGTGAGAGTACGATGGTAATTTGCATATTTCTAGACTTAGGCTTATAAACATGATGTTAGAGGGTGAAAACTCGAAACATCCCCCGAACGGCCCCGTGGGTGGCACTAACACCTCCCACGGGAACAATGTAACTCGTAGGAACTGACCCCACATCCGCAGGACTCCCGGTTTGAGAGTACGATGATAATTTGCATATTTTTAGACTTCGGCTTAAAAACATGGCGTTAGAGGGTGAGAACTTGTAACAGCCCTCTAACGGTACCGCGGGTGCCACCAACACCTCTCACGAGACCAATGCAACCCGTAGGAACTGACGCCATATTCGCGGGTCTCCCGGTTTGAGATTATGACCGTAATTTGTTTATTTCTAGACTTAGGCTTAAAAACATGACGTTAGAGGGTGAAAACTCGAAACAACCCCCGAACGGCCCCGTGGGAGGCACCAACATCTCCCACGTGACCAATGTAACTTGTAGGAACTGACCCCAAAACTGCGGGTCTCTCGGTTTGAGAATACGATGGTAATTTCCATATTTCTAGACTTAGGCTTAAAAACAAGACGTTAGTGGGTGAAAACACGAAAAAAACCCCAAACGGCCCCGTGGGTGGCACCAACACCTCCCACGGGACCAACGTAACTCGTAGGAACTGTCCTCGTAGCCACGGGTCTCCCGGTTTGAGATTACAATGTTAATTTGCAAATTTCTGGATTTTAGCAAAACATGGCGTTTGAGGGGGAAAAATCGAAACAGTCCTCGAACGGCCCCGTGGGTGGCACCAACACCTCCCACGGGACCAATGTAACTCGTAGGAACTGACCCCACGGCCGCGGATCTCCCGGTTTGAGAGTATGATGGTAATTTGAATATTTATAGACTTTGGCTTAAAAACATGATGTTAGAGGGTAAAAATTCGAAACATCCCCCGAATGGCCCCGTGGGTGGCACCAACACCTCCCACGGGACCAATGTAACTCGTAGGAACTTATCCCGCAGTCGCGGGACTCCCGGTTTTAGAATACGATGACAATTTGCATATTGTTAGACTTAGGCTTAAAAACATGACGTTAGAGGGTGAGAACTAGAAACAGCCTTCGAACGCCCCCGTGGGTGGCACCAATACCTCCCCCGGGACCAATGTAACTCGTAGGACCTGATCCCGTAGCCGCGGGACACTCAGTTTGAGAATACGGTGGTAATTTACATATTTCAAGACTTAAAAAAAACATGGCGTTAGAGGGTGAAAACTCGAAACAGCCCCCGAACGGCCCGTGGGTGGCACTAACACCTCCCACGGGAACAATGTAACTCGTAGGAACTGACCCCACATCCGCAGGACTCTCGGTTTGAGAATACGATGATAATTTGCAAATTTTTAGACTTAGGCTTAAAAACATGGCGTTAGAGGGTGAGAACTTGAAACAACCCTCTAACGGCACTGTGGGTGGCACCAACACCTCCCACGGGACCAATGTAACCAGTAGGAACCGACGCCATATCCGCGGGTCTCCCGGTTTGAGAGTACGACGATAATTTTCCTATTTCTAGACTTAGGCTTAAAAACATGACGTTAGAGGGTGAAAACTCGAAACAACCCCCGAACGACCCCGTGTGTGGCACCAACACCTCCCACGGGACCAATGTAAGTACAAGGAACTAATCCCACAACCGCGGGTCTCTCGGTTTGACAATACGATGGTAATTTGCATATTTCTAGACTAAGGCTTAAAAACATGACGTTAGAGGGTGAAAACTCGAAATAGCCCCAAAAATCACCCCGTGGGTGGCACCCACACCTCCCACGGGACCAACGTAACTCATAGGAACTGACCCCGTAGCTGCGAGTCTCCCGGTTTGAGAGTACAACGTTAATTTGCAAATTTCTAAATTTAAGCAAAAATTGGCGATTGAGGGTGGAAACTCGAAACAGCCCTCGAACGGCCCCGTGGGTGGCACCAGCACCTCCTACGGGACCAATGTAACTCGTAGGAACTGACCCCGCAGCTGCGGGACTCCCGGTTTGAGAATACGATGACAATTTTCTTGTTTTCGGACTTAGGCTTAAATACATGACGTTAGAGGGTGAGAACTATAAAAATTCCCCGAATGTCCCCCTGGGAGGCACAAACACCTCCCACGGGACCAATGTAACTCGTAGGAACTTACCCCCCAACAACGGGTCTCCCAGCTTGAGAGTACGACGGTAATTTGCCTATTTCTAGACTTAGACTTAAAAACATGACGTTAGAGGGTGAAAACTCGAAACAGCCCCCGAACGACCCCATGGGTGGCACCAACACCTCCCACGGGACCAATGTAACTAGTAGGAACGGATCCCAAAACCGCGGGTCTCTTGATTTCAGAATGTGATGGTAATTTGCATATTTCTAGGCTAAGGGTTAAAAACATGACGTTAGAGGGTGAAAACTCGAAATAGCCCCCAAACGGCACCGTGGGTGGCACCAACACCTCCCACGGGACCAACGTAACTCTTAGGAACTTACCCCGTAGCCCCGAGTCTCCCGGTTTTAGAGTACAACGTTAATTTTCAAATTTCTAGATTTAAGAAAAAAATGGCGTTTGAGGGTGAAAACTCGAAACAGCCCCCGAACGGCCCCGTGGGTGGCACCAACACCTCCCACGGGACCAATGTAACGCGTAGGAACTGACCCCACAGCCGCGGGACTCCCGATTTGAGAGTATGACAGTAATTTGCATATTTCTAGACTTAGGCTTAAAAACATGACGTTAGATGATGAAAACTCGAAACAGCCCCCGAACGGCCCCTTGGGTGGCACCAACACCTCCCATGTGACCAATGTAACTCATAGGAACTTACCCCTCAACCGCGGGTCTCCCAGTTTGAGAGTACGATGGTAATTTGGTTATTTCAAGACTTAGGGTTAAAAACATGACGTTAGAGGGTGAAAACTCGGAATAACCCCCGAACGGCCTCGTGGGTGGTACCATCCCCTCCCACGGGACCAATGTAACTCGTTGGAACTGATCCCACCGCCGCGGGTCCCCCGTTTTGAGAATACGATGATAATTTTACATATTTTTAGACTTAGGCATAAAAACATGGCGTTAGAGGGTGAGAACTCGAAACAGCCCTCTAACCGCACCGTGGGTGGCACAAACACCTCCCAATGGACCAATGTAACTCGTAGGAACTGACCCCACGGCCGCGGGTCTCTCGGTTTGAGAGTACGATGGTAATTTGAATATTTTTAGACTTAGGCTTAAAAGGATGACGTTAGAGGGTGAAAACTCGAAACCGCCCCCGAACTGCCACGTGAGTCGCACCAACACCTCCCACGGGACCAATATAACTCGTAGGAACTGACCCCGCAGCCGCGGGTCTCCCGATTTGAGAGTACGTCGGTAATTTGAATATTTCTAGACTTAGGATTAAAAACATGATGTTAGAGGGTGAAAACTCGAAACATCCCCCGAACGGCCCCGTGGGTGGCACCAACACCTCCCACGATACCAATGTAACTCGTAGGAACTGACCCCGCAGCTGCGGGACTCCCGGTTTGAGAATACGATGACAATTTTCTTCTTTTCAGACTTAGGCTTAAAAACATGATGTTAGAGGGTGAGAACTATAAAAATCGCCCGAATGTCCCCCTGGGAGGCACAAACACCTCCCACAGGACCAATGTAACTCCTAGGAACTGATCCCGTAGCCGCGGGACTCTAAGTTTGAGAATACAGTGGTAATTTGCATATTTCAAAACTTAAGCAAAACGCGGCGTTAGAGGGTGAAAACTCGAAGCAGCTCCCAAACGGCCCCGTGGGTGGCACTAACAACTCACACGAGCCCAATGTAACTCGTAGGAACTGACCCCACATCCGCAGGACTCCCGGTTATAGAATACGATGATAATTTGTATATTTTTAGACTTATGCTTAAAAACATGGCGTTAGACGGTGAGAACTTGAAACAGCCCTCTAACGGCACCGTGGGTGGCACCAACACCTCCCACGGGACCAACGTAACTCGTAGGAACTGACCCCATAGCCGCGAGTGTCCCGATTTGAGAATACAATGGTAATTTGCATATTTCTAGACTTAGGCTTAAAAACATGACTTTAGAGGGTGAAAACTCGAAACAACCCCCAAACGGCCCCGGGGTGGCACCAACACCTCCCACGGGACCAACGTAACTCGTAAGAACTGACCCCATAGGAGCGGGTGTCCCGGTTTGGGAGTATAACGTTAATTTGCAAATTTCTAGATTTAAGCAAGACATGGCGTTTGAGGGTGAAAACTCGAAACAACCCCCGAACGACCCCGTGGGTGGCACCAACACCTCCCACGGGACCAATGTAACTCCTAGGAACTGACCCTGCAGCCGCGGGACTCCCGATTTGAGAGTACAGCAGTAATTTGCATATTTCTAGACTTAGACTTAAAAACATGACGTTAGAAGGTGAAAACTCGAAACAGCCCCCGAACGGCCCCCTGGGTGGCACCAACACCTCCCATGGGACCAGTCTAACTCGTAGGAACTTACCCCTCAACCGCGGGTCTCCCAGTTTGAGAGTACGATGGTAAATTCCATATTTCTAGACTTAGTCTTAAGAACATGATGTTAGAGGGTGAAAACTTGAAACAACCCCCGCACGGCCTCGTGGTTGGTACCATCCCCTCCCGCAGGACCAATGTAACTTGTAGTACTGATCTCACCGCCGCGGGTCTCTCGGTTTGAGAATACGATTATAATTTGCATATTTTTAGACTTAGGCATAAAAATATGGCGTTAGAGGGTGAGAACTCGAAACAACCCTCTAACCGCACCGTGGGTGGCACCAACACCTCCCACGGGACCAATCTAACTCGTAGGAACTGACCCCACGATCTCGGGTCTCCCGGTTTGAGAGTACGACGGTAATTTGAATATTTCTAGACTTAAGCTTAAAAACATGACGTTAGAGGGTGAAAACTCGAAACATCCCCCGAACGGCCCCGTGGGTGGCACTAACACCTCCTAGGGGACCAATGTAACTCGTAGGAACTGACCCCGCAGCTGCGGGTCTCCCGATTTGAGAGTACGATGGTAATTTGCATATTTTTAGACTTAGGCTTAAAAACATGATGTTAGAGGGTGAAAACTCAATACATCCCCAGAACGGCATCATGGGTGGCACCAACACATCCCACGGGACCAATGTAACTCGTAGGTACTGACCGCGCAGCCGCGGGACTATCAATTTGACAGTACGATGGTAATTTGCATATTTCTAGACTTAGGTATAAAAACATGATGTTAGAGGATGAAAACTTGAAATAGCCTTCGAACGGCCTCAAGGGTGGCTCCAACACCTCCCACGGGACCGATGTAACTCATAGGAACTGACCTCACAGCCGCGGGACTCCCAGTTGGAGAGTTCAATGGTAATTTGTATATTTCCAGACTTAGGCTTAAAAACATTCCGTTAGAGGGTAAAAACTCGAAATAGCCCCCGAACGGCCCCGTGGACGGCACCAACACCTCCCACTGGACCAATGTAACTCTTAGGAACTGACCCCTCAACCGCGGGTCTCCTGGTTTAAGAGTGCAACGATAATTTGCACATTTCTAGGCTTAGGCTTAAAAGCTTGACGTTAGAAGGTGAAAAGTTGAAACAGCCCCTGAGCAGCCCCGTGGGTTGCACCAACACCTCCCACGGGAGCAATGTAACTCGTAGGAACTGACCCCACAATCGCGGGTCACCCGGTTTGAGAATATGATGGTAATTTGAATATTACTAGACTTTGTCTTAAAAACATGACGTTAGAGGGTGAAAACTCGAAACAACCACCAAACGGCCCCGTGGGTGGCACCAACACCTCCCACGGGACCAATGTAACTCGTAGGAACTGACCCCGCAGCCGTGGGTCTCCTGATTTCAGAGTACGTGGGTAATTAGTATATTTCTAGACTTAGGCTTAAAAACATGACGTTAGAGGGTGAAAACACGAAACAACCCCCGAACGGCCTCGTGGGTGGTACCATCCCCTCCCACGGGACCAATGTAATTCGTAGGAACTGATCCCACCGACGCCGATCTCCCGGTTTGAGAATACGATGATAATTTGCGTATTTTTAGGCTTAGGCATAAAAACATGGTGTTAGAGGGTGAGAACTTGAAATAGCCCTCTAACCGCACCGTGGGTGGCACCAACACCTCCCACGGGACCAATGTAACTCGTAGGAACTGGCCCCACGACCGCGGGTCTCCCGGTTTGAGATTACGACAGTAATTTGAATATTTCTAGAGTTAGGCTTAAAAACATCATGTTAGAGGGTGAAAACACGAAACAACCCCCGAACGGCCTCGTGGGTGGTACCATCCCCTCCCACGGGACCAATGTAACTCGTAGGAACTGATCCCACTGCCGCGGGTCTCCCGGTTTGAGAATACGATTATAATTTCCATATTTTTAGGCTTAGGCATAAAAACATTGCGTTAGAGGGTGAGAAGTCGAAACATCCCCCGAACGGCACCATGGGTGGCACCAACACCTCCCACGGGACCAATGTAACTCGTAGGTACTGACCGCGCAGCTGCGGGACTCCTGGTTGGAGAGTATGATGATAATTTGCATATTTCTAGACTTAGGCTTAAAAAAATGATGTTAGAGGGTGAAAACTCGAAATAGCCACCGAACGGCCACATGGGTGGCACCAACACCTCCCACGGGACCAACGTAACTCGTAGGAACTGACCCCACAGCCGCGGGTCTCCCAATTTGAGAGTATATCGGTAATTTGTATATTTTTAGACTTAGGCTTAAAAACATGACGTTAGAGGGTGACAACTCGAAACATCCCCCGAACGGCCACGTGGGTGGCACCAACACCTCCCACGGGACCAATGTAACTCGTACGAACTGACCCCGCAGCCGTGGGTCTCCCGATTTGAGAGTACGTCGGTAATTTCAATGTTTCTAGACTTAGGCATTAAAATATGACGTTAGAGGGTAAAAACACGAAACATCCCCCGAACGGCCCCGAGGGTGGCACCAACACCTCCCACAGGACCAATGTAACTCGTAGGAACTGACCCCGCAGCCGCGGGACTCCCGGTTTGAGAATACGAAGACAATTTGCATATTGCTAGACTTAGGCGTAAAAACATGACGTTAGAGGGTGAGAACTAGAAACAGCTCTCGAACGTCCCCGTGGGTGGCACCAACACCTCCCACGGGACCAATGTAACTCTTAGTAACTGATCCCATAGCTGCGAAACTCTCAATTTGAGAATACGGTGGTAATTTGCATATTTAAAGACTTAAGCAAAACATGGCGTTAGAGGGTGAAAACTCAAAACAGCCCCCGAACGGCCCCGTTGGTGGCACTAACACCTCCCACGGGAACAATGTAACTCGTAGGAACTGACCCATCATCCGCAGGACTCCCGATTTGAGAATACGATGATAATTTGCATATTTTTAGACTTAGGCTTAAAAACATGGAGTTTGAGGGTGAGAACTAGAAACAGCCCTCTAACAGCACCGTGGGTGGCACCAACATCTCCCACGGGACCAATGTAACCCGTAGGAACTGACGCCTTATCCACGGGTCTCCCAGTTTGAGAGTACGATGGTAATTTGCCTATTTCTAGACTTAGGCTTAAAAACATGATGTTAAAGGGTGAAAACTCGAAACAGCCCCCGAACGGCCCCGTGTGTGGCACCAACACCTCCCTCGGGACAAATGTAACTCGTAGGAACTGACACCACAACCACGGGTCTCCCGGTTTGAGAGTACAACGTTAATTTGCATTTTTCTAGACTTAGGCTTAAAAACATGATATTTGAGGGTGAAAACTCGAACCAGCCCCCGAACGGCCCCGTGGGTGGCACCAACACCTCCCACGGGACCAATGTAACTCGTAGGAACTGACCCCATAGCTGTGGGACTCCCGATTTGAGAGTGCGACAGTAATTTGCATATATCTAGACTTAGGCTTAAAAACATGACGTTAGAAGGTGAAAACTCGAAATAGCCCCGAACGGCCCCCTGGGTGGCACCAACACCTCCCATGGGACCAATGTAACTCGTAGGAACTTACACCCTGAACCGCGGGTCTCCCAGTTTGAGAGTACGATGGTAATTTGCATATTTCTAGACTTAGGCTTAAAAACATGAAGTTAGAGGGTGAAAACTCGAAACAACTCCCGAACGGCCTCGTGGGTGGTACCATCACATCCCACGGGACCAATGTAACTCGTAGGAAATGACCCCACAACTGCGGGTCTCTCGGTTTGAGAATACGATGGAAATTTGTATATTTCTAGACTTAGGCTTAAAAACAAGATGTTAGTGGGTGAAAACTCGAAACAACCACCGAACGGCCCCGTGGGTGGCACTAACACCTCCCACGGGACCAATGTAACTCATAGGAACTGACCTCGCAGCCGCGGGTCTCCCGATTTGAGAGTACAGAATTTGCATATTCCTAAACTTAGGCTTAAAAACATTACGTTAGAGGGTGAAAACTCGAAACATCCCCCGAACGGCCCCGTGGGTGGCACTAACACCTCCTAGGGAACCAATGTAACTCGTAGGAACTGACCCCGCAGCCGCGGATCTGCCGATTTGAGAGTACGGTGGTAATTTGCATATTTCTAGACTTAGGCTTAAAAACATGACGTTAGAGGGTGAAAACTCGAAACATCCCCCGAACGGCACCATGGGTGGCACCAACACCTCCCACGGGACCAATGTAACTCATAGGTACTGACCGCGCAGCCGCGGGATTCCCGGTTTGAGAGTACGAGGGTAATTTGTATATTTCTAGACATAGGTATAAAAACATGACGTTAGAGGCTGAAAACTTGAAATAACCCCCGAACGGCCCCATGGGTGGCTCCAACACCTCCCACGGAACTAATATAACGCGTAGGAACTGACCCCTCAACCGCGGGTCACCCGGTTTGAGAGTACGATGGTGATTTGCATATTTCTTGACTTAGGTTTAAAAACATGACGTTAGAGAGTGAAAAGTCGAAACTGCCCCTGAACGGCCCCGTGTGCTGCACCAACACCTCCCACGAGAGCAATGTAACTCATAGGAACTGACCCCACAACCGCGGGTCTCCCGGTTTAAGAATACGATGGTAATTTCCATATTTCTAGACTTAGGCTTAAAGACATTACGTTAGAGGGCGAAACTCGAAAAAACCACCAAACGGCCCCGTGGGTGGCACAAACACCACCCCGGAGACCAATGTAACTCGTAGGAACAGACCCCGCAGCCGCGGGTCTCCCTATTTGAGAGTACGATGATAATTTGCATATTGCTAGACTTAGGCTTAAAAACATGACGTTAGAGGGTGAAAACTCGAAAAATCCCCCGAACGGCACCGTGGGTGCCACCAACACCTCCCACGGGACCAATGTAACTTGTAGGTACTGACCTCGTAGCCGGGGGACTCCCGGTTTGAGAGTACGATGGTAATTTGCATATTGCTAGACTTAGGCATAAAAACATGACGTTAGAGGCTGAAAACTTGAAATAGCCCCCCGAACGGCCCCATGGGTTGCTCCAACACCTCCCACGGGACCGATGTAACTCATAGGAACTGACCTCACAGCCGCGGGACTCCCAGTTGAAGAGTACGATGGTAATTTGCATATTTCTAGACTTAGGCTTAAAAGCATGACGTTAGAGGGTGAAAACTCGAAAACCCCCCCGAACGGCCCCGTGGGTGGCCCCAACAATTCTCACGGGACTAATGTAACTCGTAGGAACTGACCCCGCAACCCCGGGTCTCTCGGTTTGAGAATACGATGGAAATTTGCATATTTTTAGACTTAGGCTTAAAAACATGACGTTAGAGGGTGACAACTCGAAACAACCCCTGAACGGCCTCGTGGGTGGTAATATAAACTCCCATGGGACCAATGTAACTCGTAGGAACTGATCCCACCGCCGCGGGTCTCCCGATTTGAGAATACGATGATAATTTGCATATTTTTAGACTTAGGCTTAAAAACATGGCGTTAGAGGGTGAAAACTCGAAACATCCCCCGAACGGCCCCGTGGGTGGCACTAACAGCTCGTAGGGGACCAATGTAACTCATAGCAACTTACCCCGCAGCCGCGGGTCTCCCGATTTGAGAGTACGATGGTAATTTGCATATTTCTAGACTCAGGCATAAAAACATTTTGTTAGAGACTGAAAACTTGATAAATCCCCCGAACGGCCCCATGGGTGGCTCCAACACCTCCCACGGGACCGATGTAACTCATAGGGACTCTCCTCATAGCCGCGGGACTCCCAGTTGGAGAGTTCGATGGTAATTTGCATATTTCTAGGCTTAGGCTTAAAAACATGACGTTAGAGGATGAAAAGTCGAAACAACCCCTGAACGGCCCCGTGGGTAGCAACAACACCTCCCACGGGAGCAATGTAACTCGTAGGACCTGACCCCACAATAACGGGTCTCTCGGTTTGAGAATACGATAGAAATTTTCATATTTCTAGACTTAGGCTTAAAAACATGACGTTAGAGGATAAAAACTCGAAACAACCACCAAACGGCCCCGTGGGTGGCACCAACACCTCCAACGGGACCAATGTAACTCGTAGGAACTGGCCCCGCATCCGCGGGTCTCCCGATTTGAGAGTACGATGATAATTTGCATATTTCTAGACTTAAGCAAAACATGGCGTTTGAGGGTGAAAACTCAAAACAGCCACCGAACGGCCCCGTGGGTGGCACCAACACCTGCCACGGGACCAATGTAACTCCTAAGAACTGACCCATAGCTGCGGGACTCCCGATTTGAGAATACGATGGTAATTTGCATATTTCTAGACTTAGGCCTAACAACATGACGTTAGAGGGTGAAAACTCGAAACAACCACCAAACGTCCCCATGGGTGGCACCAACACCTCCCACGGGACCAGTGTAACTAGTAGGAACTGACCCCGTAGCCGCGGGTCTCCCGATTTGAGAGTACGTCGGTAATTTGCATATTTCTAGACTTAGGCTTAAAACATGACGTTAGAGGGTGAAAACTCGAAACAGCCCCCGAACTGTCACGTTGGTGGCACCAACACCTCCCACGGGACCAATGTAACTCGTAGGAACTGACCCCGCAGCCGCGGGACTCCCGATTTGAGAGTACGTCGGAAATTTGAATATTTCTGGAATTAGGCATAAAAACATGATGTTAGAGGGTAAAAACTCAAAACATCCCCCGAATGCCCCCCGTGGGTAGCACCAACATGTCCCATGGGACCAATGTAACTCGTAGGAACTTACCCCCCAACCGCGGGTCTCCGGGTTTTAGAGTATGATGGTAATTTGCATATTTTTAGACTTAGTCTTAAAAAATGACGTTAGAGTGTGAAAACTCGAAAAAACCCCCGAACAGCCTCGTGGGTGGTACCATCACCTCCCACGGGACCACTGTAACTCGTTGGAATTGATCCCACAGCCGCGGGTCTCCCAGTTTGAGAGTACGATGGTAATTTGCATATTTCTAGACTTAGGTTTAAAAACATGACGTGAGAGGGTGAAAACTCGAAATAGCCCCCAAATGGCACCGTGGGTGGCACCAACACCTCCCACGGGACCAACGTAACTCGTAGGAACAGACCCCGTAGCCGCGAGTCTCCCAGTTTGAGAGTACATCGTTAATTTGCAAATTTTTAGATTTAAGCAAAAAATGGCGTTTGAGGGTGAAAACTCGAAACAACCCCCGAACGGCCCCTTGGGTGGCACCAACACCTCCCATGGGACCAATGTAACTCGTAGGAACTGATCCCACCGCCGCGGTTCTCTCGGTTTGAGAATACGATGATAATTTTACATATTTTTAGACTTAGGCATAAAAACATGGCGTTAGAGGGTGAGAAAACGAAGCATCCATCTAACCGCACCGTGGGTGGCACAAACACCTCCCATGGGACCAATGTAACTCGTAGGAACTGACCCCACAGTCGCGGGTCTCCCGGTTTGAGAGTACGATGGTAATTTGAATATTTCTAGACTTAGGCTTAAAAACATGATGTTAGAGGGTGAAAACTCAAAACCGCCCCCGAACGAACACGTGGGTGGCACCAACACCTCCCACGGGATGAATATAACTCGTAGGAACTGACCCCGTCGCCGCCGGACTCCCGGTTTGAGAATACGATGACAATTTGCGTATTTTTAGACTTAGGCTTAAAAACATGACGTTAGAGGGTGAAAACTCGAAACAGCCCCCAAACGACACCGTGTGTGGCACCAACACCTCCCACGGGACCAGTGCAACTCGTAGGAATTGACCCCGTAGCCGCGGGTCTCCCGATTTGAGAGTACGTCGGTAATTTGCATATTTCTAGACTTAGGCTTAAAACATGACGTTAGAGGGTGAAAACTCGAAACAGCCCCCGAACTGTCACGTTGGTGGCACCAACACCTCCCACGGGACCAATGTAACTCGTAGAAACTGACCCCGCAGCCGCGGGACTCGCCATTTGAGAGTACGTCAGAAATTTGAATATTTTTGGACTTAGTCATAAAAACATGATGTTAGAGGGTAAAAACTCGAAACATCCCCCGAACGCCCCCCGTGGGTGGCACCAACACGTCCTATGGGACCAATGTAACTCGTAGGAACTTACCCCTCAACCGCGGGTCTCTGGGTTTTAGAGTATGACGGTAATTTGCATATTTTTAGGCTTAGGCTTAAAAAAATGACGTTAGAGGGTGAAAACTCGAAACAACCCCCGAACGGCCCCGTGGGTGTTACCATCACCTCCCACGGGACCAATGTAACTCGTTGGAATTGATCCCACAGCCGCGGGTTTTCCTGTTTGAGAGTACGATGGTAATTTGCATATTTCTAGACTTAGGTTTAAAAACATGACGTGAGAGGGTGAAAACTCGAAATATCCCCCAAACAGCACCGTGGGTGGCACCAACACCTCCCACGGGACAAACGTAACTCGTAGGAACTGACCCCGTAGCCACGAGTCTCCCGGTTTGAGAGTACATCGTTAATTTGCAAATTTCTAGATTTAAGCAAAAAATGGCGTTTGAGGGTGAAAACTCGAAACAACCCCCGAACGGCCCCTTGGGTGGCACCAACACCTCCCGTGGGACCAATGTAACTCGTAGGAACTGATCCCACCGCCGCGGTTCTCCCGGTTTGAGAATACGATGATAATTTTACATATTTTTAGACTTAGGCATAAAACCATGGCGTTAGAGGGTGAGAAAACGAAACAGCACTCTAACCGCACCGTGGGTGGCACAAACACCTCCCATGGGACCAATGTAACTCGTAGGAACTGACCCCATGGCCGCGGGTCTCCCGGTTTGAGAGTATGATGGTAATTTGAATATTTCTAGACTTAGGCTTAAAAACATGACGTTAGAGGGTGAAAACTTGAAACCGCCCCCGAACGGCCACGTGGGTGGTACCAACACCTCCCACGGGATGAATATAACTCGTAGGAACTGACCCCGCAACCGCGGGTCTCCCAATTTGAGAGTACGTCGGTAATTTGAATATTTCCAGACTTAGGATTAAAAACTTGAGGTTAGAGGGTAAAAACTCGAAACATCCCCCCAACGGCGCCGTTGGTGGCACCAACACCTCCCACGGGACCAATGTAACTCGTAGGAACTGACCCCATAGCCCGGGACTCCCGGTTTGAGAATACGATGACAATTTGCATATTTTTAGACTTAGGCTTAAAAACATGACGTTAGAGGGTGAGAACTATAAAAATCCCCCGAACGTCCCCCTGGGAGGAACAAACACCACCCACGGGACCAATGTAACTCCTAGGAACTGATCCCGTAGCCACGGGACTCTCAGTTTGAGAATACAGTGGTAATTTGCATATTTCAAGACTTAAGAAATCCATGGCGTTAGGGGGTGAAAACTCGAAGCAACCCCCGAACGGCCCCGTGGGTGGCACAAACACCTCCCACGGGACCAATATAACTCCTAGGAACTGACCCTACAACCGTGGGACTCCCGATTTGAGAGTACGAACGTAATTAGCATATTTCTAGACTTAGGCTTAAAAACATGACGTTAGAGGGTGAAAACTCGAAACGGCCCCCTGGGTGGCACCAACACCTCCCATGGGACCAATCTAACTCGTTGGAACGTACCCCTCAACCGCGGGTCTCCCAGTTTGAGAGTACGATGGTAATTTGCATATTTCTAGACTTAGGCTTGAAAACATTACGTTAGAGGGTAAAAACTCGAAAGAGCCCCCGAACGGCCCCGTGGGCGGCACTAAGACCACCCAGGGGACCAATGTAACTCGTAGGAACAGACCCCGCAGCCATGGGTCTCCCGATTTGAGAGTACGACGGTAATTTGCATATTTCTAGACTTAGGCTTAAAGGCATGATGTTAGAGGGTGAAAACTCGAAACATCCCCCGAACGGCACCATGGGTGGCACCAAAACCTCCCACGAGAGCAATGTAACTCGTAGGAACTGACCCCACAATCGTGGGTCTCCCAGTTTGAGAATATGATGGTAATTTGCATATTTCTAGACTTAGGCTTAAATACATGACGTTAGAGGGTGAAAACTCGAAACATCCCCCGAATGGCACCATGGGTGGCACCAACATCTCCCACGGGAGCAATGTAACTCGTAGGAAGTGACCCCACAATCGTGGGTCTCCCGGTCTGAGAATATGATGGTAATTTCCATATTACTAGACTTAGGCTTAAAAACATGACGTTAGAGGGTGAAAACTTGAAACAACCCCCGAACGGCCTCGTGGGTGGTACCATACCCTCCCACGGGACCAATGTAATTCGTAGGAACTGATCCCACCGCCGCGGGTCTCCCGGTTTGAGAATACGATTATAATATACATATTTTCAAACTTAGGCATAAAAACATGGCGTTAGAGGGTGAGAACTCCAAAACAGCCCTCTAATCGCACCGTTGGTGGCACTAACACCTCCCACGGGACCAATGTAACTCGGGGGAACTGACCCCACGACCGCGGGTCTCCAGGTTTGAGAGTACGACGGTAATTTGAATATTTCTAGACTTATGCTTAAAAACATGACGTTAGAGGGTGAAAACTCGAAACATCCCCCGAACGGCCCCGTGGGTGGCACTAACACCTCCTAGGGGACCAATGTAACTCATAGGAACTGACCCCGCAGCCGCGGGTCTCCCGATTTGAGAGTACGACGGTAATTTGCATATTTCTAGACTTAGGCTTAAAAACATGACGTTAGAGGGTGAAAACTCGAAACATCCCCAGAACGGCACCATGGGTGGCACCAACACATCCCACGGGACCAATGTAACTCATAGGTACTGACCGCGCAGCCGAGGGACACCCGATTTGAGACTACGATGGTAATTTGCATATTTCTAGACTTAGGTATAAAAACATGATGTTAGAGGATGAAAGTTTGAAATACCCCCCGAACGGCCCCATGGGTGGCTCCAACACCTCCCACGGGACCGATGTAACTCCTAGGAACTGACCTCACAGCCGCGGGACTCCCAGTTGGAGAGTTTGATGGTAATTTGCATATTTCCAGACTTAGGTTTAAAAACATTACGGTAGAGGGTAAAAACTCAAAACAGCCCCCGAACGGACCCGTGGGCGGCACCAACACCTCCCACTGGACCAATGTAACTCGTAGGAAGTGACTCCTCAACCGCGGGTCTCTCGGTTTGAGAGTACAATGATAATTTTCATATTTCTAGACTTAGGCTTAAAAACATTACGTTAGAGGGTAAAAACTTGAAAGGGCCCACGAACGGCCCTGTTGGCGGCACTAACACCACCCAGGGGACCAATGTAACTCGTAGGAACAGACCCCGCAGCCATGGGTCTCCCGATTTGAGAGTACGACGGTAATTTGCATATTTCTAGACTTAGGTTTAAAAGCATGACGTTAGAGGGTGAAAACTCGAAACATCCCTCGAACGGCACCATGGGTGGCACCAACACCTCCCACAGGAGCAATGTAACTCGTAGGAACTGACCCCACAATCGTGGGTCTCCCGGGTTGAGAATATGATGGTAATTTGCATATTACTAGACTTAGGCTTAAAAACATGACGTTAGAGGGTGAAAACTCGAAACATCCCCAGAACGGCACCATGGGTGGCACCAACACATCCCACGGGACCAATGTAACTCATAGGTACTGACCGCGCAGCCGCGGGACTCCCGATTAGAGAGTATGATGGTAATTTTCATATTTCTAGACTTAGGTATAAAAACATGACGTTAGAGGATGAAAATTTGAAATAGCCCCCGAACGGCCCCATGGGTGGCTCCAACACCTCCCACGGGACCGATGCAACTCCTAGGAACTGACCTCATAGCCGCGGGACTCCCAGTTGGAGAGTTTGATTGTAATTTGCATATTTCCATACTTAGGCTTAAAAACATTACGTTAGAGGGTAAAAACTCAAAACAGCCCCCGAACGGCCCCGTGGGCGGCACCAACACCTCCCACCGGACCAATGTAACTCGTAGGAACTGACCCCTCAACCGCGGGTCTCTCGGTTTGAGAGTACAACGATAATTTGCATATTTCTAGACTTAGGCTTAAAAACATGATGTTAGAAGGTGAAAAGTCGAAACAGCCCCTGAGCGGCCCCGTGGGTTGCACCACCACCTCCCACGGGAGCAATGTAACTCGTAGGAACTTACCCCACAATCGCAGGTCTCCTGGTTTGAGAATATGATGGTAATTGGTATATTACTAGACTTAGGCTTAAAAACATGACGTTAGAGGGTGAAAACTCGAAACAACCACCAAACAGCCCCGTGGGTGGCACCAACACCTCCCACGGGACCAATGTAACTCGTAGGAAATGACCCCGCAGCCGTGGGTCTCCCGATTTGAGAGTACGTCGGTAATTAGCATATTTCTAGACTTAGGCTTAAAAACATGACGTTAGAGGGTGAAAACACGAAACAACCCCCGAACGGCCTTATGGGTGGTACCATCCCCTCCCACGGGACCAATGTAATTCATAAGAACTGATCCCACCGTCGCGGATCTACCGGTTTGAGAATAGGATGATAATTTGCATATTTTTAGGCTTAGGCATAAAAACATGGTGGTAGATGGTGAGAACTCGAAACAACCCTCTAACTGCACCGTGGGTGGAACCAACACCTCCCACGAGACCAATGTAACTCGTAGGAACTGACCCCATGACCGCGGGTCTCCCGGTTTGAGAGTACGATGGTAATATGAATATTTCTAGACTTAGGCTTAAAAACAAGACGTTAGATGGTGAAAACACGAAACAACCACCAAACGGCCTCGTGGGTGGTACCATCAACTCCCACGGGACCAATGCAACTCGTAGGAATTGATCCCACCGCCGCGGGTCTCTCGGTTTGAGAGTACAACGATAATTTGCATATTTCTAGACTTAGGCTTAAAAACATGATGTTAGAAGGTGAAAAGTCGAAACAGCCCCTGAGCGGCCCCGTGGGTTGCACCACCACCTCCCACGGGAGCAATGTAACTCGTAGGAACTGACCCCATGACCGCGGGTCTCCTGGTTTGAGAATATGATGGTAATTTGCATATTACTAGACTTAGGATTAAAAACATGACGTTAGAGGGTGAAAACTCGAAACAACCACCAAACGGCCCCGTGGGTGGAACCAACACCTCCCACGTGACCAATGTAACTCGTAGGAACTGACCCCGCAGCCGCGGGTCGCCCAATTTTAGAGTACGTCGGTAATTAGCATATTTCTAGAATTAGGCTTAAAAACATGACATTAGAGGGTGAAAACACGAAATAACCCCCGAACGGCCTCGTGGGTGGTACCATCCCCTCCCACGGGACCAATGTAATTCGTAGGAACTGATCCCACCGCCGCGGATCTCCCGGTTTGAGAATACGATTATAATTTGCATATTTTTTGGCTTAGGCATAAAAACATGGTGTTAGAGGGTGAGAACTCGAAACAGCCCTCTAACCGCACCGTGGGTGGCACCCACACCTCCCACGGGACCAATGTAACTCGAAGGAACTGATCCCACAGCCGCGGGTCTCCCGATTTGAGAGTACGTCGATAATTTCCATATTTATTGACTTAGGATTAAAAACATGATGTTAGAGGGTTAAAACACGAAAAAACCCCCGAACGGCCTCGTGGGTGGTACCATCCCCTCCCACGGGACCAATGTAACTCGTAGGAACTGATCCCACCGCCGCGGGTCTCCCGGTTTGAGAATACGATGGTAATTTGCATATTTCTAGACTTAAGCTTAAAAATATGATGTTAGATGGTGAAAACTCGAAACATCCCCTGAACGTCCCCATGGGTGGCACTAACACCTCCTAGGGGACCAATGTAACTCGTAGGAACTGACCCCGCAGCCGCGGGTCTCTCTGTTTGAGAGTACTATTGTAATTTGCATATTTCTATACTTAGGCTTAAAAACATGATGTTTGAGGGTGAAAACTCGAAACATCCCCCGAACGGCACCATGGGTGGCACCAACACCTCCCACGGGACCAATATAACTCGTAGGTACTGACCGTGCAGCCGCGGGACTCCCGATTGGAGAGTACGATGGTAATTTGCATATTTCTAGACTTAGGTCTAAAAACATGACGTTAGAGGATGAAAACTTGAAATATCCCCCGAACGGCCCCATGGGTGGCTCCAACACCTCGCACGGGACCGATGTAACTCATAGGAACTAACCTCACAGCCGCGGGACTCCCAGTTGGAGAGTTTGATGGTAATTTGCAAATTTCTAGAGTTAGGCTTAAAAACATGATGTTAGAGGGTGAAAACACGAAACAGCCACCGAACGGCCCCGTGGGTGGCACCAACACCTCCCACCGGACCAATGTAACTCGTAGGAACTCACCCCTCAACCGCGGGTCTCCCGGTTTGAGAGTACAACGATAATTTTCATATTTCTATACTTAGGCTTAAAAACATGACGTTAGAGGGTGAAAAGTCGAAACAGCCCCTGAGCGGCCCCGTGGGTTGCACCAACGCCTCCAACGGGAGCAATGTAACTCGCAGGAACTGACCCCAAAACCGCGGGTCTCCCGATTTGAGAATACGATGGTAATTTGCATATTACTAGACTTAGGCTTAAAAACATGACGTTAGAGGTTGAAAACTCGAAACAACCACCAAACGGTCTCCGTGGGTGGCACCAACACGTCCCACGGGACAAATGTAACTTGTAGGAACTGACCCCACAGCTGCGGGTCTCCCGATTTGAGAGTGCGTCGGTAATTTGCATATTTATAGACTTAGGCTTAAAAACATGATGTTAGAGGGTGACAACTCGAAACATCCCCCGAACGGGCACGTGGGTGGCACCAACACCTCCCACGGGACCAATGTAACTCGTACGAACTGACCCCGCAGTCGCGAGTCTCCCCATTTGAGAGTACGTCGGTAATTTGAATGTTTCTAGACTTAGGTATAAAAACATGACGTTAGAGGATGAAAATTTGAAATAGCCCCCGAACGGCCCCATGGGTGGCTCCAACACCTCCCACGGGACCGATGTAACTCCTAGGAACTGACCTCACAGCCGCGGGACTCCCAGTTGGAGAGTTTGATGGTAATTTGCATATTTCGAGACTTAGGCTTAAAAACATTACGTTAGAGGGTAAAAACTCAAAACAGCCCCCGAACGGCCCCGTGGACGGCACCAACACCTCCCACTGGACCAATGTAACTCGTAGGAACTGACCCCTCAACCGCGGGTCTCTCGGTTTGACAGTACAATGATAATTTGCATATTTCTAGACTTAGGCTTAAAAACATTACGTTAGAGGGTAAAAACTTGAAAGGGCCCATGAACGGCCCCGTGGGCGGCACTAACACCACCCAGGGGACCAATGTAACTCGTAGGAACAGACCCCGCAACCATGGGTCTCCCGATTTGAGAGTACGACGGTAATTTGCATATTTCTAGACTTAGGATTAGAGACATGACGTTAGAGGGTGAAAACTCGAAACATCCCCCGAACGGCACCATGGGTGGCACCAACACCTCCCACGGGCGCAATGTAACTCGTAGGAACTGACCCCACAATCGTGGGTCTCCCGGTTTGAGAATATGATTGTAATTTGCATATTACTAGACTTAGGCTTAAAATCATGACGTTAGAGGGTAAAAACTCGAAACATCCCCAAAAAGGCACCATGGGTGGCACGAACACATCCCACGGGACCAATGTAACTCATAGGTACTTACCGCGCAGCCGCGGGACTCCCGATTTGAGAGTATGATGGTAATTTGCATATTTCTAGACTTAGGTATAAAAACATGACGTTAGAGGATGAAAATTTGAAATAGCACCCGAACGGCCCCATGGGTGGCTCCAACACCTCCCACGGGACCGATGTAACTCCTAGGAACTGACCTCATAGCCGCGGGACTCCCAGTTGGAGAGTTTGATGGTAATTTGCATATTTCCATACTTAGGCTTAAAAACATTACGTTAGAGGGTAAAAACTCAAAACAACCCTCGAACGGCCCCGTGGGCTGCACCAACACCTCCCACTGGACCAATGTAAATCGTAGGAACTGACCCCTCAACCGCGGGTCTCTCGGTTTGAGAGTACAATGATAATTTGCATATTTCTAGACATAGTCTTAAAAACATGATGTTAGAAGGTGAAAAGTCGAAACAGCCCCTGAGCGGCCCCGTGGGTTGCACCACCACCTCCCACGGGAGCAATGTAACTCGTAGGAACTTAGCCCACAATCGCAGGTCTCCCGGTTTGTGAATATGATGGTAATTGGTATATTACTAGACTTAGGCTTAAAAACATGACGTTAGAGGGTGAAAACTCGAAACAAACACCAAACAGCCCCGTGGGTGGCACGAACACCTCCCACGGGACCAATGTAACACGTAGGAAATGACCCCGCAGCCGCGGGTCTCCCGATTTGAGAGTACGTCGGTAATTAGCATATTTCTAGACTTAGGCTTAAAAACATGACGTTAGGGGGTGAAAACACGAAACAACCCCCGAACGGCCTTATGGGTGGTACCATCCCCTCCCACGGGATCAATGTAATTCATAAGAACTGACCCCACAACCGCGGGTCTCCCGATTTGAGAATACGATGGTAATTTGCATATTACTAGACTTAGGCTTAAAAACATGACGTTAGAGGTTGAAAACTCGAAACAACCACCAAACGGTCTCCGTGGGTGGCACCAACACGTCCCACGGGACAAATGTTACTTGTAGGAACTGACCCCACAGCTGCGGGTCTCCCGATTTGAGAGTACGTCGGTAATTTGCACATTTATAGACTTAGGCTTAAAAACATGATGTTAGAGGGTGACAACTCGAAACATCCCCCGAACGGGCACGTGGGTGGCACCAACACCTCCCACGGGACCAATGTAACTCGTACGAACTGACCCCGCAGTCGCGAGTCTCCCCATTTGAGAGTACGTCGGTAATTTGAATGTTTCTAGACTTAGGTATAAAAACATGACGTTAGAGGATGAAAATTTGAAATAGCCCCCGAACGGCCCCATGGGTGGCTCCAACACCTCCCACGGGACCGATGTAACTCCTAGGAACTGACCTCACAGCCGCGGGACTCCCAGTTGGAGAGTTTGATGGTAATTTGCATATTTCGAGACTTAGGCTTAAAAACATTACGTTAGAGGGTAAAAACTCAAAATAGCCCCTGAACGGCCCCGTGGGCGGCACCAACACCTCCCACTGGACCAATGTAACTCGTAGGAACTGACCCCTCAACCGCGGGTCTCTCGGTTTGAGAGTACAATGATAATTTGCATATTTCTAGACTTAGGCTTAAAAACATTACGTTAGAGGGTAAAAACTTGAAAGGGCCCACGAACGGCCCCGTGGGTGGCACAAACACCACCCAGGGGACCAATGTAACTCGTAGGAACAAACCCCGCAGCCATGGGTCTCCCGATTTGAGAGTACGACGGTAATTTGCATATTTATAGACTTAGGCATAAAGAAATGACGTTAGAGGGTGAAAACTCGAAACATCCCCCGAACGGCACCATGGGTGGCACCAACACCTCCCACGGGAGCAATGTAACTCGTAGGAACTGACCCCACAATCGTGGGTCTCCCGGTTTGAGAATATGATGGTAATTTGCATATTACTAGACTTAGGCTTAAAAACCTGATGTTAGAAGGTGAAAACTCGAAACATCCCCAGAACGGCACCATGGGTGGCACCAACACATCCCACGGGACCAATGTAACTCATAGGTACTGACCGCGCAGCCGCGGGACTCCCGATTTGAGAGTATGATGGTAATTTGCATATTTCTGGACTTAGGTATAAAAACATGACGTTAGAGGATGAAAATTTGAAATAGCCCCCGAACGGCCCCATGGGTGGCTCCAACACCTCCCACGGGACCGATGTAACTCCTAGGAACTGACCTCATAGCCGCGGGACTCCCAGTTGGAGAGTTTGATGGTAATTTGCATATTTCCATACTTAGGCTTAAAAACATTACGTTAGAGGGAAAAAACTCAAAACAGCCCCCGAACGGCCCCGTGGGCAGCACCAACACCTCCCACTGGACCAATGTAACTCGTAGGAACTGACCCCTCAACCGTGGGTCTCTCGGTTTGAGAGTACAATGATAATTTTCATATTTCTAGACTTAGGCTTAAAAACATGATGTTAGAAGGTGAAAAGTCGAAACAGCCCCTAAGCGGCCCCGTGGGTTGCACCACCACCTCCCATGGGAGCAATGTAACTCGTAGGAACTTACCCCACAATCGCAGGTCTCCCGGTTTGAGAATATGATGGTAATTGGTATATTACTAGACTTAGGCTTAAAAACATGACGTTAGAGGGTGAAAACTCGAAACAAACACCAAACAGCCCCGTGGGTGGCACCAACACCTCCCACGGGACCAATGTAACTAGTAGGAAATGACCCCGCAGCCGCAGGTCTCCCGATTTGAGAGTACGTCGGTAATTAGCATATTTCTAGACTTAGGCTTAAAAACATGACGTTAGAGGGTGAAAACACGAAATAACCCCCGAACGGCCTCGTGGGTGGTACCATCCCCTCCCACGGGACCAATGTAATTCGTAGGAACTGATCCCACCGCCGCGGATCTCCCGGTTTGAGAATACGATGATAATTTGCATATTTTTTCATTAGGTATAAAAACATGGTGTTAGAGGGTCAGAACTCGAAACAGCCCTCTAACCGCACCGTGGGTGGCACCAACACCTCCCACGGGACCAATGTAACTCGAAGGAACTGATCCCACGACCGCGGGTCTCCCGATTTGAGAGTACATCGGTAATTTGCATATTTATTGACTTAGGCTTAAAAACATGACGTTAGATGGTGAAAACACGAAAAAACCCCCGAACGGCCTCGTGGGTGGTACCATCCCCTCCCACGGGACCAATGTAACTCGTAGGAACTGATCCCACCGCCGCGGGTCTCCCAGTTTGATAACACGATGGTAATTTGCATATTTCTAGACTTAGGCTTAAAAATATGATGTTAGATGGTGAAAACTCGAAACATCCCCCGAACGTCCCCGTGGGTGGCACTAACACCTCGTAGGGGACCAATGTAACTCGTAGGAAGTGACCCCGCAGCCGCGGGTCTCTCGATTTGAGAGTACGATTGTAATTTGCATATTTCTATACTTAGGCTTAAAAACATGATGTTTAAGGGTGAAAACTCGAAACGTCCCTCGAACGGCACCATGGGTGGCACCAACACCTCCCACGGGACCAATATAACTCGTAGGTACTGACCGCGCAGCCGCGGGACTCCCGATTGGAGAGTACGATGGTAATTTGCATATTTCTAGACTTAGGTCTAAAAACATGACGTTAGAGGCTGGAAACTTGAAATATCCCCCGAACGGCCCCATGGGTGGCTCCAACACCTCGCACGGGACCGATGTAACTCATAGGAACTAACCTCACAGCCGCGGGACTCCCACTTGGAGATTTTGATGGTAATTTGCATATTTCTAGACTTAGGCTTAAGAACATGATGTTAGAGGGTGAAAACACGAAACAACCATCGAACGGCCCCGTGGGTGGCACCAACACCTCCCACCGGACCAGTGTAACTCGTAGGAACTCACCCCTCAGCCGCGGGTCTCCCGGTTTGAGAGTACAACGATAATTTGCATATTTCTAGACTTAGGCTTAAAAACATGACGTTAGAGGGTGAAAAGTCGAAACAGCCCCTGAGTGGCCCCGTGGGTTGCACCAACGCCTCCCACGGGAGCAATGTAACTCGCAGGAACTGACCCCACAACCGCGGGTCTCCCGATTTGAGAATACGATGGTAATTTGAATATTACTAGAATTAGGCTTAAAAACATGACGATAGAGGTTGAAAACTCGAAACAACCACCAAACGGTCTCCGTGGGTGGCACCAACACGTCCCACGGGACAAATGTAACTTGTAGGAACTGACCCCACAGCCGCGGGTCTCCCGATTTTAGAGTACGTCGATAATTTGCATATTTATAGACTTAGGCTTAAAAACATGACGTTAGAGGGTGACAACTCGAAACATCCCCCGAACGGGCACGTGGGTGGCACCAACACCTCCCACGGGACCAATGTAACTCGTACGAACTGACCCCGCAGTCGCGAGTCTCCCCATTTGAGAGTACGTCGGTAATTTGAATGTTTCTAGACTTAGGCTTTAAAACCTGACGTTAGAGGGTAAAAACTCGAAACATCCCCCGAACGGCCCCGAGGGTGGCACCAACACCTCCCACAGGACCAATGTAACTCGTAGGAACTGACCCTGTAGTCGCGGGACTCCCGATTTGAAGTACGATGGTAATTTGCATATTTCTAGACTTAGGTATAAAAACATGACGTTAGAGGATGAAAATTTGAAATAGCCCCCGAACGGCCCCATGGGTGGCTCCAACACCTCCCACGGGACCGATGTAACTCCTAGGAACTGACCCCACAGCCGCGGGACTCCCAGTTGGAGAGTTTGATGGTAATTTGCATATTTCCAGACTTAGGCTTAAAAACATTACGTTAGAGGGTAAAAACTCAAAACAGCCCCCGAACTTCCCCGTGGGCGGCACCAACACCTCCCACTGGACCAATGTAACTCGTAGGAACTGACCCCTCAACCGCGGGTCTCTCGGTTTGAGAGTACAATGATAATTTGCATATTTCTAGACTTAGGCTTAAAAATATGACGTTAGAAGGTGAAAAGTCGAAACAGCCCCTGAGCGTCCCCGTGGGTTGCACCACCACCTCCCACGGGAGAAATGTAACTCGTAGGAACTTACCCCACAACCGCGGGTCTCCCGGTTTGAGAATATGATGGTAATTGGTATATAACTAGACTTAGGCTTAAAAACATTTCGTTAGAGGGTGAAAACTCGAGACAACCACCAAACGGCCCCGTGGGTGGCACCAACACCTCCCACGGGACCAATGTAACTCGTAGGAACTGACCCCACAGCCGCGGGTCTCCCGGTTTGATAATATGATGATAATTTGCATATTTTAAGGCTTAGGCATAAAAACATGGTGTTATAGGGTGAGAACTTGAAACAGCCCTCTAACCGCACCGTGGGTGGCACCAACACTTCCCACGGGACCAATGTAACTCGTAGGAACTGATCCCGCTGCCGCGGGTTGCCCGATTAGAGAGTACGTCGGTAATTTGCATATTTCTAGACTTAGGATTAAAAATATGATGTTAGAGGGTGAAAACTCAAAACATCCCCCGAACGTCCCCGTGGGTGGCACTAACACCTCCTAGGGGCCCAATGTAACTCGTAGGAACTGACCCCGCAGCCGCGGGTCTCCCGATTTGAAAGTACGATGGTAATTTACATATTTCTATACTTAGGCTTAAAAACATGATGTTTGAGTGTGAAAACTCGAAACATCCCCCGAACAGCACCATGGGTGGCACCAACACCTCCCACGGGACCAATATAACTCGTAGGTACTGACCGCGTAGCCGCGGGACTCCCGATTTGAGAGTACGATGGTAATTTGCATATTTCTAGACTTAGGACTAAAAACATGACGTTAGAGGCTGAAAACTTGAAATATCCCTCGAACGGCCCCATGGGTGGCTCCAACACCTCGCACGGGACCGATGTAACTCATAGGAACTGACCTCACAGCCGCGGGACTCCCAGTTGGAGAGTTCGATGGTAATTTGCATATTTCTAGACTTAGGCTTAAAAACATGATGTTAGATGGTGAAAACTCGAAACAGCCACCGAACGGCCCCGTGGGTGGCACCAACACCTCCCACCGGACCAATGTAACTCGTAGGAACTCACCCCTCAACCGCGGGTCTCCCAGTTTGAGAGTACAACGATAATTTGCATATTACTAGACTTAGGCTTAAAAACATGATGTTAGAGGGTGAAAATTCGAAACAGCCCCTGAGCGGCTCCGTGGGTTGCACCAACACCTCCCACGGGAGCAATGTAACTCGCAGGAACTGACCCCACAACCGCGGGTCTCCCGGTTTGAGAATACGATGGTAATTTGCATATTACTAGACTTAGGCTTAAAAACATGACGTTAGAGGTTGAAAACTCGAAACAACCACAAAACGGTCTCCGTGGGTGGCACCAACATGTCCCACGGGACAAATGTAACTTGTAGGAACTGACCCCACAACCGCGGGTCTCCCGATTTGAGAGTACGTCGGTAATTTGCATATTTCTAGACTTAGGCTTAAAAACATGATGTTAGAGGGTGACAACTCGAAACATCCCCCGAACGGGCACGTGGGTGCCACCAACACCTTCCACGGGACCAATGTAACTCGTACGAACTGACCCCGCAGCCGCGGGTCTCCCGATTTGAGAGTACGTCGGTAATTTGAATGTTTCTAGACTTAGGCTTTAAAACATGACGTTAGAGGGTAAAAACTCGAAACATCCCCCGAACGGCCCCAAAGGTGGCACCAACACCTCCCACAGGACCAATGTAACTCATAGGAACTGACCCCGCAGCTGCGGGACTCTCGGTTTGAGAATACGAAGACAATTTGCATATTGTTAGACTTAGGCCTAAAAACATGACGTTAAAGGGTGGGAACTAGAAACAACTCTCGAACGTCCCCGTGGGTGGCACCAACACCTCCCACGGGACTAATGTAACTCTTAGGAACTGATCCCGTAGCCGCGGGACTCTCAATTTGAGAATACGGTGGTAATTTGCATATTTCAAGACTTAAGCAAAACATGGCGTTAGACGGTGAAAACTCGAAATAGCCCCCGAACGGCCCCGTGGGTGGCACTAACACGTCCCACGGGACCAATGTAACTCGTAGGAACTGGCCCATCATCCGCAGGACTCCCGGTTTGAGAATACGATGATAATTTGCATATTTTTAGACTTAGGCTTAAGAACATGGCGTTTGAGGGTGAGAACTTGAAACAACCCTCTAACGGCACCGTGGGTGGCACCAATACCTCCCACGGGACCAATGTAACCCGTAGGAACTGACGCCTTATCCACGGGTCTCCCAGTTTGAGAGTACGATGATAATTTGCCTATTTCTAGACTTAGGCTTAAAAACATGACATTAGAGGGTGAAAACTCGAAACAACCCCCGAATAGACCCGCGTGTGGCACCAACACCTCCCACGGGACCAATGTAACTCGTAGGAACTGACTCCACAACCGCGGGTCTCTCGGTATGAGAATACGATGGTAATTTGCTTATTTCTAGACTTAGGCTTATAAAGATGACGTAAGAGGGTGAAAACTCGAAATAGTCCCCAGACGGCCCCATGGGTGGCACAGCACCTCCCACGGGACCAATGTAACTCGTAGGAACGGACCCCGTAGCCCCGGGTCTCCCGGTTAGAGAGTACAATGTTAATTTGCTAATTTCTGGATTTAAGAAAACATGGTGTTTGAGGGTGAAAACCCGAAACAGCCCCCGAACGGCCCCATGGGTGGCACCAGCACCGCCCATGGGACCAATGTAACTCGTAGGAACTTACCCCTCAACCACGGGTCTCCCGGTTTGAGAATACGATGGAAATTTGCATATTTCTAGACTTAGGCTTAAAAACATGACGTTAGAGGGTGAAAACTCGAAACAACCACCGAACGGCCCCGTGGGTTGCACTAACACCTCCCACGGGACCAATGTAACTCGTAGGAATTGACCCCGCAGCCGCGGGTCTCCCGATTTGAGAGTACGTCGGTAATTTGCATATTTCTAGACTTAGGCTTAAAAACATGACGTTTGAGGGTGAAAACTAGAAACATCCCGTGAACGGCACCATGAGTGGTACGAAAAACTCCAATGGGACCAATGTAACTCATAGTTACTGACCGCGCAGCCGCGAGACTCGCGGTTTGAGAGTACTAGGGTAATTTGAATATTTCTAGACTTAGGTATAAAAACATGACGTTAGAGGCTAAAAACTTGAAATAACACCCGAACGGCCCATGGGTGGCTCCAACACCTCCCACGGGATCGATGTAACTCGTAGGTATTGACCTCACAACCGCGGGACTCCCAGTTGGAGAGTTCGATGGAAATTTGCATATTTCTTGACTTAGGCTTAAAAACATGACGTTAGAGGGTGAAAATTCGAAACAGCCCCCGAACGGCCCCGTGGGTGGCACCAACACCTCCCACGGAACCAATGTAACTCGTAGGAACTGACCCCTCAACCGCGGGTCACCCGGTTTGACAGTACGACGGTGATTTGTATATTTCTTGACATAGGCTTAAAAACATGACGTTAGAGGGTGAAACGTCGAAACATCCCCTGAACTTGCCCGTGGGCTGCACCAACACCTCCCACAAGAGCAATGTAACTCATAGGAACTGAACCCACAACCGCGGGTCTCCCGGTTTGAGAATACGATGGTAATTTGCATATTTCTAGACTTAGGCTTAAAAACATTATGTTAGAGGGTCAAAACTCCAAACAACCACCAAACGGCCCCATGGGTGGCACCAACACCTCCCGCTTGACCAATGTAACTCGTAGGAACTGACCCCGTAGCCGCGGGTCTCCCAGTTTGAGAGTACGATGGTAATTTGCATATTTCTAGACTTTGGATTAAAACATGACGTTAGAGGGTGAAAACTCGAAACGACCCTCTAACCGCACCGTGGTTGGCACCAACACCTCCCACGGGACCAATGTAACTCGTAGGAACTGACCCCACAGCCACGGATCTCCCGGTTTGAGAGTACGATGGTAATTTGCAAATTTCTAGACTTAGGCTTAAAAATAAGACGTTAGAGGTTGAAAACTCGAAACATCCCCCGAACGGCACCATGGGTGGCACCAACACCTCCCACGGGACCAATGTAAGTCGTAGGTACTGACAGCGCAGCCGCGGGACTCCCGGTTTGAGAGTACGATGGTAATTTTCATATTTCTAAACTCAGGCATAAAAACATGACTTTAGAGGCTGAAAACTTGAAAAATCCCCCGAACGGCCCCATGGGTTCCCACGGGACCGATGTAACTCATAGGAACTGTCCTCATAGCTGCGGGACTCCCAATTGGAGAGTTCGATGGTAATTTACATATTTCTAGGCATAAGCTTAAAAACATGACGTTAGAGGGTGAAAAGTCAAAACATCCCCCGAATGGCCTTGTGGGTGGCACTAACACCTCCCATGGGACCAATGTGACTCGTAGGAACTGACCCCTCAACCGTGGGTCTCCCGGTTTGAGAGTACGACGGTAATTTGCATATTTCTAGACTTGGGTGAAAAAAGACGACGTTAGAGGATGAAAAGTCGAAAAAGCCCCTGAACAGCCCCATGAGTAGCACCAACACCTCCCACGGGAGCAATGTAACTCGTAGGAACTGACCCCACAATAACGGCTCTCCCAGTTTGATAATACGTTGGTAATTTTCATATTTCTAGACTTAGGCTTAAAAACATGACGTTAGAGGGTAAAAACTTGAAACAAGCACCAAACGGCCCCGTCGGTGGCACCAACACCTCCCACGGGACCAATGTAACTCGTGAGAACTGACCCCGCAGCCGCGGGTCTCCCGATTTGAGAGTACGTCGGTAATTTGCATATTTCTAGACTTAGGCTTAAAAACATGACGTTAGGGAGTAAAAACTCGAAATAGCCCCCTAATGGCCCCGTGGGTGGCAACAACACCTCCCACGGGACCAATGTAACTCGTAGGAACTGAACCCCACAGCCGCGGGACTCCCGACTAGAGAGTACGTCGGAAATTTGAATATTTCTTGACTTAGGCTTAAAAACATGACGTTAGAGGGTAAAAACTCGAAACATCCCCCGAATGCCCCCGTGGGTGGCACGAACACGTCCCACGGGACCAAGGTAACTCGTAGGAACTTACCCCTCAACCGCGGGTCTCCCAGTTTGAGAGTATGACGGTAATTTCCATATTTTTAGACTTAGGCTTAAAAAATGACGTTAGAGGGTGAAAACTCGAAACAACCCCCGAACGGCCTCGTGGGTGGTACCATCACCTCCCACGGGACCAATGTAACTCGTTGGAATTGATCCCACAGTCGCGGGTCTCCCAGTTTGAGAGTACGATGGCAATTTGCATATTTCTAGACTTAGGCTTAAAAACATGACGTTAGAGGGTGAAAACTCGAAACAGCCATCTAACCGCACCGTGGTTGGCACCAACACCTCCCACGGGACCAATGTAACTCGTTAGAACTGACCCCACCACCACGGGTCTCCCGGTTTGAGAGTACGACGGTAATTTACATATTTCTAGACTTAGGCTTAAAAACATGACGTTAGAGGGTGAAAACTCGAAACATCCCCCAAACGGCCCCGTGGGTGGTACTAACACCACCCAGGGCACCAATGTAACTCGTAGGAATAGACCCCGCATCCATGGATCTCCCGATTTGAGAGTACGATGGTAATTTGCATATTTCTAGACTTAGGCTTAAAGACATGACGTTAGAGGGTGAAAACTCGAAACATCCCCCGAACGGCACCATGGGTGGTACCAACACCTCCCACGGGACCAATGTAACTCGTAGGTACTGACCGCGCAGCTGCGGGACTCCTGGTTTGAGAGTACGATGGTAATTTGCATATTTCTAGACTTAGGTATAAAAACATGACGTTAGAGGCTGAAAACTTGAAATAACCCTAGAACGTCCCCACGGGTGGCTCCAACACCTCCCACGGAACCAATGTAACTCATAGGAACTGACCTCACAACCGCGGGACTCCCAGTTGGAGAGTTCGATGGTAATTTGCATATTTCTTCACTTAGGCTTAAAAACATGATGTTAGAGGGTGAAAACTCAAAACAACCCCCGAACGGCCACGTGGGTGGCACCAACACCTCCCATGGGACCAATGTTACTCGTAGGAACTGACCCCACAACCGCGGGTCTCCCGGTTTGAGAGTACGACGATAATTTGCATATTTCTTGAATTAGGCTTAAAACATGACGTGAGAGTGTGAAAAGTCGAAACATCCCCTGAACGGCCCCGTGGGCTGCACCAACACCTCCCACTGGAGCAATATAACTCGTAGGAACTGACCCCATAACCGCGGGTCTCCCGGTTTTGAGAATATGATGGTAATTTGCATATTTATAGACTTAGGCCTAAAAACATGACGTCAGAGGGTGAAAACTAGAAACAACAACCAAACGGCCCCGTCGGTGGCCCCAACACCTCCCACGGGACCAATATAACTCGTAGGAACTGATCCCGTAGCCACGGGACTCTCAGTTTGAGAATACGACGGTAATTTGCATATTTTAAGCAAAACAAGGCATTAGAGGGTGAAAACTGGAAACATCCCCTGATTGGCACCATGGCTGGCACCAACACCTCCCACGGGACCAATGTAAGTCGTAGGTTTTGACCGCGCAGCCACGGGACTCCCAGTTTGAGAGTACGATGGTAATTTGAATATTTCTAAACTTAGGCATAAAAACTTGACGTTAGAGGCTGAAAACTTGAAAAATCCCCCGAACGGCCCCATGGGTGGCTCCAACACCTCCCACGGGACCGATGTAACTCATAGGAATTGTCCTCACAGCCGCGGGACTCCTAGTTGGAGAGTTCGATGGTAATTTGCATATTTCTAGACTTAGACTTAAAAACATGACGCTAGAGGGTTAAAACAGGAAACATCACCCGAACGGCCCCGTGGGTGTCACTAACACCACCCAGGGGACCAATGTAACTCGTAGGAACTGACCCCGCAGCCGCGGGACTCCCGGTTTGAGAATACGATGACAATTTGCAAATTTTTAGACTTAGGCTCAAAAACATGACGTTAGAGGGTGAGAGCTAGAAACATCCACCAAATCTCCCCGTGGGTGGCACCAACACCTCCCAAGGGACCAATGTAACTCGTACGAACTGATCCCATAGCCGCGGGACTCTCAGTTTGAGAATACGACGGTGATTTGCATATTTCTAGACTTAAGCAAAACATGGCGTTAGAGGGTGAAAACTCGAAACATCCCCCGAACGGCCCCATGGGTGGCTCCAACACCTCCCACGGGACCTATGTAACTCATAGGAACAGTCCTCACAGCCGCGGGACTCCTAGTTGGAGAGTTCGATGGTAATTTGTATGTTTCTAGACTTAGGCTTAAAAACATGACGTTAGAGGGTGAAAACTCGAAATAGCTCCCGAACGGCCCCGTGGGTGGCACTAACACCTCCCACGTGACCAATGTAACTTGTAGGAACTGAACCCACAACAGCGGGACTCCCGGTTTGAGAATTCGATAATAATTTGTATATTTCTAGACTTACGCTTAAAAACATGACGTTAGAGGGTGAAAACTCGACACATCCCCAGAACGGCCACATGGGTGGCACTAACACCTCCCACGGGACCAATGTAACTCGTAGGAACTTACCCCTCAACCGCGGGTCTCCCGGTATGAGAGTACGATGGCAATTTGCATATTTTTAGACTTAGGCTTAAAAACATGACGTTAGAGGGTGAAAACTCGAAACAACCCCCGAACGGCCCCGTGGGTGGCACCAACACCTCCCACGGGACCAATGTAACTCGTAGGAACTGACCCTACAACCGCGGGTCTCTCAGTTTGGGAATACGATGGTAATTTTCATATTTCTAGACTTAGGCTTAAAAACATGATGTTAGAGGGTGAAAACTCGAAACATCCCCCGAACGGCCCCGTGGGTGGCACTAACACCTCGTAGGGGACCAATGTAACTCGTAAGAACTGACCCCGCTGCCGCGGGTCTCCCGATTTGAGAGTACGATGGTAATGTCCATATTTCTAGACTTAGGCTTAAAAACAAGACATTAGAGGATGAAAACTTGAAACATCCCCTGAACGGCACCAAGGGTGGCACCAACACCTCCCACGGGATCAATGTAAGTCGTAGGTACGGACCGCACAGCCGCGGGACTCCCGGTTTGAGAGTACGATGGTAATTTGCATATTTCTAGACTTAGGCTTTAAAACATGACGTTAGAGGCTGAAAACATGAAAAATCCCCCGAACGGCCCCATGGGTGGCTCCAACACCTCCCACGGGACCGATGTAACTGATAGGAACTATCCTCATAGCCGCGGGTCTCCCAGGTGGAGAGTTCAATGGTAATTTTTATATTTCTAGACACAGGCTTAAAAACATGACGTTAGTTGGTGGAAACTCGAAACAGCCCCCGAACGGCCCCGTGGGTGGCACTAACACCTTCCACGGGACCAATGTAACTCGTAGGAACTGAACCGTCAACCACGGGTCTCCCGGTTTAAGAGTACGACGGTAATTTGCATATTTCTAGACTTAGGCTAAAAAAAATGACGTTAGAGGGTGAAAAGTCAAAACAGCCCCTGAACGGCCCCGTGGGTAGCACCAACACCTCCCACGGGAGCAATGTAACTCGTAGGAACTAGCCCCAGAACAACGGCTCTCCCGATTTGAGAATACGATGGCATTTTGCATATTTCTGGACTTAAGCTTAAAAACATGACGTTAGAGGGTAAAAACACAAAACAACCACCAAACGGCCCTGTGGGTGGCACCAACACCTCCCACGGGACCAATGTAACTCGTAGGAACTGACCCCATGACCACGGGTCTTCCGGTTTGAGAGTACGTCGGTAATTTTTATATTTCTAGACTTAGGCTTAAAAACATGATGTTAGAGGGTTAAAACTCGAAACATCACCCGAACGGCCCCGTGGGTGGCACTAGCACCACCCAGGGGACGAATGTAACTCGTAGGAACTGACCCCGCAGCTGCGAGACTCCCGATTTGAGAATATGATGACAATTTTCATATTTTTAGACTTAGGCTTAAAAACATGATGTTAGAGGGTGAGAGCTAGAAACAACTACCAAATGTCCCCGTGGGTGGCACCAACACCTCCCACGGGACCAATATAACTCGTAGGAACTGATCCCGTAGCCGCGGGACTCTCAGTTTGAGAATACGACGGTAATTTGCATATTTCTAGACTTAAGCAAAACATGGCGTTAGAGGGTGAATAAATCGAAACAACCCCTGAACGGCACCACGGGTGGCACCAACACCTCCCACGGGACCAATGTAAGTCGTAGGTTTTGACCGCGTAACCGTGGGACTCTCGGTTTGAGAGTGCGATGGTAATTTGCGTATTTCTGGACTTAGGCATAAAAACATGACGTTAGAGGATGAAATCTTGAAAAATCCCCCGAACGGCCCCATGGGTGGCTCCAACACCTCCCACGGGACCGATGTAACTCGTAGGAACTAACCCCGCAGCCGCGGCTCACCCGATTTGAGAGTACGACGGTAATTTGAATATTTCTAGACTTAGGCTTAAAAACATGACGTTAGAGGGTGAAAACTCAAAATAGCCCCCGAACGGCCCCGTGGGTGGCACTAACCCCTCCCACGGGACTAATGTAACTCGTAGGAACTGACCCCACAACCACGGGACTTCCGATTTGAGAATTCGATTATAATATGTATATTTCTAGACTTACGCTTAAAAACATGATGTTAGAGGGTGAAACCTCGAAACAGCTCCTGAACGGCACATGGGTGGCACTAACACCTCCCACGGGACCAATGTAACTCGTAGGAACTTACCCCTCAACTGTGGGTCTCCCGGTTTGAGAGTACGATGGCAATTTGCATATTTTTAGACTTAGGCTTAAAAACATGACGTTAGAGGGTGAAAACTCAAAACAACCCCCGAACGGCCTCGTGGGTGGTACCATCACGTTCCACGGGACCAATGTAACTCGTAGGAACGGATCCCACTGCCACGGGTCTCCCGGTTTGAGAATACGATGATAATTTGCATATTTTTAGACTTAGGCATAAAAATATGGCGTTAGAGGGTGAGAACTAGAAACAACCCTCTAACCGCACCGTGGGTGGCACCAACACCTCCCACGAGACCAATGTAACCCGTAGGAACAGACCCCACAACCGCGGGTCTCTCAGTTTGGGAATACGATGGTAATTTGCATATTTCTAGACATTGGCTTAAAAACATGACGTTAGAGGGTGAAAACTAGAAACATCCCCCGAACGTCACCGTGGGTGGCACTAACACCTCGTAGGGGACCAATGTAACTCGTATGAACTGACCCCGCAGCCGCGGGTCTCCCGATTTGAGAGTACAACGATAATTTCCAAATTTCTAGACTTAGGCCTAAAAATAAGACGTTAGAGGGTGAAAACTCGAAACATCCCCTGAACGGCACCATGGGTGGCACCAACACCTCCCACGGGACCAATGTAAGTCGTAGGTACTGACTGCGTAGCCGCAGGACTCGGGGTTTGAGAGTACAATGGTAATTTGCATATTTCTAGACTTAGGCATAAAAACATGACGTTAGAGGGTGAAAACTTGAAAAATCCCCCGAACGGCTCCATGGGTGGCTCCAACACCTCCCACGGGACCAATGTACCTCATAGAAACTGTCCTCACAGCCGCGGGTCTCCCAGGTGGAGAGTTCGATGATAATTTGCATATTTCAAGACTTAGGCTTAAAAACATGATGTTAGCAGTTGGTAACTGGAAACAGTCCCCGAACGGTCCCGTGGGTGGCACTAACACCTCCTATGGGAGCAATGTAACTCGTAGGAACTAACCCCACAACAACGGGTCTCCCGGTTTGAGAATACGATGGTATTTTGCATATTTCTAGACTTAAGTTTAAAAGCATGACGTTAGAGGGTAAAAACTCGAAACAACAACCAAACGGCCCCGTGGGTGGCACTAACACCTCCCACGGGACCAATGTAACTCGTAGGAACTGACCCCTCAACCGTGGGTCTCCCGGTTTGAGAGTAGGACGGTAATTTTCATATTTCTAGACTTAGGCTAAAAAACAAGACGTTAGATGGTGAAAAGTCGAAACAACCACCAAACGGCCCCGTGGGTAGCACCAACACCTCCCACGGGACCAATGTAACTCGTAGGAACTGACCCCGTAGCCGCGGGTCTCCAGATTTGAGAGTACATCAGTAATTTGCATATTTCTAGACTTAGGCTTAAAAACATGACGTTAGGGAGTAAAAACTCAAAACAGGCCCCGAACGGCCTCGTGCGTGGCACTAACACCTCCCACGAGACCAATGTAACTCATAGGAATTGATCCCGCAGCCGCGGGACACTCAGTTTGAGAATACGATGACAATCTGCATATTTTTAGACTTAGGCTTAAAAACATGATGTTAGAGGGTAAAAACTGAAAACATCCCCCGATCGGCCCCGTGGTTAGCACCATCACCGCCCACGGGACCAATGTAACTCGTAGGAACTGACCCCGCACCCGCGGGACTCCCAGTTTGAGAATACGATGACAATTTGCATATTTTTAGACTTTGGCTTAAAAACATGACGTTAGAGGGTGAGAGCTAGAAACAGCCACCAAATGTCCCCGTGGGTGGCACCAACACCTCCCACGGGACCAATGTAACTCGTATGAACTGATCCCATAGCCGCGGGACTCTCAGTTTGAGAATACGATGGTAATTTGCATATTTCTAGACCTAAGTAAAACATGGTGTTAGAGGGTGAGAACTCGAAACAGCCCCCGAACGGCCCCGTGGGTGGCACTAACACCTCCCACGGGACCAATGTAACTCGTAGGAACTGACCCAACAACCGCAGGACTCCCGATTTGAAAATACGATGGAAATTTGCATATTTCTTGACTTAGGCTTAAAAACATGACGTTAGAGGGTGAAAACTCGAAATAACCCCCAGACGTCCCCGTTGGTGGCACTAACACCACCCAGGGGACCAATGTAACTCGTAGGAACTAACCCCGCAGCCGCGGCTCTCCCGATTTGAGAGTACGATGGTAATTTGCATATTTTTAGACTTTGACTTAAAAACAGGACGTTAGAGGGTGAAAACTCTAAACATCGCTCGAACGGCATCGTGGGTGGCCCCAACACCTCCCACGGGACCAATGTAACTCGTAGGTACTGACCTCATAGCCGGGGGACTCCCGGTTTGAGTGTACGATGGTAATTTGCATATTCCTGGACTTAGGCATAAAAATATGACGTTAGAGGATGAAAACTTGAAATAGCCCCCGAACGGCCCCATGGGTGGCTCCATAACCTCCCATGGGACCGATATAACTCATAGGAACTGACCTCACAGCCGCATGACTCCCAGTTGGAGAGTATGATGGTAATTTGCATATTTCTATATATAGTCCTAAAAACATGATGCTAGAGGGTGAAAACTCGAAACAGCCCCGAACGGCCCCGTGGGTGGCACCAACACCTCCCACGGGACCAATATAACTCGTAGGAACTGACCCTCAACCGCGGGTCTCCCGGTTTGAGAGTACGACGGTAATTTGCATATTTCTAGACTTAGGCTTAAAAACATGACGTTAGAGGGTGAAAAGTCGAAATAGCCCCTCAATGGCCCCGTGGGTAGCACCAACACCTCCCACGGGACCAATGTAACTCGTAGGAACTGACCCCACCACCGTGGGACTCCTGGTTTGAAAATATGATGTTAATTTACATATTTCTCGACTTAGGCTTAAAAACATGACATTAGAGGGTGAAAACTCGAAACATCCCCCAAACGGCCCCGGTGGAGGCACTAACACCACCCAGGGGACCAAGGTAACTCGTAGGAACTAACCCCGCAACCGCGGCTCACCCGATTTGAGAGTACGACGGTAATTTGTATATTTCTAGACTTAGGCTTAAAAACATGACATTAGAGGGTGAAAACTAGAAAAATCGCTCGAACGGCACCGTGGGTGGCCCCAACACCTCCCACGGGACCAATGTAACTCATACGTACTGTCCTCGTAGTCGGGGGACTCCCGGTTTGAGTGTAGGATGGTAATTTGCATATTTCTAGACTTAGGCATAAAAACATGACGTTAGAGGCTAAAAACTTGAAATAGCCCCCGAACGGCCCCATGGGTGGCTCCAACACCTCCCACGGGACCGATGTAACTCATAGGAACTGACCTCACAGCCGCATGACTCCCAGTTGGAGAGTACGATGGTAATTTGCATATTTCTAGACATAGGCTTAAAAACATGATGCTAGAGGGTGAAAACTCGAAACATCCCCCGAACGGCCCGTGGGTGGCACCAACACCTCCCACGGGACCAATGTAACTCGTAGGAACTGACCCCTCAACCGCGGGTATCCCGGTTTGAGAATACAATGGTAATTTGCATATTTCTAGGCTTAGGCGTAAAAACTTGACGTTAGAGGGTGAAAAGTCAAAACAACCCCTCAATGGCCCCGTGGGTAGCACCAACACCTCCCACGGGACCAATGTAACTCGTAGGAACTGACCCCACAACCCTGGTTCTCCCGGTTTGAAAATATGATGGTAATGTACATATTTCTCGACTTAGGCTTAAAAACATGACGTTAGAGGGTGAAAACTCGAAACATCCACCAAATAGCCCCGTGGGTGGCACCAACACCTCCCACGTGACCAATGTAACTCCTAGCAATTGACGTTAAAGGGTGAGAACTTGAAAACATGACGTTAGAGGGTGAGAACTTGAAACAGCCACAGAACGTCCCCGTGGGTTGCACCAACACCTCCCACAAGACCAATGTAACTCGTAGGAACTAATCGCGTAGCCGTGGGACTCTCAGTTTGAGAGTACGGCAGTAATTTGCATATTTCAAGACTTAAGCCAAACATGGCATTAAGTGGGTGAAAACTCGAAACAGCCCTCGAATGGCCTTGTGGGTGGCAGTAACACCTCCCACGGGACCAATGTAACTCGTAGGAACTGACTCCACAGCCGCAGGATTCCCGGTTTGAGAATACGATGACAATCAGCATATTTTTAGACTTAGGCATAAAAACATGACGTTAGAGGGTAAAAACTCAAAACATCCTCCGATCGGCCCCGTCGTTAGCACAATCACCGCCCACGCGACCAATGTAACTCGTAGAACTGAACCCACAACCGCGAGTCTCTCGTTTTGAGAATACAATGGTAATAAGCATATTTCTTGACTTAGGCTTCAAAAATGACTTTAGAGGGTGAAAACTCGAAATAGCCCCCAAACGGCCCCGTGGGTGGTACCAACACCTCCCACGGGACCAACGTTACTCGTAGGAACTGACCCTGTAGCCGAGGGTCTCCCGGTTTGAGAGTACAATGGTAATTTGCATATTTCAAGATTTAAGAAAAACATGGCGTTTGAGGGTGAAGACTCGAAATAGCCCCCGAACGTCCCCATAGGTGGCACCAACACCATCCACGGGACCAATCTAACACGTAGGAACTGACCCCACAGCCGCAGGACTCCCGATTTAAGAGTACGATGGTAATTTGTATATTTCTAGTCTTAGGCTTCAAAACATGAAGTTAGAGGGTAAAAACTCGAAATAGCCCTCGAACGGCCCCCTGGGTGGCACCAACACCTCCCATGGGACTAATGTAACTCGTAGGAAATTACCCCTCAACCGTGGGTCTCCCGATTTGTGAGTACGATGGTAATTTGTATATTTCTAGACTTAGGCTTAAAAACAAGACGTTAGAGGGAAAAAACTCAAAACAACCCCCAAACGGCCTCGTGGGTGGGACCATCACCTCCCACGGGACCAATGTAACTCGTAGGCACTGATCCCACAGCCACGGGTCTCCCGGTTTGAGAATTCGATGATAATTTGCATATTTTTAGACTTAGACTTAAAAACATGACGTTAGAGGGTAAAAACTCGAAAGATCCCCCGAACTGCCCCGTGGGTGGCACCAACACCTCCCACGGGACCAATGTAACTCGTAGGAACTGACCCCGCAGCCGCGGGAATCCCGGTTTGAGAATACGATGACAATTTGCATATTTTTAGACTTAGGCTTAAAAAATGACGTTAGAGGGTGAGAACTTGAAACAGCCGTTGAAGGTCCCCGTGGGTTGCACCAACACCTCCCACGGGACCAATGTAACTCGTAAGAACTGATCCCGTAGCCGTGGGACTCTCAGTTTTAGAATACGGCGATAATTTGCATATTTCAAGACTTAAGAAAAACATGGCGTTAAAAGGGTGAAAACTCCAAACAGCCCTCGAATGGCCTTGTGGGTGGCACTAATACCTCCCACGGGACCAATGTAACTCGTAGGAACTGACCCCACAGCCGTAGGACTCCCTGTTTGACAATATGATGATAATTTGCATATTTTTAGACTTAGGCTTAAAAACATGGCGTTAGACGGTGAGAACTTGAAACAGTACTCTAAAAGCACCGTGGGTGGCATCAACAGCTCCCACGGGACCAATGTAACTCGTAGGAACTGACGCCATAGCCACGGGTATCCCGGTTTGAGAGTACGACGGTAATTTGCCTATTTCTAGACTTCGGCTTAAAAACATGACGTTAGAGGGTGAAAATTCAAAACCGCCCCCGAACGGCCCCATGGGTGGCATCAACACCTCCCACGGGACCAATATAACTCCTAGGAACTGACCCCACAATGCGGGTCTCTCGGTTTTAGAATACGATGGTAATTTGCATATTTCTAGATTTAGGCTTAAAAACATGACGTTAGAGGGTAAAAACTCAAAACAGCCACCGAACGACCTCCTGGGTGGCACCAACACCTCCCATTTGACCAATGTAACTCGTACGACTTACCCTCAACCGCGGGTCTCCCGATTGGAGAGTACGACGGTAATTCACGTATTTCTAGACTTAGGCTTAAAAACATGACGTTAGAGGGTAAAAACTCGAAACAACCCCCGAACGGCCTCGTGGGTGCGACCATCACCTCCCACGGGACCAATGTAACTCGTAGGAACTGAGCACACAGCCGTGGGTCTCCCAGTTTGAGAATTCAATGATAATTTGAATATTTTTAGACTAAGGCTTAAAAACATGATGTTAGAGGGTAAAAACTCGAAACAGCCCCCGAACGGCCGCCTGAGTGGCACCAAGACCTCCCATGGGACCAATGTAACTCGTAGGAACTTACCCCTCAACCGTGGGTCTCCCGGTTTGAGAGTACGACGGTAATTTGCATATTTCTAGACATAGGCTTAAAAACATGTCGTTAGAGGGTGAAAACTCGAAACAACCCCCGAACGGCCTCGTGGGTGGTACCATCACCTCTCTTAGGACCAATGTAACTCGTAGGAACTCATCCCATAGCCGCGGGTCTCCCGGTTTGAGAATTCGATGATAATTTGCATATTTTTAGATTTAGGCTTAAAAACATGGCGTCAGAGGGTGAAAACACGAAACAGCCCCCGAACGGCTCTATGGGTGGAACCAACACCTCCCACGAGACCAATGTAACTCCTAGGAACTGACCCCGTGGCCGCGGGTCTCCTGGTTTGAGAGTACGACGATAATTTTAATATTTCTAGACTTAGGCTTAAAAACAATGCGTTAGAGGGTGAAAACTTGAAACATCCCCCAAACAGCCCCGTGGGTGGCACAAACACCTCCCAGGGGACCAATGTAACTGGTAGGAACTGACCTCGCAGCCGAGGGTCTCCTGATTTGAGAGTACGATGGTAATTTGTATATTTCTAGACTTAGGTTTATAAACATGACGTTAGAGGGTGAAAACTCGAAACATCACCCGAACGACACCGTGGGTGGCACCAACACCTCCCACGGGACCAATGTAAGTCGTAGGTACTGACCCCTCAACCGCGGGTCTCCTGGTTTGAGAGTACGACCGTAATTTGCATATTTCTAGACTTAGGCTTAAAAACATGACGTTAGAGGGTGAAAAGTCGAAACAGCCCCTGAACAGCCCCGTGGGTAGAACCAACACCTCCCACGAGACCAATGTAACTCGTAGAAACTGACCCCACAACCGAGGGTCTCCCGGTTTGACAATACGATGGTAATTTGCATATTTCTAGACTTAGGCTTAAAAACATGACGTTAGAGAGTTAAAACTCTAAACAGCCACTAAACGGCCCCGTGGCTGGCACCAACACCTCCCACGGGACCAATGTAACTCGTAGGAACTGCCCCGCAGCCGCGGGTCTCCCGATCTGAGAGTACGTCGGTAATTTGAATATTTCTAGACTTAGGCATAAAAAATTGACGTTAGAGGGTGAAAACTCGAAAAAGCCCCCGAACGGCCACGTGGGTGGCACCCACACCTCCCACGGGACCAATGTAACTCGTAGGAACTAACCCCGTAGCCGTGGGACTCCTGGTTTGAGAATACGATGACAATTTGCATATTTTTAGACATAGGCTTAAAAACATGACGTTAGAGGGTGAGAATTTGAAACTGCCGCCGAACGTCCCCGTGGGTTGCACCAACACCTCCCACGGGACCAATGTAACTCGTAGGAACTGATCTCATAGCCGTGGGACTCTCAGTTTGAGAATACGACGGTAATTTGCATATTTCAAGACTTAAGGAAGACATGGCGTTAAAAGGGTGAAAACTCGAAACAGCCCTCGAATGGCCTTGTAGGTGGCACTAACACCTCCCACGGGACCAATGTAACTCGTAGGAACTGACCCCACAGCCGCAGGACTCCTGATTTTAGAATATGATGATAATTTGCATATTTTTAGACTTAGGCTTAAAAACATGGCGCTAGAGGGTGAGAACTTGAAACAGCCCTCTAGCGGCACCGTGGGTGGCACCAAGAAATTCCACCGGACCAATGTAACCCGTAGGAACTGACGCCATAGCCGCGAGTCTCCCGGTTTGAGAGTACGGCGGTAATCTGCCTATTTCTTGACTTTGGCTTAAAAACATGACGTTAGAGGGTGAAAACTCGAAACTGCCCCCGAACAGCCCCGTGGGTAGCACCAACACCTCCCACGGGACCAATATAACTCGTAGGAACTGGCCCCACAACCATGGGTCTCTCGGTTTGAGAATACGATGGTAATTTGCATATTTCTAGACTTAGGCTTAAAAATGTGACGTTAGAGGGTGAAAACTCGAAACAGCTCCAAAACGGCCCCGTGCGTGGCACCAACAACTCCCACGGGACCAACGTTACTCGTAGGAACTGACCCCGTAGCCGCGGGTCACCCGGTTTGAGAGTACAATGGTGATTTGAATATTTCTAGATTTAAGCAAAACCTGGCGTTTAAGGGTGAAAACTCGAAACATCCCCTGAACGCCCCGTGGGTGGCACCAACACTTTCCACAAGACTAATCTAACTCGCAGGAACCGACCCCACAGCCGCGAGACTCCCGATTTGAGAGTACGACGGTAATGGGCATATTTCTTGTCTTAGGATTAAAAACATGACGTTAGAGGGTAAAAACTCGAAACAGCCCCCGAACGGCCCCCTGGGTGGCACCAACACCTCCCATGGGACCAATGTAACTCGTAGGAACTTACCCCTCAACCGCGGGTCTCCCGGTTTGAGAGTACGACGATAATTTGCATATTTCTAAACTTAGGCTTAAAAACATGACGTTAGAGGGTAAAAACTCGAAACAACCCCCGAACGGCCTCGTGGGAGGGACCATCACCTCCCACGGGACCAATGTAACTCATAATAACTGATCCCACAGCCGCGGGTCTCCCGATTTGAGAATTCGATGATAATTTGCATATTTTTGACTTAGTCTTAAAAACATGACGTTAGAGGGTAAAAACTCAAAACAACCCCCGAACGGCCCCCTGGGTGGTACCAACACCTCCCATGGGACCAATGTAACTCGTAGGAACTTACCCCTCAACCGCGGGTCTCTCGGTTTGAGAGTACGATGGTAATTTGAATATTTTTAGACATAGGCTTAAAAACATGACGTTAGAGGGTGAAAACTCGAAACAACCCCCGAACGGCTTCGTGGGTGGTACCATCACCTCGCTTAGGACCAATGTAATTCGTAGGAACTGATTCCACAGCCGCGGGTCTCCCGATTTGAGAATTCGATGATAATTTGCATATTTCTAGACTTAGGCTAAAAAACATGACATTAGAGGGTGAAAAGTCAAAACAGCCCCTGAACGGCCTCGTGGGTAGCACCAACACCTCCCACGGGAGCAATGTAACTCATAGGAAATGACCCCACAACAACGGGTTTCCCGGTTTGAGAATACCATGGTATTTTGTATATTTTTAGACTTAAGCTTAAAAACAAGACATTAGAAGGTAAAAACTCGAAACAACCACCAAACGGCCCCGTGGGAGGCACCACCACCTCCCACGGGACCAATGTATTTCGTAGGAACTGACCCCACGGCCACGGGTCTCCCGGTTTGAGAGTACGTCGATAATTTGCATATTTATAGACTTAGGCTTAAAAACATGACGTTAGAGGGTTAAAACTCGAAACATCACCCGAACGGCCCCGTGGGTGGCACTAACACCACCCAGGGGACCAATGTAACTCGTTGGAACTGACCCCGCAGCCGCGGGACTCCCAGTTTGAGAATACGACGGTAATTTGCATATTTCTAGACTTAAGCAAAACATGGCGTTAGAGGGTGAAAACTCGAAACAGCCCCTGAACGGCACCATGGGTGGCACCAACACCTCCCACGGGACGAATGTAAGTTGTAGGTTTTGACCGCACAGCCTTGGGACTCCCGGTTTGAGAGTACGATGGTAATTTGCATATTTCTAGACTTAGGCATAAAAACATGACGTTAGAGGCTGAAAACTTGAAAAATCCCCCGAACGGCCCCATGGGTGGCTCCAACACCTCCCACGGGACCGATGTAACTCATAGGAACTGTCCTCACAGCCGCGGGACTCCCGATTTGATAATTCGATAATAATTTGTATATTTCTAGACTTACGCATAAAAACATGACGTTAGAGGGTGAAAACTCGAAACAACCCCCGAACGGCCACATGGGTGGCACTAACACCTCCCACGGAACCAATGTAACTCGTAGGAACTGACCCCTCAACCGTGGGTCTCCCGGATTGAGAGTACGACGATAATTTGCATATTTCTAGACTTAGTCTCAAAAACATGACGTTAGAGGGTGAAAAGTGGAAACATATCCGGAACAGCCCCGTGGGTCGCACCAACACCTCCCACGGGAGCAATGTAACTCGTAGTAACTGACGCCACAACAACGGGTCTCCCAGTTTGAGAATATGATGGTAATTTGCATATCTCTAGACTTAGGATTAAAAACATGACGTTAGAGAGTAAAAACTTGAACCAACCACCAAACGGCCCCGTAGGTGGCACCAACACCTCCCACGGGACCAATGTAACTCGTAGGAACTGACCCCGCAGCCGCGGGTCTCCAGATTTGAGAGCACGTTGGTAATTTGCATATTTCTAGACTTAGGCTTAAAAACATGACGTTAGGGAGTAAAAACTCGAAATAGCCCCCGAACGGCCCCGTGCGTGGCACCAACACCTCCCACGGGACCAATGTAACTCATAGGAACTGATCCCGCAGCCGCGGGACTCCCGATTTGAGAATACGATGACAATCTGCATATTTTTAGACTTAGTCTTAAAAACATGATTTTAGAGGGTAAAAACTCGAAACATCCGCCGAACGGCCCCGTGGTTAGCACCAACACCGCCCACGGGACCAATGTAACTCGTTGGAACTGACCCCGCACCCGCGGCACTCCCGGTTTGAGAATACGATGACAATTTGCATATTTTTAGACTTAGGCTTAAAAACATGACGTTAGAGGGTGAGAGCTAGAAACAGCCACCAAATGTCCCCGTGGGTGGCACCAACACCTCCCACGGGACCAATGTAACTCGTATGAACTGATCCCATAGCCGCGGGACTCTCAGTTTGAGAATACGATGGTAATTTGCATATTTCTAGACTTAAGCAAAACATGGTGTTAGAGGGTGAGAACTTGAAACAGCCCCCGAACGGCCCCGTGGGTGGCACTAACACCTCCCACGGGACCAATGTAACTCGTAGGAACTGACCCCATAGCCGCAGGACTCCCGGTTTGAGAATACGATGAAAATTTGAATATTTTTAGACTTAGGCTTAAAAACATGACGTTAGAGGGTGAAAACTCGAAACAACCCCCAAACAGCCCCGTTGGTGGCACTAACACCACCAGGGGACAAATGTAACTCGTAGGAACTGACCCCGCAGTCGCGGGTCTCCCGATTTGAGTGTACGATGGTAATTTTCATACATCTAGACTTAGGCTTTAAAACACGACGTTAGAGGGTGAAAATTCTAAACATCGCCCGAACGGCACTGTGGGTGGCCCCAACACCTCCCACGGGACCAATGTAACTCATATGTACTGACCTCGTAGCCGGGGGACTCCCGGTTTGAGTGTACGATAGAAATTTTCATATTTCTAGACTTAGGCATAAAAACGTGACGTTAGAGGCTGAAAACTTGAAATAGCCCCCGAACGGCCCCATGGGTGGCTCCAACACCTCCCACTGGACCGATGTAACTCAAAGGAACTAACCTCACAGCCGCAGGACTCCCAGTTGGAGAGTATGATGGTAATTTGCATATTTCTAGACATAGGTTTAAAAACATGATGCTAGAGGGTGAAAACTCGAAACAGCCCACGAACGGCCCCGTGGGTGGCACCAACACCTCCCACGGGACCAATGTAAGTCGTAGGAACAGACCCCTCAACCGCGGGTCTCCCGGTTTGAGAGTACGAAGGTAATTGGCATATTTCTAGACTTAGGCTTAAAAACATGATGTTAGAGGGTGAAAAGTCAAAACAACCACTCAACGGCCCCGTGTGTAGAACAAACACCTCCCACGGGACCAATGTAACTCGTAGGAACTGACCCCACAACCGTGGGTCTCCCGATTTGAAAATACGATGGTGATTTACATATTTCTCGACTTAGGCTTAAAAACATGACGTTAGAGGGTGAAAACTCGAAACAGCCCCCGAACGGCACCCAGGGTGGCACCAACACCTCCCATGGGACCAATGTAACTCGTACGAACTTACCCCTCAACCGCGGGTCTCCCGGTTTGAGAGTACGACTGTAATTCACATATTTCTAGACTTAGGCTTAAAAACATGACGTTAGAGGGTAAAAACTCAAAACAACCCCCGAACGGCCTCGTGGGTGCGACCATCACCTCCCACGGGACCAATGTAACTCGTAGGAACTGATCACACAGCCGCGGGTCTCTCGGTTTGAGAATTCGATGATAATTTGTATATTTTTAGACTTAGGCTTAAAAACATGACGTTAGAGGGTAAAAACTCGAAACAGCCCCCGAACGGCCCCCTGGGTGGCACCAACACCTCCCATGGGACCAATGTAACTCGTAGGAACTTACCCCTCAACCATGGGTTTCCCAGTTTGAGAGTACGACGGTAATTTGCATATTTCTAGACATAGGCTTAAAAACATGGTGTTAGAGGAAGAGAACTTGAAACAGCCCTCTAACGGCACCGCGGTTGGCCCCAACAGCTCCAACGGGACCAAGGTAACCCGTAGGAACTGACCCCACAACCGCGGGTCTCTCGGTTTGAGAATACAATGGTATTAAGCATATTTCTTGACTTAGGCTTAAAAACATGACGTTAGAGGGTGAAAACTCGAAACAGCCCGCAAACGGCCCCATGGGTGGCACCAACACCTCCCACGGGACCAACGTTACTCGTAGGAACTGACCCCATAGCCGAGGGTCTCCCGGTTTGAGAGTACAATGGTAATTTGCATATTTCTAGATTTAATAAAAACATGGCGTTTGAGGGTGAAGACTCGAAACATCCCCCGAACGGCCCCGTGGGTGGCACCAACACCTTCCACGGGACCAATCTAAATCGTAGGAACTGACCCCACAGCCGCAGGACTCCCGACTTGAGAGTACGACGATAATTTGCATATTTCTAGTCTTAGGCTTCAAAACATGATGTTAGAGGGTAAAAACTCGAAACAGCCCTCGAACGACCCCCTGGGTGGCACTAACACCTCCCATGGGACAAATGTAACTCGTAGGAAATTACCCCTCAACCGCAGGTCTCCCGATTTGTGAGTACGACGTTAATTTGTATATTTCTAGCCTTAGGCTTAAAAACATGACGTTAGAGGGTAAAAACTCGAAACAACCCCCGAACGGTCTCGTGGGTGGGACCATCACCTCCCACGGGACCAATGTAACTCGTAGGCACTGATCCCACAGCCGCGGTTCTCCTGGTTCGAGAATTCGATGATAATTTGCATAATTGTAGACTTAGGCTTAAAAACATGACGTTAGAGGGTAAAAACTCGAAACATCCCCCGAACTACCCCGTGGATGGCACCAACACCTCCCACGGGAACAATATAACTCGTAGGAACTGACCCCGCAGCCGCAGGACTCCCGGTTTGAGAATACGATGACAATTTGCATATTTTTAGACTTAGGCTTAAAAAATGACGTTAGAGGGTGAGAACTTGAAACAACCGTTGAACGTCCCCGTGGGTTGCACCAACACCTCCCACGGGACCAATGTAACTCGTAGGAACTGATCCCGTAGCCGCAGGACTCCCGATTTGAGAATATGATGATAATTTGCATATTTTTAGACTTAGGCATAAAAACATTGCGTTAGAGGGTGAGAACTTGAAGCAACCCTCTAACGGCACCGTGGGTGGCACCAACAGCTCTCACGGGACCAATGTAACTTGTAGGAACTGACGCCATAGCCGCGGGTCTCCCGGTTTGAGAGTACGGCCGCAAATTTGCCTATTTCTAGACTTAGGCTTAAAAACATGACGTTAGAGGGTGAAAACTCGAAACAGCCCCCGAACAGCCCCGTGGGTGGCACCAACAACTCCCACAGGACCAATATAACTCGTAGGAACTGACCCCACAACCGCGGGTCTCTCGGTTTGAGAATACGATGGTAATTTGCATATTTCTAGACTTAGGCTTAAAAACATGACGTTAGAGGGTAAAAACTCGAAACAGCCCCCGAACGGCACCTAGGGTGGCACCAACACCTCCCATGGGACCAATGTAACTCATACGAACTTACCCCCCAACCGCGGGTCTCCCGGTTTGAGAGTACGACGGTAATTAACATATTTCTAGACTTAGGCTTAAAAACATGACGTTAGAGGGTAAAAACTCGAAACAACCCCCGAACGGCATCGTGGGTGCGACCATCACCTCCCACGGGACCAATGTAACTCGTAGGAACTGATCACACAGCCGCGGGTCTCTCGGTTTGAGAATTAGATGATAATTTGTATATTTTTAGACTTAGTCTTAAAAACATGACGTTAGAGGGTAAAACTCGAAACAGCCCCCGAACGGCCCCCTGGGTGGCACCAACACCTCCCATGGGACCAATGTAACTCGTAGGAACTTACCCCTCAACCATGGGTTTCCCGGTTTGAGAGTACGACGGTAATTTTCATATTTCTAGACATAGGCTTAAAAACATGACGTTAGAGGGTAAAAACTCGAAACATCCCTCAAACGGCACCGTGGTTAGCCCCATCACCGGCCACGGGACCAATGTAACTCGTAGGAACTGACCCTACACCCGCGGGACTCCCGGTTTGAGAATACGATGACAATTTGTATATTTTTAGACTTAGTCTTAAAAACATGACGTTAGAGGGTAAAAACTCGAAACAGCCGCCGAACGGCACCCAGGGTGGCACCAACACCTCCCATGGGACCAATGTAACTCGTACGAACTTACCCCTCAACCGCGGGTCTCCCAGTTTGAGAGTACGACGGTAGTTCACATATTTCTAGACTTAGGCTTAAAAATATGACGTTAGAGGGTAAAAACTCGAAACAACCCCCGAACGGCCTCGTGGGTGCGCCCATCACCTCCCACGGGACCAATGTAAGTCGTAGGAACTGATCACACAGCCGCGGGTCTCTCGGTTTGAGAATTCGATGATAATTTGCAAATTTATAGACATAGGCTTAAAAACATGACGTTAGAGGGTAAAAACTCGAAACAGCCCCCGAGCGGCCCCGTGGGTGGCACCAACACCTCCCACGGGACAAATGTAACTCGTAGGACCTGATCCCGCAGTCGCGGGACTCCCGGTTTGAGAATACGATGACAATCTTCATATTTTTAGACTTAGGCTTAAAAACATGACGTTAGAGGGTAAAAACTCGAAACATCCCTCAAACGGCACCGTGGTTAGCACCATCACCGGCCACGGGACCAATGTAACTCGTAGGAACTGACCCTGCACCTGTGGGACTCCCGGTTTGAGAATACGATGACAATTTGCATATTTTTAGACTTAGGCTTAAAAACATGACGTTAGAGGGTGAGAGCTAGAAACATCCACCCAATGTCCCCGTGGGTGGCACCAACACCTCCCACGGGACCATTGTAACTCGTATGAATTAATCCCATAGCCGCGGGACTCTCAGTTTGAGAATACGATGGTAATTTGCATATTTCTAGACTTAAGCAAAACATGGTGTTAGAGGGTGAGAACTTGAAACAGCCCCCGAACGGCCCCGTGGGTGGCACTAACACCTCCCACGGGACTAGTGTAACTCGTAGAAATAGACCCCACAGCCGCAGGACTCCCGGTTTGAGAATACGATTATAATTTGCATATTTCTAGACTTAGGCTTAAAAGCATGACGTTAGAGGGTGAAAACTCGAAACAACCCCCAAACGGCCCCGTTGGTGGCACTAACACCACCAAGTGGACCAATGTAACTCGTAGGAACTGACCCCGCAGCCGCGGGTCTCTCGATTTGAGAGTACGACGACAATTTGTATATTTCTAGACTTAGGCTTAAAAACATGATGTTAGAGGGTGAAAACTCTAAACATCGCCCGAACGGCACCGTGGGTGGCACCAACACCTCCCACGGGACCAATGTAACTCGTAGGTACTGACCTCGTAGCCGGGGTACTCCCGGTTTGAGTGTACGATGATAATTTGCATATTTCTAGACTTAGGCATAAAAACATGGCGTTAGAGGGTGAGAACTTGAAACAACCGTTGAACGTCCCCGTGGGTTGCACCAACACCTCCCACGGGACCAATGTAACTCATAGGAACTGACCTTACAGCCGCAGGACTCCCAGTTGGAGAGTACGATGGTAATTTCCATATTTCTAGACATAGGCTTAAAAACATGATGCTAGAGGGTGAAAACTCGAAACAGTCCCCGAACGGACCCGTGGGTGGCACCAACACCTCCCACGGGACCAATGTAACTGGTAGGAACTGACCCCTCAACCGCGGGTCTCCCGGTTTGAGAGTACGACGGTAATTTGCATATTTCTAGCCTTAGGCTTAAAAACATGACGTTAGAGGGTGAAAAGTCGAAACAGCCCCTCAACGGCCCCGTGGGTAGCACCAACACCTCCCACGGGACCAATGTAACTCGTAGGAACTGACCCCACAACCGTGGGTCTTCCGGTTTCAGAATTCGATGATAATTTGCATATTTTTAGACTTAGGCTTAAAAACATGACGTTAGAGGGTAAAAACTCAAAACATCCCCCGAACTTCCCCGTGGGTGGCACCTATACCTCCCACGGGACCAATGTAACTCGTAGGAACTGACCCCGCAGCCGCGGGACTCCCGGTTTGAGAATACGATGACAATTTTCATATTTTTAGACTTAGGATTAAAAAATGACGTTAGAGGGTGAGAACTTGAAACAACCGTCGAACATCCCCGTGGGTTGCACCAACACCTCCCACGGGACCAATGTAACTCGTAGGAACTGATCTCGGAGCCGTGGGACTCTCAGTTTGAGAATACGGCGATAATTTGCATATTTCAAGACTTAAGCAAAACATGGCGTTAAAAGGGTGAAAACTCCAAACAGCCCTCGAATGTCCTTGTGGGTGGCACTAACACCTCCCACGGGACCAATGTAACTCGTAGGAACTGACCCCACAGCCGCAGGACTCCCGGTTTGAGAATATGATGATAATTTGCATATTTTTTGACTTAGGCTTAAAAACATGGCGTTAGAGGGTGAGAACTTGAAACAACCCTCTAACGGAACCGTGGGTGGCACCAACAGCTCCCACGGGACCAATGTAACTCGTAGGAACTGACGCCATAACCGCGGGTCTCCCGGTTTGAGAGTACGGCAGTAATTTGCCTATTTCTACACTTAGGCTTAAAAACATGACGTTAGAGGGTAAAACCTCGAAAAAGCCCCCGAACGGCCCCCTGGGTGGCACCAAAACCTCCCATGGGACCAATGTAACTCGTACGAACTTACCCCTCAACCGTGGGTCTCCCGGTTTGAGAGTACGACGGTAATTCACTTATTTCTAGACATAGGCTTAAAAACATGAAATTAGAGGGTAAAAATTTGAAACAGCTGCCAAAAGTCCCCGTGGGTTGCACCAACACCTCCCACGGGACCAATGTAACTCGTAGGAACTGATCCCGTAGCCGTGGGACTCTCTGTTTGAGAATACAGTGGTAATTTGCATATTTCAAGACTTAAGAAAAACATGGCGTTAAGTGGGTGAAAACTCGAAACAGCCCTCGAATGGCCTTGTGGGTGGCACTAACACCTCCCACGGGACCAATGTAACTCGTAGGAACTGACCCCACAGCCGCAGGACTCCCGGTTTGAGAATATGATGATAATTTGCATATTTTTAGACTTAGGCTTAAAAACATGGTGTTAGAGGATGAGAACTTGAAACAGCCCTCTAACGGCATCGCGGGTGGCCCCAACAGCTCCCACGGGACCAATGTAACCCGTAGGAACTGACCCCACAACCGCGGGTCTCTTGGTTTGAGAATACAATGGTATTAAGCATATTTCTTGACTTAGGCTTAAAAACATGACGTTAGAGGGTGAAAACTCGAAATAGCCCCAAACGGCCCCGTGGGTGGCACCAACACCTCCCACGGGACCAACGTTACTCGTAGGAACTGACCCCGTAGCCGAGGGTCTCCCGGTTTGAGAGTACAATGGTAATTTGCATATTTCTAGATTTAAGAAAAACATGGCGTTGGAGGGTGAAGACTCGAAACATCCCCCGAACGGCCCCGTGGGTGGGACCAACACCTTCCACGGGACCAATCTAACTCGTAGGAACTGACCCCATAGCCACGGGACTCCTGATTTGAGAGTACGATAGTAATTTGCATATTTCTAGTCTTAGGCTTCAAAACATGACGTTAGAGGGTAAAAACTCGAAACAACCCTCGAATGGCCCCCTGGGTGGCACCAACACCTCCCATGGGACGAATGTAACACATAGGAAATTACCCCTCAACCGCGGGTCTCCCGATTTGTGAGTACGACGGTAATTTATATATTTCTAGCCTTACGATTAAAAACATGATGTTAGAGGGTAAAAACTCGAAACAACCCCCGAACGGCCTCGTGGGTGGGACCATCACCTCCCACGGGACCAATGTAACTCGTAGGCACTGATCCCACAGCCGCGGGTCTCCCGGTTTCAGAATTCGATGATAATTTGCATATTTTTAGACTTAGGTTTAAAAACATGACGTTAGAGGGTAAAAACTCGAAACATCCCCCGAACAGCCCCGTGGGTGGCACCAACACCTCCCACGGGACCAATGTAACTCGTAGGAAATGACCCCGCAGCCGCGGGACTCCCAGTTTGAGAATACGATGACAATTTGCATATTTTTAGACTTAGGCTTAAAAAATGACGTTAAAGGTGAGAACTTGAAACAACCATCGAACGTCCCCGTGGGTTGCACCAACACCTCCCACGGGACCAATGTAACTCGTAGGAACTGATCCCGTAGCCGTGGGACTCTCAGTTTGAGAATACGGCGATAATTTGCATATTTCAAGACATAAGCAAAACATGGCATTAAAAGGGTGAAAACTCCAAACAGCCCTCGAATGGCCTTGTGGGTGGCAGTAAAACCTCCCACGGGACCAATGTAACTCGTAGGAACTGACCGCACAGCCGCAGGACTCCCGGTTTGAGAATATGATGATAATTTGCATATTTTTTGACTTAGGCTTAAAAACATGGCGTTAGAGGGTGAGAACTTGAAATAGCCCTCTAACGACACCGTGGGTGGCACCAACAGCTCCCACGGGACCAATGTAACTCGTAGGAACTGACGCCATAGCCGCGGGTCTCCCGGTTTGAGATTACGATGGTAATTTTCCTATTTCTAGACTTAGGCTTAAAAACATGATGTTAGAGGGTGAAAACTCGAAACAGCCCCCGAACGGCCCCGTGGGTGGCACCAACACCTCCCATAGGACCAATATAACTCGTAGGTACTGACCCCAAAACCGCGGGTCTCTCAGTTTGAGAATACGATGGTAATTTGCATATTTCTAGACTTAGGCTTAAAAACATGACGTTAGAGGGTAAAAACTCGAAACAGCCCCCGAACGCCTCCCTGGGTGGCACCAAAACCTCCCATGGGACCAATGTAACTCGTACGAACTTACCCCTCAACCGCGGGTCTCCCGGTTTGAGAGTATGATGGTAATTCACATATTTCTAGACTTAGGCTTAAAAACATGACGTTAGAGGGTAAAAACTCGAAACAACCCACAAATGGCCTCGTGGGTGGGACCACCACCTCCCACGGGACCAATGTAACTTGTAGGAACTGATCCCACAGTCGCGGGTCTCCCGGTTTGAGAATTCTATGAATTTTCATATTTTTAGACTTAGGCTTAAAAACATGACGTTAGAGGGTAAAAACTCGAAACAGCCCCTGAACGGCCCCCTCGGTGTCACCAACACCTCCCATAGGACCAATGTAACTCGTAGGAACTTACCCCTCAACCGCGGGTCTCCCGGTTTGAGAGTACGACGGTAATTTTCATATTTATAGAATTAGGCTTAAAAACATGACGTTAGAGGGTAAAAACTAGAAACAACCGCCGAACGGCCTCGTGGGTGCGACCATCACCTCCCACGGGACCAATGTAACTCGTAGGAACTGACCCCACAGCCGCAGGACTCCCGGTATGAGAATATGATGATAATTTGCATATTTTTAGACTTAGGCTTAAAAACATGGTGTTAGAGGATGAGAACTTAAAACAGCCCTCTAACGGCACCGCGGGTGACCCCAACAGCTCCCACGTGACCAATGTAACCCGTAGGAATTGACACCACAACCGCGGGTCTCTCGGTTTGAGAATACAATGGTATTAAGCATATTTCTTGACTTAGGCTTAAAAACATGACGTTACAGGGTGAAAACTTGAAACAACCCCCAAACGGCCCCGTGGGTGGCACCAACACCTCCCACGGGACCAACGTTACTCGTAGGAACTGACCCCGTAGCCGAGGGTCTCCCGGTTTAAGAGTACAATGGTAATTTGCATATTTCTAGATTTAAGAAAAACATGGCGTTTGAGGGTGAAGACTCGAAACAGCCCCCGAACAGCCCCGTGGGTGGCACCAACACCTCCCACGGGACCAATGTAACTCGTAGGAACTGACCCCGTAGCCGCGGGACTCCAAGTATGCGAGTACGACGGTAATTTGCATATTTCTAGACTTAGGATTAAAACAGGACGTTAGAGGGTGAAAAGTCAAAACAGCCACTCAACGGCCCAGTGGGTAGCACAAACACCTCCCACGGGACCAAAGTAACTCGTAGGAACTGACCCCACAACCGTGGGTCTCCCGATTTGAAAATACGATGGTAATTTACATATTTCTCGACTTTGGCTTAAAAACATGATGTTAGAGAGTGAAAACTCGAAACTGCCACCAAACAGCCCCGTGGGTGGCACCAACACCTCCCAAGTGACCAATGTAACTTGTAGGAACTGACCCCGCCGCTGCGGAACTCCCGGTTTGAGAGTACGATGACAATATGCATCTTTTTAGACTTAGTCTTGAAAACATGACGTTAGAGGGTGATAACTTGAAACAGCCGCCGAACGTCCCCGTGGGTTGCACCAACACCTCCCACGGGACCAATGTAACTCGTAATAACTGATCCCGTAGCCCTGGGACTCTCAGTTTGAGAATACGGCGATACTTTGCATATTTCAAGAGTTAAGCAAAACATGGCGTTAAAAGGGTGAAAACTCGAAGCAACCCTCGAATGGCCTTGTGGGTGGCACTAAGACCTCCCACGGGACCAATGTAACTCGTAGGAACTGACTCCACAGCCGCAGGACTCCTGATTTGAGAATATGATGATAATTTGCATATTTTTAGACTTAGGCTTAAAAAGATGGCGCTAGAGGGTGAGAACTTGAAATAGCCCTCTAGCGGCACGGTGGGTGGCACCAACAACTCCCACGGGACCATTGTAACCCGTAGGAACTAACGCCATAGCCGTTGGTCTCCCGGTTTGAGAGTACGGCGGTAATTTGCCTATTTCTTGACTTAGGCTTAAAAACATGACGTTAGAGGGTGAAAACTCGAAACAGCCCCCGAACGGCCCCGTGGGTGGCACCAACACCTCCCACGGGACCAATATAACTCATAGGAACTGACCCCACAACCACGGGTCTCTCGGTTTGAGAATACGATGGTAATTTGCAAATTTCTAGACTTAGGCTTAAAAACGTGACGTTAGAGGGTGAAAACTTGAAACAGCTCCCAAACGGCCCCGTGGGTGGCACCAACATATCCCACGGGACCAACGTTACTCGTAGGAACTGACCCCGTAGCCGCGGGTCTTCCGGTTTGAGAGTACAACGGTAATTTGAATATTTATATATTTAAGCAAAACATGGCATTTGAGGGGGAAAACTCGAAACATCCCCCGAACGGCCCCGTGGATGGCACCAACACCTTCCACAAGACCAATCTAACTCGTAGGAACTGACCCCACAGCCGCAGGACTCCCGATTTGAGAGTACGATGATAATGGGCAAATTTCTAGTCTTAGGCTTAAAAACATGATGTTAGAGGGTAAAAACTCGAAACAGCCCCCGAACTGCCCCCTGGGTGGCACCAACACCTCCCATGGGACCAATGCAACTCGTAGGAACTTACCCCTCAACCACGGGTCTCCCGGTTTGAGAGTACGATGATAATTTGCATATTTCTAAACTTAGGCGTAAAAACATGACGTTAGAGGGTAAAAACTCGAAACAACCCCCGAACGGCCTCGTGGGAGGGACCATCACCTCCCACGGGACCAATGTAACTCGTAAGAACTGATCCCACAGCCGCGGGTCTCCCGATTTGAGAATTCGATGATAATTAGCATATTTTTGAGTTAGGCTTAAAAACATGACGTTAGAGGGTAAAAACTCAAAACAGACCCCGAACAGCCGCCTGGGTGGCACCAACACCTCCCATGGGACCAATATAACTCGTAAGAACTTACCCCTCAACCGCGGGTCTCCCGGTTTGAGAGTACGACGGTAATTTGCATATTTCTAGACTTAGGCTTAAAAACATGACGTTAGAGGGTAAAAACTCGAAACAACCCACAAACGGCCTCGTGGGTGGGACCATCACCTCCCACGGGACCAATGTAACTTGTTGGAACTGATCCCACAGTCGCGGGTCTCCCGGTTTGAGAATTCTATGATAATTTGCATATTGTTAGACTTAGGCTTAAAAACATGACGTTAGAGGGTAAAAACTCGAAACAGCCCCCGAACGGCCCCCTCGGTGTCACCAACACCTCCCGTTGGACCAATGTAACTCGTAGGAACTTACCCCTCAACCGCGGGTCTCCCGGTTTGAGAGTACGACGGTAATTTGCATATTTCTAGACATATTTCTAGACATATTTCTAGACTTAGGCTTAAAAACCTGACGTTAGAGGGTAAAAACTAGAAACAACCGCCGAACGGCCTCGTGGGTGCGACCATCACCTCCCACGGGACCAATGTAACTCGTAGGAACGGATCACACAGCCGCGGGTCTCTCGGTTTGAGAATACGAAGGTAATTTGCATATTTCTAGACTTAGGCTTAAAAACATGACGTTAGAGGGTAAAAACTCAAAACAACCCCCGAACGTCCCCTGGGTGGCACCAACACCTCCCATGGGACCAATGTAACTCGTAAGAACTTACGCCTCAACTGCGGGTCTCCCGGTTTGAGAGTACGGCGGTAATTTGCGTATTTCTAGAGTTAGGCTTAAAAACATGACGTTAGAGGGTGAAAACTCTAAACATCCCCCGAACGGCCCCATGGGTGGCACAAACACCTCCCAGGGGACCAATGTAATTCGTAGGAACTGACCCCGCAGCCGGGGGGCTCCTGATTTGAGAGTGCGAAGGTAATTTGCATATTTCCTGACTTAGGATTAAAAACATGACGTTAGAGGGTGAAAACTCGAAACATCCCTCGAACATCACCGTGGGTGGCACCAACACCTCCCACGGGACCAATGTAACTCGTTGGTACTGACCCCTCAACCGCGTGTCTCCCGGTTTGCGAGTACGACGGTAATTTGCATATTTCTAGACTTAGGCTTAAAAACATGACGTTAGAGGGTGAAAAACCGAAACAGCCCCTGAACGGCCCTATGGGTAGCACCAACACCTCCCACGGGAACAACGTAACTCGTAGGAACTGACCCCACAACCGTCGGTCTCCCGGTTTTAGAATACGATGGTAATTTGCATATTTTTAGACTTTGGCTTAAAAACATGACGTTAGAGGGTGAAAACTCGAAACAGCCACCAAACGGCCCCGTGGGTGGCACCAACACCTCCCACGGGACCAATGTAACTCGTAGGAACTGACCCCACACTCGCGGGTCTCCCAATTTGAGAGTACCATGGTAATTTGCATATTTCTAGACTTAGGCTTAAAAACATGACGTTAGAGGGTGAAAACTCGAAACAACCCCCGAACGACCTCGTGGGTGGTACCATCACCTCCCTTAGGACCAATGTAACTCGTAGGAACTGACCTCGCTGTCGGGGGTCTCCCAATTTGAGAGTACGATGGTAATTTGCATATTTCTAGACTTAGGCTTAAAAACATGACGTTAGAGGGTGAAAACTCGAAACATCCCCCGAACGGCACCGTGGGTGGCACCAACACCTCCCACGGGACCAATGTAACTCGTAGGTACTGACGCCCCAACTGCGGGTCTCTCGGTTTGAGAGTACGGCGGTAATTTGCATATTTCTAAACTTAGGCTTAAAAACATGACGTTAGAGGGTGAAAAGTCGAAATAGCCCCTGAACGGCCCCTTGAGTAGCACCAACACCTCCCACGGGACCAATGTAACTCGTAGAAACTGACCCCACAACCGTGGGTCTCCCGGTTTGAGAATACGATTGGAATTTTCATATTTCTAGACTTAGGATTAAAAACATGACTTTAGAGGGTGAAAACTCGTAAAAGCCGCTGAACGGCCACGCGGGTGGCACCAACACCTCCCACGGGACCAATGTAACTCGTAGGAACTGAGCCCGCAACCGCGGGACTCTCGGTTTGAGAATACGATGACAATTTGCATATTTTTAGACATAGGCTTAAAAACATGACGTTAGAGGGTGAGAACTTGAAACAGCCATCGAACGTCCCCGTGCGTTGCACCAACACCTCCCACGGGACCAATGTAACTCGTAGGAACTGATCCCATAGCCTTGGGACTCTCAGTTTGAGAATACGGCGATAATTTGCATATTTCAAGACTTAAGCAAAACATGGCGTTAAAAGGGTGAAAACTCCAAACAACCCTCGAATGGCCTTGTGGGTGGCACTAACACCTCCCACGGGACCAATGTAACTCGTAGGAACTGAACCCACATCCGCAGGACTCCTGATTTGAGAATATGATGATAATTTGCATATTTTTAGACTTAGGCTTAAAAACATGGCGCTAGAGGCTGAGAACTTGAAACAGCCCTCTAGGGGCGCCGTGGGTGGCACCAACAACTCCCACGGGACCAATGTAACCCGTACGAACTAACGCCATAGCCGCGGGTCTCCCGGTTTGAGAGTACGGCGGTAATTTGCCTATTTCTTGACTTAGGCTTAAAAACATTACGTTAGAGAGTGACAACTCAAAACAGCTCCCGAACGGCCCTGTGGGTGGAACCAACACCTCCCACAGGACCAATATAACTCGTAGGAACTGACCCCACAACCACGGGTCTCTCGATTTGAGAATACGGTAGTAATTTGCATATTTCTAGACTTAGGCTTAAAAATGTGACATTAGAGGGTGAAAACTCGAAACAGCTCCCAAACGGCCCCGTGGGTGGCACTAACACCTCCCACGGGACCAACGTTACTCGTAGGAACTGACCCCGTAGACGCGGGTCTCCCGGTTTGAGAGTACAATGATAATTTGAATATTTCTAGATTTAAGCAAAACATGGCGTTTGAGGGTGAAAACTCGAAACATCCCCCGAACGGCCTCGTGGGTGGCACCAACACCTTCCACAAGACTAATCTAACTCGTAGGAACCGACCCCACAGCCGCGGGACTCCCAATTTGAGAGTACGATGATAATGGGAATATTTCAAGTCTTAGGCTTAAAAACATTATATTAGAGGGTAAAAACTCGAAACAGCCCCTGAATTGCCCCCTTGGTGGCACCAACACCTCCCATGGGACCAATGTAACTCGTAGGAACTTACCCCTCAACCGCGGGTCTCCCGATTTGAGAGTACGACGGTAATTTGCATATTTCTAAACTTAGGATTAAAAACATGACGTTAGAGGGTAAAAACTCAAAACAACCCATGAACGGCCTCGTGGGAGGGACCATCACGTCCCACGGGACCAATGTAACTCGTAGGAACTAATCCCACAGCCGCGGGTCTCCCGATTTGAGAATTCGATGATAATTTGTATTTTTTTGACATAGGCTTAAAAACATGATGTTGGAGGGTAAAAACTCAAAACAGCCCCCGAACGGCCCCCTGGGCGGCACCAACACCTCCTATGGGACCAATATAACTCGTAGGAACTTACCCCTCAAACGCGGGTCTCCCGATTTGAGAGTACGGCGGTAATTTTGCATATTTCTTGACTTAGGCTTAAAAACATGACGTTAGAGGGTAAAAACTCAAAACAACCCACGAACGGCCTCGTGGGTGGGACCATCACCTCTCACGGGACCAATGTAACTCATAGGAACTGATCCCACAGTCGCGGGTCTCCCGGTTTCAGAATTCGATGATAATTTGCATATTTTCAGACTTAGGCTTAAAAACATGACGTTAGAGGGTCAAAACTTGAAACAGCCCCCGAACGGCCCCTGGGTGGCACCAACACCTCCCATGGTACCAATGTAACTCGTAGCAACTTACCCCTCAACTACGGGTCTCCCGGTTTGAGAGTACGATGGTAATTTTCATATTTCTAGTCATAGGCTTAAAAACATGACGTTAGAGTGTGAAAACTCGAAACAGCCCCCGAATGGCCTCGTGGGTGGTACCATCACCTCCCACCGGACCAATGTAACTTGTAGGAACTCATCCCACAACCGCGGGTCTCCCGGTTTGAGAATTCGATGATAATTTGCATATTTTTACACTTAGGTTTAAAAACATGGCGTCAGAGGGTGAGAATACGAAACAGCCCCCGAACGGCACTATGGGTGGCACCAACACCTTTCCACGGGACAAATGTAACTCGTAGGAACTGACCATGTGGCCGCGGGTCTCCCAGTTTGAGTGTCCGATGGGAATTTGAATATTTCTAGACTTAGGCTTTAAAACATGGTGTTAGTGGGTGAAAACTCTAAACATCCCCCGAACGGCCCCGTGGGTGGCACAAACACCTCCCAGGGGACCAATGTAACTCGTAGGAATTGACCCCGCAGCCGGGGGTAACCTGATTTGAGAGTGTGATGATAATGGGCATATTTCTAGTCTTAGGCTTAAAAACATGATGTTAGAGGGTAAAAACTCGAAACAGCCCCCGAACTGCCCCCTGGGTGGCACCAACACCTCCCATGGGACCAATGTAACTCGTAGGAACTTACCCCTCAACCACGGGTCTCCCGGTTTGAGAGTACGATGATAATTTGCATATTTCTAAACTTAGGCGTAAAAACATGATGTTAGAGGGTAAAAACTCGAAACAACCACCGAACGGCCTCGTGGAAGGGACCATCACCTCCCACGGGACCAATGTAACTCGTAGGAACTGATCCCACAGCCGCGGGTCTCCCGATTTGAGAATTCGATGATAATTAGGATATTTTTGAGTTAGGCTTAAAAACATGACGTTAGAGGATAAAAACTCAAAACAGCCCCCGAACAGCCCCCTGGGTGGCACCAACACCTCCCATGGGACCAATATAACTCGTAAGAACTTACCCCTCAACCGCGGGTCTCCCGGTTTGAGAGTACGACGGTAATTTGCATATTTCTAGACTTAAGCTTAAAAACATGACGTTAGAGGGTAAAAACTCGAAACAACCCACAAACGGCCTCGTGGGTGGGACCATCACCTCCCACGGGACCAATGTAACTTGTTGGAACTGATCCCACAGTCGCGGGTCTCCCGGTTTGAGAATTCTATGATAATTTGCATATTGTTAGACTTAGGCTTAAAAACATGACGTTAGAGGGTAAAAACTCGAAACAGCCCCCGAACGGCCCCCTCGGTGTCACCAACACCTCCCCTTGGACCAATGCAACTCGTAGGAACTTACCCCTCAACCGCGGGTCTCCCGGTTTGAGAGTACGACGATAATTTTCATATTTCTTGACTTAGGCTTAAAAACCTGACGTTAGAGGGTAAAAACTAGAAACAACCGCCGAACGGCCTCGTGGGTGCGACCATCACCTCCCACGGGACCAATGTAACTCGTAGGAACTGAACACACAGCCGCGGGTCTCTCGGTTTGAGAATACGATGGTAATTTGCATATTTCTAGACTTAGGCTTAAAAACATGACGTTAGAGGGTAAAAACTCAAAACAGCCCCCGAACGTCCCCTGGGTGGCACCAACACCTCCCATGGGACCAATGTAACTCGTAAGAACTTACGCCTCAACTGCGGGTCTCCCGGTTTGAGAGTACGGCGATAATTTGCGTATTTCTAGAGTTAGGCTTAAAAACATGACGTTAGAGGGTGAAAAATCTAAACATCCCCCGAACGGCCACATGGGTGGCACAAACACCTCCCAGGGGACCAATGTAATTCGTAGCAACTGACCCCGCAGCCGGGGGGCTCCTGATTTGAGAGTGCGATGGTAATTTGCATATTTCTAGACTTAGGATTAAAAACATGACGTTAGAGGGTGAAAACTCGAAACATCCCTCGAACGTCACCGTGGGTGGCACCAACACCTCCCACGGGACCAATGTAACTCGTTGGTACTGACCCCTCAACCGCGTGTCTCCCGGTTTGAGAGTACGACGGTAATTTGCATATTTCTAGACTTAGGCTTAAAAACATGACGTTAGAGGGTGAAAAACCGAAACAGCCCCTGAACGGCCCTATGGGTAGCACCAACACCTCCCACGGGAACAACGTAACTCGTAGGAACTGACCCCATAACCGTCGGTCTCCCGGTTTTAGAATACGATGGTAATTTGCATATTTTTAGACTTTGGCTTAAAAACATGACGTTAGAGGGTGAAAACTCGAAACAGCCACCAAACGGCCCCGTGGGTGGCACCAACACCTCCCACGGGACCAATGTAACTCGCAGGAACTGACCCCGCAGTCGCGGGTCTCCCAATTTGAGAGTACCATGGTAATTTGCATATTTCTAGACTTAGGCTTAAAAACATGACGTTAGAGGGTGAAAACTCGAAACAACCCCCGAACGACCTCGTGGGTGGTACCATCACCTCCCTTAACTCGTAGGAACTGACCTCGCAGTCGGGGGTCTCCCAATTTGAGAGTACGATGGTAATTTGCATATTTCTAGACTTAGGCTTAAAAACATGACGTTAGAGGGTGAAAACTCGAAACATCCCCCGAACGGCACCGTGGGTGGCACCAACACCTCCCACGGGACCAATGTAACTCGTAGGTACTGACGCCTCAACTGCGGGTCTCTCGGTTTGAGAGTACGGCGGTAATTTGCATATTTCTAAACTTAGGCTTAAAAACATGACGTTAGAGGGTGAAAAGTCGAAATAGCCCCTGAACGGCCCCTTGGGTTGCACCAACACCTCCCACGGGACCAATGTAACTCGTAGAAACTGACCCCACAACCGTGGGTCTCCCGGTTTGAGAATACGATAGGAATTTGCATATTTCTAGACTTAGGATTAAAAACATGACTTTAGAGGGTGAAAACTCGTAAAAGCCGCTGAACGGCCACGCGGGTGGCACCAACACCTCCCACGGGACCAATGTAACTGGTAGGAACTGAGCCCGCAACCGCGGGACTCCCGGTTTGAGAATACGATGACAATTTGCATATTTTTAGACATAGGCTTAAAAACATGACGTTAGAGGCTGAGAACTTGAAACAGCCATCGAACGTCCCCGTGCGTTGCACCAACACCTCCCACGGGACCAATGTAACTCGTAGGAACTGATCCCATAGCCTTGGGACTCTCAGTTTGAGAATACGGCGATAATTTGCATATTTCAAGACTTAAGCAAAACATGGCGTTAAAAGGGTGAAAACTCCAAACAACCCTCGAATGGCCTTGTGGGTGGCACTAACACCTCCCACGGGACCAATGTAACTCGTAGGAACTGAACCCACATCCGCAGGACTCCTGATTTGAGAATATGATGATAATTTGCATATTTTTAGACTTAGGCTTAAAAACATGGCGCTAGAGGCTGAGAACTTGAAACAGCCCTCTAGGGGCGCCGTGGGTGGCACCAACAACTCCCACGGGACCAATGTAACCCGTACGAACTAACGCCATAGACGCGGGTCTCCCGGTTTGAGAGTATGGCGGTAATCTGCCTATTTCTTGACTTAGGCTTAAAAACATTACGTTAGAGGGTGAAAACTCAAAACGGCTCCCGAACGGCACTGTGGGTGGAACCAACACCTCCCACAGGACCAATATAACTCGTAGGAACTGACCCCACAACCACGGGTCTCTCGATTTGAGAATATGGTAGTAATTTGCATATTTCTAGACTTAGGCTTAAAAATGTGACGTTAGAGGGTGAAAACTCGAAATAGCTCCCAAACGGCCCCGTGGGTGGCACTAACACCTCCCACGGGACCAACGTTACTCGTAGGAACTGACCCCGTAGACGCGGGTCTCCCGGTTTGAGAGTACAATGATAATTTGAATATTTCTAGATTTAAGCAAAACATGGCGTTTGAGGGTGAAAACTCGAAACATCCCCCGAACGGCCTCGTGGGTGGCACCAACACCTTCCACGAGACCAATCTAACTCGTAGGAACCGACCCCACAGCCGCGGGACTCCCGATTTGAGAGTACGATGATAATGGGAATATTTCTAGTCTTACGCTTAAAAACATGATATTAGAGGGTAAAAACTCGAAACAGCCCCTGAATTGCCCCCTGGGTGGCACCAACACCTCCCATGGGACCAATGTAACTCGTAGGAACTTACCCCTCAACCGCGGGTCTCCCGATTTGAGAGTACGACGGTAATTTGCATATTTCTAAACTTAGGATTAAAAACATGACGTTAGAGGGTAAAAACTCAAAACAACCCATGAACGGCCTCGTGGGAGGGACCATCACGTCCCACGGGACCAATGTAACTCGTAGGAACTGATCCCACAGCCGCGGGTCTCCCGATTTGAGAATTCGATGATAATTTGTATTTTTTTGACATAGGCTTAAAAACATGATGTTGGAGGGTAAAAACTCAAAACAGCCCCCGAACGGCCCCCTGGGCGGCACCAACACCTCCTATGGGACCAATATAACTCGTAGGAACTTACCCCTCAAACGCGGGTCTCCCGATTTGAGAGTACGGCGGTAATTTTGCATATTTCTTGACTTAGGCTTAAAAACATGACGTTAGAGGGTAAAAACTCAAAACAACCCACGAACGGCCTCGTGGGTGGGACCATCACCTCTCACGGGACCAATGTAACTCATAGGAACTGATCCCACAGTCGCGGGTCTCCCGGTTTCAGAATTCGATGATAATTTGCATATTTTCAGACTTAGGCTTAAAAACATGACGTTAGAGGGTCAAAACTTGAAACAGCCCCCGAACGGCCCCTGGGTGGCACCAACACCTCCCATGGTACCAATGTAACTCGTAGCAACTTACCCCTCAACTACGGGTCTCCCGGTTTGAGAGTACGATGGTAATTTTCATATTTCTAGTCATAGGCTTAAAAACATGACGTTAGAGTGTGAAAACTCGAAACAACCCCCGAATGGCCTCGTGGGTGGTACCATCACCTCCCACCGGACCAATGTAACTCGTAGGAACTCATCCCACAGCCGCGGGTCTTCCGGTTTGAGAATTCGATGATAATTTGCATATTTTTACACTTAGGTTTAAAAACATGGCGTCAGAGGGTGAGAATACGAAACAGCCCCCGAACGGCACTATGGGTGGCACCAACACCTTTCCACGGGACAAATGTAACTCGTAGGAACTGACCATGTGGCCGCGGGTCTCCCAGTTTGAGTGTCCGATGGGAATTTGAATATTTCTAGACTTAGGCTTTAAAACATGGTGTTAGTGGGTGAAAACTCTAAACATCCCCCGAACGGCCCCGTGGGTGGCACAAACACCTCCCAGGGGACCAATGTAACTCGTAGGAATTGACCCCGCAGCCGGGGGTAACCTGATTTGAGAGTGTGATGATAATGGGCATATTTCTAGTCTTAGGCTTAAAAACATGATGTTAGAGGGTAAAAACTCGAAACAGCCCCCGAACTGCCCCCTGGGTGGCACCAACACCTCCCATGGGACCAATGTAACTCGTAGGAACTTACCCCTCAACCACGGGTCTCCCGGTTTGAGAGTACGATGATAATTTGCATATTTCTAAACTTAGGCGTAAAAACATGATGTTAGAGGGTAAAAACTCGAAACAACCACCGAACGGCCTCGTGGAAGGGACCATCACCTCCCACGGGACCAATGTAACTCGTAGGAACTGATCCCACAGCCGCGGGTCTCCCGATTTGAGAATTCGATGATAATTAGGATATTTTTGAGTTAGGCTTAAAAACATGACGTTAGAGGATAAAAACTCAAAACAGCCCCCGAACAGCCCCCTGGGTGGCACCAACACCTCCCATGGGACCAATATAACTCGTAAGAACTTACCCCTCAACCGCGGGTCCCCCGGTTTGAGAGTACGACGGTAATTTGCATATTTCTAGACTTAAGCTTAAAAACATGACGTTAGAGGGTAAAAACTCGAAACAACCCACAAACGGCCTCGTGGGTGGGACCATCACCTCCCACGGGACCAATGTAACTTGTTGGAACTGATCCCACAGTCGCGGGTCTCCCGGTTTGAGAATTCTATGATAATTTGCATATTGTTAGACTTAGGCTTAAAAACATGACGTTAGAGGGTAAAAACTCGAAACAGCCCCCGAACGGCCCCCTCGGTGTCACCAACACCTCCCCTTGGACCAATGCAACTCGTAGGAACTTACCCCTCAACCGCGGGTCTCCCGGTTTGAGAGTACGACGATAATTTTCATATTTCTTGACTTAGGCTTAAAAACCTGACGTTAGAGGGTAAAAACTAGAAACAACCGCCGAACGGCCTCGTGGGTGCGACCATCACCTCCCACGGGACCAATGTAACTCGTAGGAACTGAACACACAGCCGCGGGTCTCTCGGTTTGAGAATACGATGGTAATTTGCATATTTCTAGACTTAGGCTTAAAAACATGACGTTAGAGGGTAAAAACTCAAAACAGCCCCCGAACGTCCCCTGGGTGGCACCAACACCTCCCATGGGACCAATGTAACTCGTAAGAACTTACGCCTCAACTGCGGGTCTCCCGGTTTGAGAGTACGGCGATAATTTGCGTATTTCTAGAGTTAGGCTTAAAAACATGACGTTAGAGGGTGAAAAATCTAAACATCCCCCGAACGGCCCCATGGGTGGCACAAACACCTCCCAGGGGACCAATGTAATTCGTAGCAACTGACCCCGCAGCCGGGGGGCTCCTGATTTGAGAGTGCGATGGTAATTTGCATATTTCTAGACTTAGGATTAAAAACATGACGTTAGAGGGTGAAAACTCGAAACATCCCTCGAACGTCACCGTGGGTGGCACCAACACCTCCCACGGGACCAATGTAACTCGTTGGTACTGACCCCTCAACCGCGTGTCTCCCGGTTTGAGAGTACGACGGTAATTTGCATATTTCTAGACTTAGGCTTAAAAACATGACGTTAGAGGGTGAAAAACCGAAACAGCCCCTGAACGGCCCTATGGGTAGCACCAACACCTCCCACGGGAACAACGTAACTCGTAGGAACTGACCCCATAACCGTCGGTCTCCCGGTTTTAGAATACGATGGTAATTTGCATATTTTTAGACTTTGGCTTAAAAACATGACGTTAGAGGGTGAAAACTCGAAACAGCCACCAAACGGCCCCGTGGGTGGCACCAACACCTCCCACGGGACCAATGTAACTCGCAGGAACTGACCCCGCAGTCGCGGGTCTCCCAATTTGAGAGTACCATGGTAATTTGCATATTTCTAGACTTAGGCTTAAAAACATGACGTTAGAGGGTGAAAACTCGAAACAACCCCCGAACGACCTCGTGGGTGGTACCATCACCTCCCTTAACTCGTAGGAACTGACCTCGCAGTCGGGGGTCTCCCAATTTGAGAGTACGATGGTAATTTGCATATTTCTAGACTTAGGCTTAAAAACATGACGTTAGAGGGTGAAAACTCGAAACATCCCCCGAACGGCACCGTGGGTGGCACCAACACCTCCCACGGGACCAATGTAACTCGTAGGTACTGACGCCTCAACTGCGGGTCTCTCGGTTTGAGAGTACGGCGGTAATTTGCATATTTCTAAACTTAGGCTTAAAAACATGACGTTAGAGGGTGAAAAGTCGAAATAGCCCCTGAACGGCCCCTTGGGTTGCACCAACACCTCCCACGGGACCAATGTAACTCGTAGAAACTGACCCCACAACCGTGGGTCTCCCGGTTTGAGAATACGATAGGAATTTGCATATTTCTAGACTTAGGATTAAAAACATGACTTTAGAGGGTGAAAACTCGTAAAAGCCGCTGAACGGCCACGCGGGTGGCACCAACACCTCCCACGGGACCAATGTAACTGGTAGGAACTGAGCCCGCAACCGCGGGACTCCCGGTTTGAGAATACGATGACAATTTGCATATTTTTAGACATAGGCTTAAAAACATGACGTTAGAGGCTGAGAACTTGAAACAGCCATCGAACGTCCCCGTGCGTTGCACCAACACCTCCCACGGGACCAATGTAACTCGTAGGAACTGATCCCATAGCCTTGGGACTCTCAGTTTGAGAATACGGCGATAATTTGCATATTTCAAGACTTAAGCAAAACATGGCGTTAAAAGGGTGAAAACTCCAAACAACCCTCGAATGGCCTTGTGGGTGGCACTAACACCTCCCACGGGACCAATGTAACTCGTAGGAACTGAACCCACATCCGCAGGACTCCTGATTTGAGAATATGATGATAATTTGCATATTTTTAGACTTAGGCTTAAAAACATGGCGCTAGAGGCTGAGAACTTGAAACAGCCCTCTAGGGGCGCCGTGGGTGGCACCAACAACTCCCACGGGACCAATGTAACCCGTACGAACTAACGCCATAGACGCGGGTCTCCCGGTTTGAGAGTATGGCGGTAATCTGCCTATTTCTTGACTTAGGCTTAAAAACATTACGTTAGAGGGTGAAAACTCAAAACGGCTCCCGAACGGCACTGTGGGTGGAACCAACACCTCCCACAGGACCAATATAACTCGTAGGAACTGACCCCACAACCACGGGTCTCTCGATTTGAGAATACGGTAGTAATTTGCATATTTCTAGACTTAGGCTTAAAAATGTGACGTTAGAGGGTGAAAACTCGAAATAGCTCCCAAACGGCCCCGTGGGTGGCACTAACACCTCCCACGGGACCAACGTTACTCGTAGGAACTGACCCCGTAGACGCGGGTCTCCCGGTTTGAGAGTACAATGATAATTTGAATATTTCTAGATTTAAGCAAAACATGGCGTTTGAGGGTGAAAACTCGAAACATCCCCCGAACGGCCTCGTGGGTGGCACCAACACCTTCCACGAGACCAATCTAACTCGTAGGAACCGACCCCACAGCCGCGGGACTCCCGATTTGAGAGTACGATGATAATGGGAATATTTCTAGTCTTACGCTTAAAAACATGATATTAGAGGGTAAAAACTCGAAACAGCCCCCGAATTGCCCCCTGGGTGGCACCAACACCTCCCATGGGACAAATGTAACTCGTAGGAACTTACCCCTCAACCGCGGGTCTCCCGGTTTGAGAGTACGACGGTAATTTGCATATTTCTAAACTTAGGATAAAAAACATGACGTTAGAGGGTAAAAACTTGAAACAACCCATGAACGGCCTCGTGGGAGGGACCATCACGTCCCACGGGACCAATGTAACTCGTAGGAACTGATCCCACAGCCGCGGGTCTCCCGATTTGAGAATTCGATGATAATTTGCATTTTTTTGACATAGGCTTAAAAACATGACGTTAGAGGGTAAAAACTCAAAACAGCCCCCGAACGGCCCCCTGGGTGGCACCAACACCTCCCATGGGACCAATATAACTCGTAGGAACTTACCCCTCAAACGCGGGTCTCCCGATTTGAGAGTACGACGGTAATTTGCATATTTCTTGACTTAGGCTTAAAAACATGACGTTAGAGGGTAAAAACACAAAACAACCCACGAACGGCCTCGTGGGTGGGACCATCACCTCTCACGGGACCAATGTAACTCATAGGAACTGATCCCACAGTCGCGGGTCTCCCGGTTTCAGAATTCAATGATAATTTGCATATTTTCAGACTTAGGCTTAAAAACATGACGTTAGAGGGTCAAAACTTGAAACAGCCCCCGAACGGCCCCTGGGTGGCACCAACACCTCCCATGGTACCAATGTAACTCGTAGCAACTTACCCCTCAACTACGGGTCTCCCGGTTTGAGAGTACGATGGTAATTTTCATATTTCTAGTCATAGGCTTAAAAACATGACGTTAGAGTGTGAAAACTCGAAACAACCCCCGAATGGCCTCGTGGGTGGTACCATCACCTCCCACCGGACCAATGTAACTCGTAGGAACTCATCCCACAGCCGCGGGTCTTCCGGTTTGAGAATTCGATGATAATTTGCATATTTTTACACTTAGGTTTAAAAACATGGCGTCAGAGGGTGAGAATATGAAACAGCCCCCGAACGGCACTATGGGTGGCACCAACACCTTTCCACGGGACAAATGTAACTCGTAGGAACTGACCACGTGGCCGCGGGTCTCCCGATTTGAGTTTCCGATGGGAATTTGAATATTTCTTGACTTAGGCTTTAAAACATGGTGTTAGTGGGTGAAAACTCTAAACATCCCCCGAACGGCCCCGTGGGTGGCACAAACACCTCCCAGGGGACCAATGTAACTCGTAGGAACTGATCCCGTAGCCGCCGGACTCCCGATTTGAGAATATGATGATAATTTGCATATTTTTAGACTTAGGCATAAAAACATTGCGTTAGAGGGTGAGAACTTGAAACAACCCTCTAACGGCACTGTGGGTGGCACCAACAGCTCTCACGGGACCAATGTAACTTGTAGGAACTGACGCCATAGCCGCGGGTCTCCCGGTTTGAGAGTACGGCGGTAATTTGCCTATTTTTAGACTTAGGCTTAAAAACATGACGTTAGAGGGTGAAAACTCGAAATAGCCCCCAAACAGCCCCGGGGGTGGCACCAACAACTCCCACAGGTCCAATATAACTCGTAGGAACTGACCCCACAACCGCGGGTCTCTCGGTTTGAGAATACGATGGTAATTTGCATATTTCTAGACATAGGCATAAAAACATGACGTTAGAGGGTAAAAACTCAAAAAAGCCCCCGAACGGCCCCCTGGGTGGCACCAACACCTCCCATGGGACCAATATAACTCGTAGGAACTTACCCCTCAACCGCGGGTCTCCCGATTTGAGAGTACGACGGTAATTTGCATATTTTTTGACTTAGGCTTAAAAACGTGATGTTAGAGGGTAAAAACTCGAAACAACCCACGAACGGCCTCGTGGGTGGGACCATCACCTCCCACGGGACCAATATAACTCATAGGAACTGATCCATAGTCGCGGGTCTCCCGGTTTCAGAATTCGATGTTAATTTGCATATTTTCAGACTTAGGCTTAAAAACATGACGTTAGAGGGTCAAAACCTGAAACAGCCCCCGAACGGTCCCTGGGTGGCACCAACACCACCCATGGGACCAATGTAACTCGTACCAACTTACCCCTCAACTACGGGTCTCCCGGTTTGAGAGTACGATGGTAATTTGCATATTTCAAGTCATAGGCTTAAGAACATGACGTTAGAGTGTGAAAACTCGAAACAACCCCCGCATGGCCTCGTGGGTGGTAGCATCACCTCCCACCGGACCAATGTGACTCGTAGGAACTCATCCCACAGCCGCGGGTCTCCCGGTTTGAGAATTCGATGATAATTTGCATATTTTTAGACTTAGGTTTAAAAACATGGCGTCAGAGGGTGAGAATACGAAACAACCCCCGAACGGCACTATGGGTGGCACCAACACCTTTCCACGGGACAAATTTCACTCGTAGGAACTGATCCCGTGGCCGCGGGTCTCCCGGTTTGAGAGTACGATGGGAATTTGAATATTTCTTGACTTAGGCTTTAAAACATGGTGTTAGAGGGTGAAAACTCTAAACATCCCCGTGGGTGGCACAAACACCTCCCAGGGGACCAATGTAACTCGTAGGAACTGACCCCGCAGCCGGGGGTCTCTTGATTTGAGAGTGCGATGGTAATTTCCATATTTCAATACTTAGGCTTAAAAACATGATGTTAGAGGGTGAAAACTCGAAACATCCCCCGAACGGCACCGTGGGTGGCACCAACACCTCCCACGGGACCAATGTAACTCGTTGGTACTGACCCCACAACGACGGGTCTCCCGGTTTGAGAGTACGGCGGTAATTTGCATATTTTTAGACTTAGGCTTAAAAACACGACGTTAGAGGGTGAAAAGCCGAAACAGTCCCTGAACGGCCCCGCGGGTAGCACCAACACCTCCCACGGGACCAATGTAACTCGTAGGAACTGACCCCACAACCGTGGGTCTCCCGGTTTGAGAATACGATGGTAATTTGCATATTTCTAGACTTAGGCTTAAAAACATGACGTTAGAGGGTAAAAACTCGAAACATCCCCCGAATGACACCGTCGGTTGCACAAACACCTCCCACGGGACGAATGTAACTCGTAGGAACTGATCCCGTACCTGCGGGACTCACAGTTTGAGAATACAACGGTAATTTGCATATTTTAAGACTTAAGCAAAACATGGCGTTAAAGGGTGAAAACTCGAAATAGCCCCCGAACGGCACTGTTGGTGGCACTAACACCTCCCACGGGACCAATGTAACTCGTAGGAACTGACACCACAGCCGCAGGACTCGCGGTTTGAAAATACGATGATAATTGGCATATGTTTTGACTTAGGCTTAAAAACATGGCGTTAGAGGGTGGGAACTTCAAACAGCCCTCTAACGGCACCGTGGGTGGCACCAACCCCTCCCACGGGACCAATGTAACCCGTAGGAACTAATGCCATAGCCACGGATCTCCGGTTTGAGAGTATTACGGTAATTTGCTTATTTCTAGACTTAGGCTTAAAAACGTGACGTTAGAAGGTGAAAACTCGAAACAACCCCGAACGGCCCCTTGGGTGGCACCAACACCTCCCACGGGACCAATATAACTCGTAGGAACGGACCCCACAACCGAGGGTCTCTCAATTTGAGAATATGATGGCAATTCTCTTATTTCTAGACTTAGGCTTAAAAACATGATGTTAGAAGGTGAAAACTCGAAACAGCCCCCAAACGGCCCCGTGGGTGGTACCAACACCTCCCACGGGACAGACGTAACTCGTAGCCGCGGGTCTCCCGGTTTAAGAGTACAACGGTAATTTGCATATTTCTATATTTAAGCAAAATATGGCGTTTGAGGGTGAAAACTCGAAACAGCCCCCGAACGGCCCCGTGGGTGACACCAACACCTTCCGTGGAACCAATGTAACTCGTAGGAACTGACCCCACAACCGCGGGACTCCCGATTTGAGAGTACGATGATAATTTGCATATTTCTAGACTTAGGCTTAAAAACATGACGTTAGAGGGTAAAAACTCGAAACATCCCCCGACCGACACCGTCGGTTGCACCAGCACCTCCCACTGGAAGAATGTAACTCGTAGGAACTGATCCCGTAGCTGCGGGACTCTCAGTTTGAGAATACAACGGTAATTTGCATATTTCAAGACTTAAGCAAAACATGGCGTTAAAGGGTCAAAACTCGAAACAGCCCCCGAACGGCCTTATTGGTGGCACTAACACCTCCCATGGGACCAATGTAACTCGTAGGAACTAATCCCACAGCCGCAGGACTCGCGATTTGTGAATACAATGATAATTTGCATATTTTTAGACTTTGGCGTAAAAACATGGCGTTAGAGGGTGGGAAGTTGAAACAGCCCTCTAACGGCACCGTGGGTGGCACCAACACCTCCCACGGGACAAATGTAACACGTAGGAACTGATGCCATAATCGCGGGTCTCCCGGTTTGAGAGTATGACGGAAATTTGCCTATTTCTAGACTTAGGCTTAAAAACGTGATGTTAGAGGGTGAAAACTCGAAACAACCTCGAACGGCCCCGTGGGTGGCACCAACACCTCCCACGGGACCACTATAACTCGCAGGAACTGACCCCACAACCGCGGGTCTCTCTGTTTGAGAATACGATGGCAATTTGCATATTTCTAGACTTAGGCTTAAAAACATGACGTTAGAAGGTGAAAACTCGAAACAGCCCCCAAACGGCCCCGTGGGTGGCACCAACACCTCCCACGGGACCAATGTAACTCGTAGGAACTGACCTCGTAGCCGCGGGTCACCCGGTTTGAGAGTACAACTATAATTTGCATATTTTTAGATTTAAGCAAAACATGGCGTTCGAGGGTGAAAACTCGAAACAGCCCCCGAACGGCCCCGTGGGTGGCACCAACACCTTCCGCGGAACCAATGTAACTCGTAGGAACTGACCCCACAACCGCGGGACTCCCGATTTGAGAGTACGACGCTAATTTCATATTTCTAGACTTAGGCTTAAAAACATGACGTTAGAGGGTGAAAACTCGAAATAGCCCACGAACGGCCCCTTGGGTGGCACCAACACCTCCCATGGGACCAATGTAACACGTAGGAACTTACCCCTCAACCGCGGGTCTCCCGATTTGAGAGTACGATGGTAATTTGCATATTTCTTTACTTAGGCTTAAAAACATGATGTTAGAGGGTGAAAACACGAAACAACCCCCGAACGGCCTCATGGGTGGTACCATCACCTCCCACGGGACTAATGTAACTCGTAGGAACTTATCCCACAGCCGCAGGTCTCCCGGTTTGAGAATACGATGATAATTTGCATATTTTTAGACTTAGACTTAAAAACATGGCGTCAGAGGGTGAGAACTCGAAAGAGCCCCCTAACAGCACCGTGGGTGGCACCAACACCTCCCACGGGACCAACGTAACTCGTAGGAACTAACCTCGTAGCCGCGGGTCTCCCGGTTTGAGAGTACAACTATAATTTGCATATTTCTAGATTTAAGCAAAACATGGCGTTCGAGGGTGAAAACTCGAAACAGCCCCCGAAAGGCCCCGTGGGTGGCACCAACACCTTTCGCGAAACCAATGTAACTCGTAGGAACTGACTCCACAACCGCGGGACTCCCGATTTGAGAGTACGACGCTAATTTGCATATTTCTAGACTTAGGCTTAAAAACATGACGTTAGAGGGTGAAAACTCGAAATAGCCCCCGAAAGGCCCCTTGGGTGGCACCAACACCTCCCATGGGACCAATGTAACACGTAGGAACTTACCCCTCAACCGCGGGTCTCCCGATTTGAGAGTACGATGGTAATTTGCATATTTCTTTACTTAGGCTTAAAAACATGATGTTAGAGGGTGAAAACACGAAACAACCCCCGAACGGCCTCATGGGTGGTACCATCACCTCCCACGGGACTAATGTTACTCGTAGGAACTTATCCCACAGCCGTAGGTCTCCCGGTTTGAGAATACGATGATAATTTGCATATTTTTAGACTTAGACTTAAAAACATGGCTTCAGAGGGTGAGAACTCGAAAGAGCCCTCTAATAGCACCGTGGGTGGCACCAACGCCTCCCATGACTAATGTAACTCGTAGGAACTGACCCAACGGTCGTGGGTCTCCCGGTTTGAGAGTATGATAGTAGTTTGAATATATCTAGACATAGGCTTAAAAACATGACGTTAGAGGGTGAAAACTCGAAACATCCCCCGAACGGCCCCTTGGGTGGCACTAACACCTCCCAGGGGACCAATGTAACTCGTAGGAACTGACCTCGCAGCCGGGGATCTCCTGATTTGAGAGTACGATGGTAATTTGCATATTTCTAGGATTAGTCTTAAAAACATGACATTAGAGGGTGAAAACTCAAAACATCCCCCGAACGGCACCGTGTATGGGACCAACACCTCCCACGGGATCAACGTAACTCGTAGGTACTGACCACGCAGCCGCGGGACTCCCGGTTTGAGAGTATGATTATAATTTTCATATTTCTAGACTAAGGCATAAAAACACGACGTTAGACGCTGAAAACATGAAATAGCCCCCGAACGGCCCCATGGGTGGCTCCAGTACCTCCCACAGGACCGATGTAACTCATAGGTACTGTCCTGATAGCCGTGGGACTCCCAGTTGGAGAGTACGATGGTAATTTGAATATTTCTAGAGTTAGGTTTAAAAACATGACGTTAGAGGGTGAAAAGTCGAAACAGCCACTCAACGGCCCCCGTGGGTAGCACCAACACCTCCCACGGGACCAATGTAACTCGTAGGAACTGACCCCGTAATCGTGGGTCTCCCGGTTTGAGAATACGATGGTAATTTGCATATTTATGGACTTAGGCTTAAAAACATGACGTTAGAGGGTGAAAACTCGAACCAACCCCCGAATGACACCGTCGGTTGCACAAACACCTCCCACGGGACGAATGTAACTCGTAGGAACTGATCCCGTAGATGCGGGACTCACAGTTTGAGAATACAACGGTAATTTGCATATTTCAAGACTTAAGAAAAACATGGCGTTAAAGGGTGAAAACTCGAAATAGCCCCCGAACGGCCCTGTTGGTGGCACTAACACCGCCCACGGGACCAATGTAACTCGTAGGAACTGACCCCATAGCCGCAGGACTCGCGGTTTGAAAATACGATGATAATTTGCATATGTTTTGACATAGGCTTAAAAACATGGCGTTAGAGGGTGGGAACTTCAAACAGCCCTCTAACGGCACCGTGGGTGGCACCAACCCCTCCCACGGGACCAATGTAATCCGTAGGAACTAATGCCATAGCCACGGATCTCCGGTTTGAGAGTATTACGGTAATTTGCTTATTTCTAGACTTAGGCATAAAAACGTGACGTTAGAAGGTGAAAACTCGAAACAATCCCGAACGGCCCCTTGGGTGGCACCAACACCTCCCACGGGACCAATATAACTCGTAGGAACGGACCCCACAACCGAGGGTCTCTCAATTTTAGAATATGATGGCAATTTTCTTATTTCTAGACTTAGTCTTAAAAACATGATGTTAGAAGGTGAAAACTCGAAACAGCCCCCAAACGGCCCCGTGGGTGGTACCAACACCTCCCACGGGACAGACGTAACTCGTAGCCGCGGGTCTCCCGGTTTAAGAGTACAACGGTAATTTGCATATTTCTATATTTAAGCAAAATATGGCGTTTGAGGGTGAAAACTCGAAACAGCCCCCGAACGGCCCCGTGGGTGACACCAACACCTTCCGTGGAACCAATGTAACTCGTAGGAACTGACCCCACAACCGCGGGACTCCCGATTTGAGAGTACGATGATAATTTGCATATTTCTAGACTTAGGCTTAAAAACATGACGTTAGAGGGTAAAAACTCGAAACATCCCCCGAACGACACCGTCGGTTGCACCAGCACCTCCCACTGGAAGAATGTAACTCGTAGGAACTGATCCCGTAGCTGCGGGACTCTCAGTTTGAGAATACATCGGTAATTTGCATATTTCAAGACTTAAGCAAAACATGGCGTTAAAGGGTCAAAACTCGAAACAGCCCCCGAACGGCCTTATTGGTGGCACTAACACCTCTCATGGGACCAATGTAACTCGTAGGAACAAATCCCACAGCCGCAGGACTCGCGATTTGTGAATACAATGATAATTTGCATATTTTTAGACTTTGGCGTAAAAACATGGCGTTAGAGGGTGGGAAGTTGAAACAGCCCTCTAACGGCACCGTGGGTGGCACCAACACCTCCCACGGGACAAATGTAAGCCGTAGGAACTGATGCCATAATCGCGGGTCTCCCGATTTGAGAGTATGACGGAAATTTGCCTATTTCTAGACTTAGGCTTAAAAATGTGATGTTAGAGGGTGAAAACTCGAAACAACCTCGAACGGCCCCGTGGGTGGCACCAACACCTCCCACGGGACCACTATAACTCGCAGAAACTGACCCCACAACCGCGGGTCTCTCTGTTTGAGAATACGATGGAAATTTGCATATTTCTAGACTTAGGCTTAAAAACATGACGTTAGAAGGTGAAAACTCGAAACAGCCCCCAAACGGCCCCGTGGGTGGCACCAACACCTCCCACGGGACCAATGTAACTCGTAGGAACTGACCTCGTAGCCGCGGGTCACCCGGTTTGAGAGTACAACTATAATTTGCATATTTCTAGATTTAAGCAAAACATGGCGTTCGAGGGTGAAAACTCGAAACAGCCCCCGAACGGCCCCGTGGGTGGCACCAACACCTTCCACGGAACCAATGTAACTCGTAGGAACTGACCCCACAACCGCGGGACTCCCGATTTGAGAGTACGACGCTAATTTCATATTTCTAGACTTAGGCTTAAAAACATGACGTTAGAGGGTGAAAACTCGAAATAGCCCACGAACGGCCCCTTGGGTGGCACCAACACCTCCCATGGGACCAATGTAACACGTAGGAACTTACCCCTCAACCGCGGGTCTCCCGATTTGAGAGTACGATGGTAATTTGCATATTTCTTTACTTAGGCTTAAAAACATGATGTTAGAGGGTGAAAACACGAAACAACCCCCGAACGGCCTCATGGGTGGTACCATCACCTCCCACGGGACTAATGTAACTCGTAGGAACTTATCCCACAGCCGCAGGTCTCCCGGTTTGAGAATACGATGATAATTTGCATATTTTTAGACTTAGACTTAAAAACATGGCGTCAGAGGGTGAGAACTCGAAAGAGCCCCCTAACAGCACCGTGGGTGGCACCAACACCTCCCACGGGACCAACGTAACTCGTAGGAACTGACCTCGTAGCCGCGGGTCTCCTGGTTTGAGAGTACAACTATAATTTGCATATTTCTAGATTTAAGCAAAACATGGCGTTCGAGGGTGAAAACTCGAAACAGCCCCCGAAAGGCCCCGTGGGTGGCACCAACACCTTTCGCAAAACCAATGTAACTCGTAGGAACTGACTCCACAACCGCGGGACTCCCGATTTGAGAGTACGACGCTAATTTGCATATTTCTTGACTTAGGCTTAAAAACATGACGTTAGAGGGTGAAAACTCGAAATAGCCCCCGAAAGGCCCCTTGGGCGGCACCAACACCTCCCATGGGACCAATGTAACACGTAGGAACTTACCCCTCAACCGCGGGTCTCCCGATTTGAGAGTACGATGGTAATTTGCATATTTCTTTACTTAGGCTTAAAAACATGATGTTAGAGGGTGAAAACACGAAACAACCCCCGAACGGCCTCATGGGTGGTACCATCACCTCCCACGGGACTAATGTAACTCGTAGGAACTTATCCCACAGCCGCAGGTCTCCCGGTTTGAGAATACGATGATAATTTGCATATTTTTAGACTTAGACTTAAAAACATGGCTTCAGAGGGTGAGAACTCGAAAGAGCCCTCTAATAGCACCGTGGGTGGCACCAACGCCTCCCATGGGACCAATGTAACTCGTAGGAACTGACCCAACGGTCGTGGGTCTCCCGGTTTGAGAGTATGATAGTAGTTTGAATATATCTAGACACAGGCTTAAAAACATGACGTTAGAGGGTGAAAACTCGAAACATCCCCCGAACGGCCCCTTGGGTGGCACTAACACCTCCCAGGGGACCAATGTAACTCGTAGGAACTGACCTCGCAGCCGGGGATCTCCTGATTTGAGAGTACGATGGTAATTTGCATATTTCTAGGATTAGTCTTAAAAACATGACGTTAGAGGGTGAAAACTCAAAACATCCCCCGAACGGCACCGTGTATGGGACCAACACCTCCCACGGGATCAACGTAACTCATAGGTACTGACCACGCAGTCGCGGGACTCTCGGTTTGAGAGTATGATTATAATTTTCATATTTCTAGACTAAGGCATAAAAACACGACGTTAGACGCTGAAAACATGAAATAGCCCCCGAACGGCCCCATGGGTGGCTCCAGTACCTCCCACAGGACCGATGTAACTCATAGGTACTGTCCTGACAGCCGTGGGACTCCCAGTTGGAGAGTACGATGGTAATTTGCATATTTCTAGAGTTAGGTTTAAAAACATGACGTTAGAGGGTGAAAAGTCGAAACAGCCCCTCAACGGCCCCCGTGGGTAGCACCAACACCGCCCACGGGACCAATGTAACTCGTAGGAACTGACCCCATAGCCGCAGGACTCGCGGTTTGAAAATACGATGATAATTTGCATATGTTTTGACTTAGGCTTAAAAACATGGCGTTAGAGGGTGGGAACTTCAAACAGCCCTCTAACGGCACCGAGGGTGGCACCAACCCCTCCCACGGGACCAATGTAACCCGTAGGAACTAATGCCATAGCCACGGATCTTCGGTTTGAGAGTATTACGGTAATTTGCTTATTTCTAGACTTAGGCTTAAAAACGTGACGTTAGAAGGTGAAAACTCGAAACAACCCGGAACGGCCCCTTGGGTGGCACCAACACCTCCCACGGGACCAATATAACTCGTAGGAACGGACCCCACAACCGAGGGTCTCTCAATTTGAGAATATGATGGCAATTTTCTTATTTCTAGACTTAGGCTTAAAAGCATGATGTTAGAAGGTGAAAACTCGAAACAGCCCCCAAACGGCCCCGTGGGTGGTACCAACACCTCCCACGGGACAGACGTAACTCGTAGCCGCGGGTCTCCCGGTTTAAGAGTACAACGGTAATTTGCATATTTCTATATTTAAGCAAAATATGGCGTTCGAGGGTGAAAACTCGAAACAGCCCCCGAAAGGCCCCGTGGGTGGCACCAACACCTTTCGCGAAACCAATGTAACTCGTAGGAACTGACTCCACAACCGCGGGACTCCCGATTTGAGAGTACGACGCTAATTTACATATTTCTAGACTTAGGCTTAAAAACATGACGTTAGAGGGTGAAAACTCGAAATAGCCCCCAAAAGGCCCCTTGGGTGGCACCAACACCTCCCATGGGACCAATGTAACACGTAGGAACTTACCCCTCAACCGCGGGTCTTCCGATTTGAGAGTACGATGGTAATTTGCATATTTCTTTACTTAGGCTTAAAAACATGATGTTAGAGGGTGAAAACACGAAACAACGCCCGAACGGCCTCATGGGTGGTACCATCACCTCCCACGGGACTAATGTAACTCGTAGGAACTTATCCCACAGCCGCAGGTCTCCCGGTTTGAGAATACGATGATAATTTGCATATTTTTAGACTTAGACTTAAAAACATGGCTTCAGAGGGTGAGAACTCGAAAGAGCCCTCTAATAGCACCGTGGGTGGCACCAACGCCTCCCATGGGACCAATGTAACTCGTAGGAACTGACCCAACGGTCGTGGGCCTCCCGGTTTGAGAGTATGCTAGTAGTTTGAATATATCTAGACATAGGCTTAAAAACATGACGTTAGAGGGTGAAAACTCGAAACATCCCCCGAACGGCCCCTTGGGTGGCACTAACACCTCCTAGGGGACCAATGTAACTCGTAGGAACTGACCTCGCAGCCGGGGATCTCCTGATTTGAGAGTACGATGGTAATTTGCATATTTCTAGGATTAGTCTTAAAAACATGACGTTAGAGGGTGAAAACTCAAAACATCCCCCGAACGGCACCGTGTATGGGACCAACACCTCCCACGGGATCAACGTAACTCGTAGGTACTGACCACGCAGCCGCGGGACTCCCGGTTTGAGAGTATGATTATAATTTTCATATTTCTAGACTAAGGCATAAAAACACGACGTTAGACGCTGAAAACATGAAATAGCCCCCGAACGGCCCCATGGGTGGCTCCAGTACCTCCCACAGGACCGATGTAACTCATAGGTACTGTCCTGACAGCCGTGGGACTCCCAGTTGGAGAGTACGATGGTAATTTTCATATTTCTAGAGTTAGGTTTAAAAACATGACGTTAGAGGGTGAAAAGTCGAAACAGCCCCTCAACGGCCCCCGTGGGTAGCACCAACACCTCCCACGGGACCAATGTAACTCGTAGGAACTGACCCCATAATCGTGGGTCTCCCGGTTTGAGAATACGATGGTAATTTGCATATTTATGGACTTAGGCTTAAAAACATGATGTTAGAGGGTGAAAACTCGAACCAACCCCCGAATGACACCGTCGGTTGCACAAACACCTCCCACGGGACGAATGTAACTCGTAGGAACTGATCCCGTAGCTGCGGGACTCACAGTTTGAGAATACAACGGTAATTTGCATATTTCAAGACTTAAGCAAAACATGGCGTTAAAGGGTGAAAACTCGAAATAGCCCCCGAACGGCCCTGTTGGTGGCACTAACACCGCCCACAGGACCAATGTAACTCGTAGGAACTGACCCCATAGCCGCAGGACTCGCGGTTTGAAAATACGATGATAATTTGCATATGTTTTGACTTAGGCTTAAAAACATGGCGTTAGAGGGTGGGAACTTCAAACAGCCCTCTAACGGCACCGTGGGTGGCACCAACCCCTCCCACGGGACCAATGTAACCCGTAGGAACTAATGCCATAGCCACGGATCTCCGGTTTGAGAGTATTACGGTAATTTGCTTATTTCTAGACTTAGGCTTAAAAACGTGACGTTAGAAGGTGAAAACTCGAAACAACCCCGAACGGCCCCTTGGGTGGCACCAACACCTCCCACGGGACCAATATAACTCGTAGGAATGGACCCCACAACCGAGGGTCTCTCAATTTGAGAATATGATGGCAATTTTCTTATTTCTAGACTTAGGCTTAAAAACATGATGTTAGAAGGTGAAAACTCGAAACAGCCCCCAAACGGCCCCGTGGGTGGTACCAACACCTCCCACGGGACAGACGTAACTCGTAGCCGCGGGTCTCCCGGTTTAAGAGTACAACGGTAATTTGCATATTTCTATATTTAAGCAAAATATGGCGTTTGAGGGTGAAAACTCGAAACAGCCCCCGAACGGCCCCGTGGGTGACACCAACACCTTCCGTGGAACCAATGTAACTCGTAGGAACTGACCCCACAACCGCGGGACTCCCGATTTGAGAGTACGATGATAATTTGCATATTTCTAGACTTAGGCTTAAAAACATGACGTTAGAGGGTAAAAACTCGAAACATCCCCCGAACGACACCGTCGGTTGCACCAGCACCTCCCACTGGAAGAATGTAACTCGTAGGAACTGATCCCGTAGCTGCGGGACTCTCAGTTTGAGAATACATCAGTAATTTGCATATTTCAAGACTTAAGCAAAACATGGCGTTAAAGGGTCAAAACTCGAAACAGCCCCCGAACGGCCTTATTGGTGGCACTAACACCTCCGATGGGACCAATGTAACTCGTAGGAACAAATCCCACAGCCGCAGGACTCGCGATTTGTGAATACAATGATAATTTGCATATTTTTAGACTTTGGCGTAAAATCATGGCGTTAGATGGTGGGAAGTTGAAACAGCCCTCTAACGGCACCGTGGGTGGCACCAACACCTCCCACGGGACAAATGTAACCCGTAGGAACTGATGCCATAATCGCGGGTCTCCCGGTTTGAGAGTATGACGGAAAATTGCCTATTTCTAGACTTAGGCTTAAAAACGTGATGTTAGAGGGTGAAAACTCGAAACAACCTCGAACGGCCCCGTGGGTGGCACCAACACCTCCCACGGGACCACTATAACTCGCAGGAACTGACCCCACAACCGCGGGTCTCTCTGTTTGAGAATACGATGGCAATTTGCATATTTCTAGACTTAGGCTTAAAAACATGACGTTAGAAGGTGAAAACTCGAAACAGCCCCCAAACGGCCCCGTGGGTGGCACCAACACCTCCCACGGGACCAATGTAACTCGTAGGAACTGACCTCGTAGCCGCGGGTCACCCGGTTTGGGAGTACAACTATAATTTGCATATTTTTAGATTTAAGCAAAACATGGCGTTCAAGGGTGAAAACTCGAAACAGCCCCCGAACGGCCCCGTGGGTGGCTCCAACACCTTCCGCGGAACCAATGTAACTCGTAGAAACTGACCCCCCAACCGCGGGACTCCCGATTTGAGAGTACGACGCTAATTTCATATTTCTAGACTTAGGCTTAAAAACATGACGTTAGAGGGTGAAAACTCGAAATAGCCCACGAACGGCCCCTTGGGTGGCACCAACACCTCCCATGGGACCAATGTAACACGTAGGAACTTACCCCTCAACCGCGGGTCTCCCGATTTGAGAGTACGATGGTAATTTGCATATTTCTTTACTTAGGCTTAAAAACATGATGTTAGAGGGTGAAAACACGAAACAACCCCCGAACGGCCTCATGGGTGGTACCATCACCTCCCACGGGACTAATGTAACTCGTAGGAACTTATCCCACAGCCGCAGGTCTCCCGGTTTGAGAATACGATGATAATTTGCATATTTTTAGACTTAGACTTAAAAACATGGCGTCAGAGGGTGAGAACTCGAAAGAGCCCCCTAACAGCACCGTGGGTGGCACCAACACCTCCCACGGGACCAACGTAACTCGTAGGAACTGACCTCGTAGCCGCGGGTCTCCCGGTTTGAGAGTACAACTATAATTTGCATATTTCTAGATTTAAGCAAAACATGGCGTTCGAGGGTGAAAACTCGAAACAGCCCCCGAAAGGCCCCGTGGGTGGCACCAAAACCTTTCGCGAAACCAATGTAACTCGTAGGAACTGACTCCACAACCGCGGGACTCCCGATTTGAGAGTACGACGCTAATTTGCATATTTCTAGACTTAGGCTTAAAAACATGACGTTAGAGGGTGAAAACTCGAAATAGCCCCCGAAAGGCCCCTTGGGTGGCACCAACACCTCCCATGGGACCAATGTAACACGTAGGAACTTACCCCTCAACCGCGGGTCTCCCGATTTGAGAGTACGATGGTAATTTGCATATTTCTTTACTTAGGCTTAAAAACATGATGTTAGAGGGTGAAAACACGAAACAACCCCCGAACGGCCTCATGGGTGGTACCATCACCTCCCACGGGACTAATGTAACTCGTAGGAACTTATCCCACAGCCGCAGGTCTCCCGGTTTGAGAATACGATGATAATTTGCATATTTTTAGACTTAGACTTAAAAACATGGCTTCAGAGGGTGAGAACTCGAAAGAGCCCTCTAATAGCACCGTGGGTGGCACCAACGCCTCCCATGGGACCAATGTAACTCGTAGGAACTGACCCAACGGTCGTGGGTCTCCCGGTTTGAGAGTATGATAGTAGTTTGAATATATCTAGACATAGGCTTAAAAACATGACGTTAGAGGGTGAAAACTCGAAACATCCCCCGAACGGCCCCTTGGGTGGCACTAACACCTCCCAGGGGACCAATGTAACTCGTAGGAACTGACCTCGCAGCCGGGGATCTCCTGATTTGAGAGTACGATGGTAATTTGCATATTTCTAGGATTAGTCTTAAAAACATGATGTTAGAGGGTGAAAACTCAAAACATCCCCCGAACGGCACCGTGTATGGGACCAACACCTCCCACGGGATCAACGTAACTCGTAGGTACTGACCACGCAGCCGCGGGACTCCCGGTTTGAGAGTATGATTATAATTTTCATATTTCTAGACTAAGGCATAAAAACACGACGTTAGACGCTGAAAACATGAAATAGCCCCCGAACGGCCCCATGGGTGGCTCCAGTACCTCCCACAGGACCGATGTAACTCATAGGTACTGTCCTGACAGCCGTGGGACTCCCAGTTGGAGAGTACGATGGTAATTTGCATATTTCTAGAGTTAGGTTTAAAAACATGACGTTAGAGGGTGAAAAGTCGAAACAGCCCCTCAACGGCCCCCGTGGGTAGCACCAACACCTCCCACGGGACCAATGTAACTCGTAGGAACTGACCCCATAATCGTGGGTCTCCCGGTTTGAGAATACGATGGTAATTTGCATATTTATGGACTTAGGCTTAAAAACATGACGTTAGAGGGTGAAAACTCGAACCAACCCCCGAATGACACCGTCGGTTGCACAAACACCTCCCACGGGACGAATGTAACTCGTAGGAACTGATCCCGTAGCTGCGGGACTCACAGTTTGAGAATACAACGGTAATTTGCATATTTCAAGACTTAAGCAAAACATGGCGTTAAAGGGTGAAAACTCGAAATAGCCCCCGAACGGCCCTGTTGGTGGCACTAACACCGCCCACGGGACCAATGTAACTCGTAGGAACTGACCCCATAGCCGCAGGACTCGCGGTTTGAAAATACGATGATAATTTGCATATGTTTTGACTTAGGCTTAAAAACATGGCGTTAGAGGGTGGGAACTTCAAACAGCCCTCTAACGGCACCGTGGGTGGCACCAACCCCTCCCACGGGACCAATGTAACCCGTAGGAACTAATGCCATAGCCACGGATCTCCAGTTTGAGAGTATTACGGTAATTTGCTTATTTCTAGACTTAGGCTTAAAAACGTGACGTTAGAAGGTGAAAACTCGAAACAACCCCGAACGGCCCCTTGGGTGGCACCAACACCTCCCACGGGACCAAAATAACTCGTAGGAACGGACCCCACAACCGAGGGTCTCTCAATTTGAGAATATGATGGCAATTTTCTTATTTCTAGACTTAGGCTTAAAAACATGATGTTAGAAGGTGAAAACTCGAAACAGCCCCCAAACGGCCCCGTGGGTGGTACCAACACCTCCCACGGGACAGACGTAACTCGTAGCCGCGGGTCTCCCGGTTTAAGAGTACAACGGTAATTTGCATATTTTTATATTTAAGCAAAATATGGCGTTTGAGGGTGAAAACTCGAAACAGCCCCTGAATGGCCCCGTGGGTGACACCAACACCTTCCGTGGAACCAATGTAACTCGTAGGAACTGACCCCACAACCGCGGGACTCCCGATTTGAGAGTACGATGATAATTTGCATATTTCTAGACTTAGGCTTAAAAGCATGACGTTAGAGGGTAAAAATTCGAAACATCCCCCGAACGACACCGTCGGTTGCACCAGCACCTCCCACTGGAAGAATGTAACTCGTAGGAACTGATCCCGTAGCTGCGGGACTCTCAGTTTGAGAATACATCGGTAATTTGCATATTTCAAGACTTAAGCAAAACATGGCGTTAAAGGGTCAAAACTCGAAACAGCCCCCGAACGGCCTTATTGGTGGCACTAACACCTCCCATGGGACCAATGTAACTCGTAGGAACAAATCCCACAGCCGCAGGACTCGCGATTTGTGAATACAATGATAATTTGCATATTTTTAGACTTTGGCGTAAAAACATGGCGATAGAGGGTGGGAAGTTGAAACAGCCCTCTAACGGCACCGTGGGTGGCACCAACACCTCCCACGGGACAAATGTAACCCGTAGGAACAGATGCCATAATCGCGGGTCTCCCGGTTTGAGAGTATGACGGAAATTTGCCTATTTCTAGACTTAGGCTTAAAAACGTGATGTTAGAGGGTGAAAACTCGAAACAACCTCGAACGGCCCCGTGGGTGGCACCAACACCTCCCACGGGACCACTATAACTCGCAGGAACTGACCCCACAACCGCGCGTCTCTCTGTTTGAGAATACGATGGCAATTTGCATATTTCTGGACTTAGGCTTAAAAACATGACGTTAGAAGGTGAAAACTCGAAACAGCCCCCAAACGGCCCCGTGGGTGGCACCAACACCTCCCACGGGACCAATGTAACTCGTAGGAACTGACCTCGTAGCCGCGGGTCACCCGGTTTGAGAGTACAACTATAATTTGCATATTTTTAGATTTAAGCAAAACATGGCGTTCGAGGGTGAAAACTCGAAACAGCCCCCGAACGGCCCCGTGGGTGGCACCAACACCTTCCGCGGAACCAATGTAACTCGTAGGAACTGACCCCACAACCGCGGGACTCCCGATTTGAGAGTACGACGCTAATTTCATATTTCTAGACTTAGGCTTAAAAACATGACGTTAGAGGGTGAAAACTCGAAATAGCCCACGAACGGCCCCTTGGGTGGCACCAACACCTCCCATGGGACCAATGTAACACGTAGGAACTTACCCCTCAACCGCGGGTCTCCCGATTTGAGAGTACGATGGTAATTTGCATATTTCTTTACTTAGGCTTAAAAACATGATGTTAGAGGATGAAAACACGAAACAACCCCCGAACGGCCTCATGGGTGGTACCATCACCTCCCACGGGACTAATGTAACTCGTAGGAACTTATCCCACAGCCGCAGGTCTCCCGGTTTGAGAATACGATGATAATTTGCATATTTTTAGACTTAGACTTAAAAACATGGCGTCAGAGGGTGAGAACTCGAAAGAGCCCCCTAACAGCACCGTGGGTGGCACCAACACCTCCCACGGGACCAATGTAACTCGTAGGAACTGACCTCGTAGCCGCGGGTCTCCCGGTTTGAGAGTACAACTATAATTTGCATATTTCTAGATTTAAGCAAAACATGGCATTCGAGGGTGAAAACTCGAAACAGCCCCCGAAAGGCCCCGTGGGTGGCACCAACACCTTTCGCGAAACCAATGTAACTCGTAGGAACTGACTCCACAACCGCGTGACTCCCGATTTGAGAGTACGACGCTAATTTGCATATTTCTAGACTTAGGCTTAAAAAGATGACGTTAGAGGGTGAAAACTCGAAATAGCCCCCGAAAGGCCCCTTGGGTGGCACCAACACCTCCCATGGGACCAATGTAACACGTAGGAACTTACCCCTCAACCGCGGGTCTCCCGATTTGAGAGTACGATGGTAATTTGCATATTTCTTTACTTAGGCTTAAAAACATGATGTTAGAGGGTGAAAACACGAAACAACCCCCGAACGGCCTCATGGGTGGTACCATCACCTCCCAAGGGACTAATGTAACTCGTAGGAACTTATCCCACAGCCACAGGTCTCCCGGTTTGAGAATACGATGATAATTTTCATATTTTTAGACTTAGACTTAAAAACATGGCTTCAGAGGGTGAGAACTCGAAAGAGCCCTCTAATAGCACCGTGGGTGGCACCAACGCCTCCCATGGGACCAATGTAACTCGTAGGAACTGACCCAACGGTCGTGGGTCTCCCGGTTTGAGAGTATGATAGTTGTTTGAATATATCTAGACATAGGCTTAAAAACATGACGTTAGAGGGTGAAAACTCGAAACATCCCCCGAACGGCCCATTGGGTGGCACTAACACCTCCCAGGGGACCAATGTAACTCGTAGGAACTAACCTCGCAGCCGGGGATCTCCTGATTTGAGAGTACGATGGTAATTTGCATATTTCTAGGATTAGTCTTAAAAACATGACGTTAGAGGGTGAAAACTCAAAACATCCCCCGAACGGCACCGTGTATGGGACCAACACCTCCCACGGGATCAACGTAACTCGTAGGTACTGATCACGCAGCCGCGGGACTCCCGGTTTGAGAGTATGATTATAATTTTCATATTTCTAGACTAAGGCATAAAAACACGACGTTAGACGCTGAAAACATGAAATAGCCCCCGAACGGCCCTATGGGTGGCTCCAGTACCTCCCACAGGACCGATGTAACTCATAGGTACTGTCCTGACAGCCGTGGGACTCCCAGTTGGAGAGTACGATGGTAATTTGCATATTTCTAGAGTTAGGTTTAAAAACATGACGTTAGAGGGTGAAAAGTCGAAACAGCCCCTCAACGGCCCCCGTGGGTAGCACCAACACCTCCCACGGGACCAATGTAACTCGTAGGAACTGACCCCGTAATCGTGGGTCTCCCGGTTTGAGAATACGATGGTAATTTACATATTTATGGACTTAGGCTTAAAAACATGACGTTAGAGGGTGAAAACTCGAACCAACCACCACCCGGCCCCGTGGGTGGCACCAACACCTCCCTCGGGACCAATATAACTTGTAGAAACTGACCCCGCAGCCGCGGGTCACCCGATTTGAGAGTACCTCGGTAATTTGCATATTTCTAGACTTAGGCTTAAAAACAAGACGTTAGAGGGTAAAAAATTGAACCATCCCCCGAACGTCCCCGTGCGTGGCATCGAAACCTCCCACGGGACCAATGTATCTCGTAGGAACTGACCCCACAGCCGCGGGACTCCCGGTTTGAGAACACGATGAGAATTTGCATATTTTTAGACTTAGGCTTAAAAACATGGCGTTAGAGGGTGAGAACTTGAAACAGCCCTCTAACGGCACCGTGGGTGGCACCAACACCTTCCACGGGACCAATCTAACCCGTAGGAACTGATGCCATAGCCACGGGTCTCCCGGTTTGAGAGTACGACGGTAATTTGCCTATTTCCAGACTTAGGCTTAAAAACATGACGTTAGAGGGTGAAAACTCGAAACGGTCCCCGAACGGCCCCGTGGGTAGCACCAACACCTCCCACGGGACCAATGTAACTCGTTGGATCTGACCCCACAGCCGCATGACTCCCGATTTGAGAATTCGATAATAATTTGTATATTTCTAGACTTACGCTTAAAAACATGACGTTAGAGGGTGAAAACTCGAAACGGCCCCCTAACGGCCACATGGGTGGAACAAACACCTCCCACGGGACCAATGTAACTTGTAGGAACTGACGCCTAGTCGCGGGTCTCCCGATTTGAGGGTACGTCGGTAATTTGCATATTTCTAGACATAGGCTTAAAACATGACGTTAGGGGGCAAAAACTCAAAACATCCCGCAAACGGACCCGTGGGTGGAACCAGCACCTCCCACGGGACTAATGTAACTCGTAGGAACTAACCCCGCAGCAGCGAGACTCCCGATTTGAGAATACGATGACAATTTCATTATTTTTATACTTAGGCTTAAAAACATGATGTTAGAGGGTGAGAACTAGAAACTTCCCTCGAACGTCCCGTGGGTGGCTCCAACAGCTCCAACGGGACCAATGTAACACGTAAGAACTGATCCCGTAGCCGCGGGACTCTCGGTTTGAGAATACAGAGGTAATTTGCATATTTCTAGACTTAAGCAAAACATGGCGTTAGAGGGTGAAAACTCGAAACAGCACCCGAACGGCCCCTTGGGTGGCACTAATACCTCCCATGGGACCATTGTAACTCGTACGAACTGACCCGATAGCCGCAGGACTCCCGGTTTGAGAATACGGTGATAATTTGTATATTTTTAGACTTATACTTAAAAACATGGCGTTAGAGGGTGAGAACTTGAAACATCCCTCTAACTGCACCGTGGGTGGTACCAACACCTCCCACGGGACCAATGTAACCCGTAGGAACTGACGCCATAGCTGCGGGTGTCCCGGTTTGAGAGTACGATGGTAATTTTTCAATTTCTATATTTAGGCTTAAAAACAAGACGTTAGAGGGTGAAAACTCGAAACAGCCCCCGAACGGCCCCATGGGTGGCACCAACACCTCCCACGGGACCAATGTAACTCGTTGTAACTGACCCCACAACTGTGGGTCTCTCGGTTTGAGAATACGATGGAAATTTGCATATTTCTAGACTTAGGCTTAAAAACATGAGGTTTGAGGATGAAAACTCGAAACAGCCCCCAAACGGCCCCGTGGGTGACACCAACACCTCCCACGGGACCAGCGTAACTCGTAGGAACTGACCCCGTATCCGTGGGTCTCCCAGTTTGAGAGTACAACAGTAATTTGCATATTTCTAGATTTAAGCAAAACATGGCGTTTGAGGGTGAAAACTCGAATAAGCCCCCGAACGGCAGCGTGGGTGGCACCAACATCTCCCACGGGACCAATGTAACTCGTAGGAACTGACCCCACAGCCGCGGGTCTCTCGGTTTGAGAATACGATGGTAATTTTAATATTTCTAGACTTAGGCTTAAAAACATAATGTTAGAGGGTGAAAACTCGAAACAACCCCCGAACGACACTGTGGGTGGCAGCAACACCTCCCACGGAACCAACGTAACTCGTAGGAACTGACCCCGTTGCCGAGGGTCTCACGGCTTGAGAGTACAACGGTAATTTTCATATTTTTTGATTTAAGCAAAACATGGCGTTTGAGGGTGAAAACTCAAAACATCCCCCGATAGACCCCGTGGGTGGCACCAACACCTCCCACGGGACCAATGTAACTTGTAGGAACTGACCCCACAGCCGCGGGACTACCGATTTGATAATTTGATGATAATTTGTATATTTCTGGACTTATGCATAAAATATGACGTTAGAGGGTGAAAACTCGAAATAGCCCCCAAACGGCCCTTTTGGTGGTACCAACACCTCCCACGGGACCAACGTAACTCGTAGGAACTGACCCCATAGCCGCGGGTCTCCCGGTTTGAGAATACAATGGTAATTTTCACATTTCTAGATTTAAGCAAAACATGGCATTTGAGGGTGAAAACTCGAAACAGCCCACGAACAGCCCCGTGGGTGGCACCAACACCTCCCACGGGACCAATGTAACTCGTACGAACTGACCCCACAGCCCCGGGACTCCCAATTTGGGAATTCGATAATAATTTGTGTATTTCTAGACTTAGTCTTAAAAACATGACGTTAGAGGGTGAAAACTCGAAACAACCCCCGAACGGCCACGTGGGTGGCACCAACACCTCCCACGGGACCATTGTAACTCCCAGGAACTGACCCCGCAGCCGCGGGTCTCCTGATTTGAGAGTACAATGATAATTTGTATATTTATAGACTTAGGCTTAATAACATGAAGTTAGAAGGTAAGAACTCAAAACAACACCCAAACGGCCCCGTGGGTGGCACCAACACCTCCCACGGGACCAATGTAACTCGTAGGAACTGACCCCGCAGCCGCGGGTCTCCCGATTTGAGAGTACGTAGGTAATTTGCATATTTCTAGACTTAGTCTTAAAAACATGACATTAGAGGGTGAGAACTAGAAACAGCCCCCGAACGTCCCCATGGTTGGCACCAACACCTCCCACGGGACCAATGTAACTCTTAGGAACTGATCCCGTAGCCGCGGGACTCTCAGTTTGAGAATACGGTGGTAATTTACATATTTCTAGACTTAAGCAAAACATTGCGTTAGAGGGTGAAAACTCGAAACAGCCCTCGAACAGCCCTATGGGTGGCACTAACACCTCCCACGGGACTAATGTAACTCATAGGAACTAACACCACAACCGCAGGACTCCCGGTTTGAGAATAGGATGATAATTTGCATATTTTTAGACTTATGCTTAAAAACATGGCGTTAGAGGGGAGAACTTGAAACAACCCTCTAACGGCACCGTGGGTGGAACCAACACCTCCCACGTGACCAATGTAACCCGTAGGAACTAACGCCATAGCCGTGGGTCTCCCGGTTTGAGAGTACGACAGTAATTTGCCTATTTATAGACTTAGGCTTAAAAACATGACGTTAGACGGTGAAAACTCAAAAAAGCCCCCGAACGGCCCCATGGGGGGCACCAACACCTCCCACGGGGCCAATGTAACTCGTAGGAACTGACCCCACAACCGCGGGTCTCTCAGTTTGAGAATACGATGGTAATTTGCATATTTCTAGACTTTGGCTTAAAAACATGACGTTAGAGGGTAAAAACTAGAAACAGCCCCCAAACGGGCCCGTGTGTGGCACCAACACCTCCCACGGGACCAAAGTAACTCATAGGAACTGACCCCGTAGCCATAGGTCTCCCGGTTTTAGGGTACAACTGTAATTTGCATATTTCTAGATTTAAGCAAAAGATGGCGTTTGAGGGTGAAAACTCGAAACATCACCCAAACGGCCCCGTGGGTGGCACAAACACCTCCCACGGGACCAACGTAACTCGTAGGAACTGACCCCATAGCCACGGGTCTCCCGGTTGATAGTACAACGGTAATTTGCATATTTTCTAGATTTAAGCAAAACATGGCGTTTGAGGGTGAAAACTCGAAACAGCCCTCGAACGGCCCCATGGGTGGCACCAACACCTCCCACGGGACCAATGTAACTCGTAGGAACTGACCCCACAGCCGCGGGACTCCCGATTTGAGAATACGATGATAATTTGCATATTCTTGGATTTATGCTTAAAAACATTGCGTTAGAGGGTGAGAACTGGAAACATCCCTCTAATGGCATCGTGAGTGTCACCAACACCTCCCACGGGACCAATGTAACCCATAGGAACTGACACCACAGCCGCGGGTCTCTCGGTTTGAGAGTACGACGATAATTTGCCTATTTCTAGAGTTAGGCTTAAAAACTTAACGTTAGAGGGTGAAAACTCAAAACAACCCCCGAACGTCACCATGGGTGGCACCAACACCTCCCACGGGACCAACGTAACTCGTAGGAACTGACCCCACAACCGCGGGTCTCTCATTTTGAGAATACGATGGTAATTTTCATATTTCTAGACTTAGGCTTAAAAACATGACGTGAGAGGGTGAAAACTAGAAACATCCCCCAAACGGCCCCGTGGGTGGCACCAACACCTCCCACGGGACCAACGTAACTCATAGGAACTAATCCCATAGCCGTGGGTCTCCCATTTTGAGAGTACAACAATAATTTGCATATTTCTAGATTTAAGCAAAACATGGCATTTGAGGGTGAAAACTCGAAACAACCCCCGAACGGCCCCGTGGGTGGCACCAACACCTCCCACGGGACCAATGTAACTCGTAGGAACTGACGCCATAGCCGCGGGTCTCCCAGTTTGAGAGTACGACGGAAATTTGCCTATTTCTAGACGTATGCTTAAAAACATGACGTTAGAGGGTGAAAACATGAAAAAAGGCCCGAACGGCCCCATGTGTGGCACCAACACCTCCCACGGGACCAATGTAACTCGTACGAACTGACCCCATAACCGCGAGTCTCTCGGTTTGAGAATACGATGGTAATTTAAATATTTCAAAACTTAGGCTTAAAAACATGACGTTAAAGGGTGAAAACTCGAAATATCCCCCGAACGGCCCCGTGGGTGGCACCAACACCTCCCACGGGACCAACGTAACTCTTAGGAACTGCACCCATAGCCGCGGGTCTCCCGATTTGATAGTACAACGGTAATTTGCATATTTCTAGATTTAAGCAAAACATGGCGTTTGAGAGTGAAAACTCGAAACAGCCCTCGAACGGCCCCATGGGTGGCACCAACACCTCCCACGGGACCAATGTAACTCGTAGGACTTGACCCCACAGCCGCGGGACTCCCGATTTGAGAGTACGACGGTAATTTGCTTTTTTCTGGACTTTGGTATAAAAACAGGATGTTAGTGTTAGAAAACTCAAAACAGCCCCCGAACGGCCCCGTGGGTGGCACTAACACCTCCCACGGGACCAATGTCACTCTTTGGAACTGACCCCACAGCCGCAGGACTCCCGGTTTGAGAATACGATGATAATTTGCATATTCTTGGACTTATGCTTAAAAACATTGCGTTAGAGGGTGAGAACTGGAAACATCCCTCTGACGGCACCGTGGGTGGCACCAACACCTCCCACGGGACCAATGTAACCCGTAGGAACTGGCGCCACAGCCGCGGGTCTCTCGGTTTGAGAGTACGACGGTAATTTGCCTATTTCTAGACTTAAGCTTAAAAACTTAACGTTGGAGGGTGAAAACTCGAAACAGCCCCCGAACGGCACCGTGGGTCACACCAACACCTCCCACGGGACCAACGTAACTCGTAGGAACTGACCCCACAACCGCGGGTCTCTCGTTTTGAGAATACGATGGTAATTTGCATATTTCTAGACTTAGGCTTAAAAACATGACGTTAGAGGGTGAAAACTAGAAACATCCCCCAAACGGCCCCGTGGGTGGCACCAACACCTCCCACGGGACCAACGTAACTCGTAGGAACTGATCCCATAGCCGTGGGTCTCCCTATTTGAGAGTACAACAGTAATTTGCATATTTCTAGATTTAAGCAAAACATGGCGTTTGATGGTGAAAACTCGAAACAACCCCCGAACGGCCCCGTGGGTGGCACCAACACCTCCCTCGGGACCAATGTAACTCGTAGGAACTGACGCCATAGCCGCGGGTCTCCCGGTTTGAGAGTACGACGGAAATTTGCCTATTTCTAGACGTATGCTTAAAAACATGACGTTAGAGGGTGAAAACACGAAAAAAGGCCCGAAAGGCCCCATGTGTGGCACCAACACCTCCCACGGGACCAATGTAACTCGTACGAACTGACCCCACAACCGCGAGTCTCTCGTTTTGAGAATACGATGGTAATTTGAATATTTCTAGACTTAGGCTTAAAAACATGACGTTAGAGGGTGAAAACTCGAAATATCCCCCGAACGGCCCCGTGGGTGGCACCAACACCTCCCACGGGACCAACGTAACTCTTAGGAACTGCCCCCATAGCCGCGGGTCTCCCGGTTTGATAGTACAACGGTAATTTGCATATTTCTAGATTTAAGCAAAACATGGCGTTTGAGAGTGAAAACTCGAAACAACCCTCGAACGGCCCCATGGGTGGCACCAACACCTCCCACGGGACCAATGTAACTCGTAGGACTTGACCCCACAGCCGTGGGACTCCCGATTTGAGCGTACGACGGTAATTTGCATTTTTCTGGACTTTGGTATAAAAACAGGATGTTAGTGTTAGAAAACTCAAAACAGCCCCCGAACGGCCCCGTGGGTGGCACTAACACCTCCCACGGGACCAATGTCACTCTTTGGAACTGTCCCCACAGCCGCAGGACTCCCGGTTTGAGAATACGATGATAATTTGCATATTCTTGGACTTATGCTTAAAAACATTGCGTTAGAGGGTGAGAACTGGAAACATCCCTCTGACGGCACCGTGGGTGGCACCAACACCTCCCACGGGACCAATGTAACCCATAGGAACTGGCGCCACAGCCGCGGGTCTCTCGGTTTGATAGTACGACGGTAATTTGCCTATTTCTAGACTTAGGCTTAAAAACTTAACGTTGGAGGGTGAAAACTCGAAACAGCCCCCGAACGGCACCGTGGGTCACACCAACACCTCCCACGGGACCAACGTAAATCGTAGGAACTGACCCCACAACCGCGGGTCTCTCGTTTTGAGAATACGATTGTAATTTGCATATTTCTAGACTTAGTCTTAAAAACATGACGTTAGAGGGTGAAAACTAGAAACATCCCCCAAACGGCCCCGTGGGTGGCACCAACACCTCCCACGGGACCAACGTAACTCGTAGGAACTGATCCCATAGCCGTGGGTCTCCCTATTTGTGAGTACAACAGTAATTTGCATATTTCTATATTTAAGCAAAACATGGCGTTTGATGGTGAAAACTCGAAACAACCCCCGAACGGCCCCGTGGGTGGCACCAACACCCCCACGGGACCAATGTAACTCGTAGGAACTGATGCCACAGCCGCGGGTCTCCCGGTTTGAGAGTACGACGGAAATTTGCCTATTTCTAGACTTATGTTTAAAAACATGACGTTAGAGGGTGAAAACTCGAAAAAAGGCCCGAACGGCCCCATGTGTGGCACCAACACCTCCCATGGGACCAATGTTACTCGTACGAACTGACCCCACAACCGCGGGTCTCTCGGTTTGATAATACGATGGTAATTTGAATATTTCTAGACTTAGGCTTAAAAACATGACGTTAGAGGGTGAAAACTCGAAATATCCCGAGAACGGCCCCGTGGGTGGCACCAACACCTCCCACGGGACCAACGTAACTCGTAGGAACTGACCCCATAACCGCGGGTCTCCCAGTTTGATAGTACAATGGTAATTTGCATATTTCTAGATTTAACCAAAACATGGCGTTTGAGGGTGAAAACTCGAAACAGCCCTCGAACGGCCCCATGGGTGGCTCCAACACCTCCCACGTTACCAATGTAACTCGTAGGAACTGACCCCACAGCTGCGGTTGTACTGATTTGAGAGTACGACGGTAATTTGCATATTTCTGGACTTAGGCATAAAAACAGGATGTCAGAGGGAGAAAACTCAAAACAGCCCCCGAACGGCCCCGTGGGTGGCACTAACACCTCCCACGGGACCAATGTCACTCTTTGGAACTTACCCCTCAGCCCCAGGACTCCCGGTTTGACAATACGATGATAATTTGCATATTCTTGGACTTATGCTTAAAATTATTGCGTTAGAGGGTGAGAACTGGAAACATCCCTCTAACGGCACCGTGGGTGGCAACAACACCTCCCACGGGACCAATGTAACCCGTAGGAACTGACGCCACAGCCGCGGGTCTCTCGGTTTGAGAGTACGACGGTAATTTGCCTATTTCTAGACTTAGCCTTAAAAACTTAACGTTAGAGGGTGAAAACTCGAAACATCCCCCGAACGGCACCGTGGGTGGCACCAACACCTCCCACGGGACCAACGTAACTCGTAGGAACTGACCCCACAACCGCGGGTCTCTCGGTTTGAGAATACGATGGTAATTTGCATATTTCTAGACTTAGGCTTAAAAACATGAGGTTAGAGGGTGAAAACTAGAAACATCCCCCAAATGGCCCCGTGGGTGGCACCAACACCTTCCACGGAACCCACGTAACTCGTAGGAACTGACCCCATAGCCGTGGGTCTCCCGGTTTGAGAGTACAACGGTAATTTGCATATTTTTCTAGATTTAAGCAAAACATGGCGTTTGAGGATGAAAACTCGAAACAACCCCCAAACGGCCTCGTGGTTGGCACCAACACCTCCCACGGGACCAATGTAACTCGTAGGAACTGACCCCACAGCCACGGGTCTCCCGGTTTGAGAGTACGACGGTAATTTGCCTATTTCTAGACTTAGGCTTAAAAACATAACGTTAGAGGGTGAAAACTCGAAACAGCCCCTGAACGGCACCGTGGGTGGCACCAACACCTCCCACGGGACCAATGTAACTTGTAGGAACTGACCCCACAACCGCGGGTCTCTCGGTTTGAGAATACGATGGTAATTTGCACATTTCTAGACTTGGGCTTAAAAACATGGCGTTAGAGGGTGAAAACTAGAAACATCCCCCAAACGGCCCCGTGGGTGGCACCAACACCTCCCACGGGACCAACGTAACTCGTAGGAACGAACCCGATAGCCGTGGGTCTCCCGGTTTGCGAGTACAACGGTTATTTGCATATTTCTAGATTTAAGCAAAACATGGCGTTTGAGGGTGAAAACTCGAAACAACCCCAGAATGGCCCCGTGGGTTGCACCAACACCTCCCACAGGACTAATGTAACTCGTAGGAACTGACCCCACAACCGTGGGTCTCGCGGTTTGATAATATGATGGTAATTTGCATATTTCTATACGTAGGCTTCAAAACATGACGTTAGAGGGTGAAAACTTGAAACATCCCCCGAACGGCCACGTGGGTGAAAACAACACCTCCCACGGGACCAATGTAACTCGTAGGAACTGTCCCCGCAGCCGCGGGTCCCCCGATTTGAGAGTACGATGATAGTTTGTATATTTCTAGACTTAGGCTTAAAAACAAGATGTTTGAGCGTAAAATCTCAAAACAGCCCCCAAACCGCCTAGTGGGTGGCACCAACACCTCCCACGGGACCAATGTAACTCGTAGGAACTGACCCCGCAGCCGCGGGTCTCCCCATTTGAGAGTATGATGATAATTTTCATATTTCTAGACTTAGGCTTAAAAACATGACGTTAGAGGGTGAAAACTTGAAACATCCCCCGAACGGCACCGTGGGTGGCACCCACACCACCCACGGGACCAATGTAACTCATAGGTACTGATCCCGCAGCCACGGGACTCCCGGTTTGAGAATACGTTGGTATTTTTCATATTTCTAGACATAGGCATAAAAACATGACGTTAGAGGGTGTAAACTCGAAACAGTCCCCGAACGGCCCCGTGGGTGGCACCAACACCTCCCACGAGACCAATGTAACTCGTAGGAAGTAACCCCACAACCACGGGTCTCGCGGTTTGATAATATGATGGTAATTTGAATATTTCTGGACTTAGGCTTAAAAACATGACGTTAGAGGGTAAAAACACGAAACAGCCCCCAAACAGCCCCGTGGGTGGATCCAACACCTCCCACGGGACCAATGTAACTCATTGGAACTAACCTCACAGCCACAAGAATCCCAGTTGGAGAGTACGATGGTAATTTGCATATTTATAGGCTTAGGCTAAAAAACATTAAGTTAGAGGGTGAAAACTCAAGACAGCCCACAAACAGCCCCGTGGGTGGCACCAACACCTCCCACGGGACCAATGTAACTCGTAGGAACTGTCCCCGCAGCCGCGGGTCTCCCGATTTGAGAGTATGACGGTAATTTTCATATTTCTAGACTTAGGCTTAAAAACATGGCGTTAGAGGGTGAAAACATGAAACATCACCCGAACGGCACCGTGGGTGGCACCCACACTAAGAACTGACCCCACAGCCGCTGGACTCCCATTTGGAGAGTACGATGGTAATTTGTATATTTTTCTTCTTATGCTTAAAATAATTGCGTTAGAGGGTGAGAACTAGAAACATCCCTCTAACGGCACTGTGGGTGGCACCAACACCTCCCACGGGACCAATGTAACCCGTAGGAACTGACGCCACAGCCGCGGGTCTCTCGGTTTGAGAGTACGACGGTAATTTGCCTATTTCTAGACTTAGGCTTAAAAACTTAACGTTAGAGGGTGAAAACTCGAAACATCCCCCGAACGGCACCGTGGGTGGCACCAACACCTCCCACGGGACCAACGTAACTCGTAGGAACTGACCCCACAACCGCGGGTCTCTCGGTTTGAGAATACGATGGTAATTTGCATATTTCTAGACTTAGGCTTAAAAACATGAGGTTAGAGGGTGAAAACTAGAAACATCCCCCAAATGGCCCCGTGGGTGGCACCAACACCTTCCACGGAACCCACGTAACTCGTAGGAACTGACCCCATAGCCGTGGGTCTCCCGGTTTGAGAGTACAACGGTAATTTGCATATTTTTCTAGATTTAAGCAAAACATGGCGTTTGAGGATGAAAACTCGAAACAACCCCCAAACGGCCTCGTGGTTGGCACCAACACCTCCCACGGGACCAATGTAACTCGTAGGAACTGACCCCACAGCCACGGGTCTCCCGGTTTGAGAGTACGACGGTAATTTGCCTATTTCTAGACTTAGGCTTAAAAACATAACGTTAGAGGGTGAAAACTCGAAACAGCCCCTGAACGGCACCGTGGGTGGCACCAACACCTCCCACGGGACCAATGTAACTTGTAGGAACTGACCCCACAACCGCGGGTCTCTCGGTTTGAGAATACGATGGTAATTTGCACATTTCTAGACTTGGGCTTAAAAACATGGCGTTAGAGGGTGAAAACTAGAAACATCCCCCAAACGGCCCCGTGGGTGGCACCAACACCTCCCACGGGACCAACGTAACTCGTAGGAACGAACCCGATAGCCGTGGGTCTCCCGGTTTGCGAGTACAACGGTTATTTGCATATTTCTAGATTTAAGCAAAACATGGCGTTTGAGGGTGAAAACTCGAAACAACCCCAGAATGGCCCCGTGGGTTGCACCAACACCTCCCACAGGACTAATGTAACTCGTAGGAACTGACCCCACAACCGTGGGTCTCGCGGTTTGATAATATGATGGTAATTTGCATATTTCTATACGTAGGCTTCAAAACATGACGTTAGAGGGTGAAAACTTGAAACATCCCCCGAACGGCCACGTGGGTGAAAACAACACCTCCCACGGGACCAATGTAACTCGTAGGAACTGTCCCCGCAGCCGCGGGTCCCCCGATTTGAGAGTACGATGATAGTTTGTATATTTCTAGACTTAGGCTTAAAAACAAGATGTTTGAGCGTAAAATCTCAAAACAGCCCCCAAACCGCCTAGTGGGTGGCACCAACACCTCCCACGGGACCAATGTAACTCGTAGGAACTGACCCCGCAGCCGCGGGTCTCCCCATTTGAGAGTATGATGATAATTTTCATATTTCTAGACTTAGGCTTAAAAACATGACGTTAGAGGGTGAAAACTTGAAACATCCCCCGAACGGCACCGTGGGTGGCACCCACACCACCCACGGGACCAATGTAACTCATAGGTACTGATCCCGCAGCCACGGGACTCCCGGTTTGAGAATACGTTGGTATTTTTCATATTTCTAGACATAGGCATAAAAACATGACGTTAGAGGGTGTAAACTCGAAACAGTCCCCGAACGGCCCCGTGGGTGGCACCAACACCTCCCACGAGACCAATGTAACTCGTAGGAAGTAACCCCACAACCACGGGTCTCGCGGTTTGATAATATGATGGTAATTTGAATATTTCTGGACTTAGGCTTAAAAACATGACGTTAGAGGGTAAAAACACGAAACAGCCCCCAAACAGCCCCGTGGGTGGATCCAACACCTCCCACGGGACCAATGTAACTCATTGGAACTAACCTCACAGCCACAAGAATCCCAGTTGGAGAGTACGATGGTAATTTGCATATTTATAGGCTTAGGCTAAAAAACATTAAGTTAGAGGGTGAAAACTCAAGACAGCCCACAAACAGCCCCGTGGGTGGCACCAACACCTCCCACGGGACCAATGTAACTCGTAGGAACTGTCCCCGCAGCCGCGGGTCTCCCGATTTGAGAGTATGACGGTAATTTTCATATTTCTAGACTTAGGCTTAAAAACATGGCGTTAGAGGGTGAAAACATGAAACATCACCCGAACGGCACCGTGGGTGGCACCCACACTAAGAACTGACCCCACAGCCGCTGGACTCCCATTTGGAGAGTACGATGGTAATTTGTATATTTTTCTTCTTATGCTTAAAATAATTGCGTTAGAGGGTGAGAACTAGAAACATCCCTCTAACGGCACTGTGGGTGGCACCAACACCTCCCACGGGACCAATGTAACCCGTAGGAACTGACGCCACAGCCGCGGGTCTGTCGGTTTGAGAGTACGACGGTAATTTGCCTATTTCTAGACTTAGGCTTAAAAATTTAACGTTAGAGGGTGAAAACTCGAAACTGCCTCCGAACGGCACCGTGGGGGGCACCAACACCTCCCACGGGACTAATGTAACTCGTAGGAACTGACCCCACAACCGCGGGTCTCTCGGTTTGAGAATACGATGGTAATTTGCATATTTCTAGACTTAGGCTTAAAAACATGACGTTAGAGGGTGAAAACTAGAAACATCCCCCAAACGGCCCCGTGGGTGGTACCAACACCTCTCACGGGACCAACGTAACTCGTAGGAACTGACCCCATAGCCGTGGGTCTCCCTATTTGTGAGTACAACAGTAATTTGCATATTTCTATATTTAAGCAAAACATGGCGTTTGATGGTGAAAACTCGAAACAACTCCCGAACGGCCCCGTGGGTGGCACCAACACCCCCACGGGACCAATGTAACTCGTAGGAAATGATGCCACAGCCGCGGGTCTCCCGGTTTGAGAGTACGACGGAAATTTGCCTATTTCTAGACTTATGTTTAAAAACATGACGTTAGAGGGTGAAAACTCGAAAAAAGGCCCGAACGGCCCCATGTGTGGCACCAACACCTCCCATGGGACCAATGTTACTCGTACGAACTGACCCCACAACCGCGGGTCTCTCGGTTTGATAATACGATGGTAATTTGAATATTTCTAGACTTAGGCTTAAAAACATGACGTTAGAGGGTGAAAACTCGAAATATCCCGAGAACGGCCCCGTGGGTGGCACCAACACCTCCCACGGGACCAACGTAACTCGTAGGAACTGGCCCCATAACCGCGGGTCTCCCAGTTTGATAGTACAATGGTAATTTGCATATTTCTAGATTTAACCAAAACATGGCGTTTGAGGGTGAAAACTCGAAACAGCCCTCGAACGGCCCCATGGGTGGCACCAACACCTCCCACGTTACCAATGTAACTCGTAGGAACTGACCCCACAGCTGCGGTTGTACTGATTTGAGAGTACGATGGTAATTTGCATATTTCTGGACTTAGGCATAAAAACAGGATGTCAGAGGGAGAAAACTCAAAACAGCCCCCGAACGGCCCCGTGGGTGGCACTAACACCTCCCACGGGACCAATGTCACTCTTTGGAACTTACCCCTCAGCCCCAGGACTCCCGGTTTGACAATACGATGATAATTTGCATATTCTTGGACTTATGCTTAAAATAATTGCGTTAGAGGGTGAGAACTGGAAACATCCCTCTAACGGCACCGTGGGTGGCAACAACACCTCCCACGGGACCAATGTAACCCGTAGGAACTGACGCCACAGCCGCGGGTCTCTCGGTTTGAGAGTACGACGGTAATTTGCCTATTTCTAGACTTAGGCTTAAAAACTTAACGTTAGAGGGTGAAAACTCGAAACATCCCCCGAACGGCACCGTGGGTGGCACCAACACCTCCCACGGGACCAACGTAACTCGTAGGAACTGACCCCACAACCGCGGGTCTCTCGGTTTGAGAATACGATGGTAATTTGCATATTTCTAGACTTAGGCTTAAAAACATGAGGTTAGAGGGTGAAAACTAGAAACATCCCCCAAATGGCCCCGTGGGTGGCACCAACACCTTCCACGGAACCCACGTAACTCGTAGGAACTGACCCCATAGCCGTGGGTCTCCCGGTTTGAGAGTACAACGGTAATTTGCATATTTTTCTAGATTTAAGCAAAACATGGCGTTTGAGGATGAAAACTCGAAACAACCCCCAAACGGCCTCGTGGTTGGCACCAACACCTCCCACGGGACCAATGTAACTCGTAGGAACTGACCCCACAGCCACGGGTCTCCCGGTTTGAGAGTACGACGGTAATTTGCCTATTTCTAGACTTAGGCTTAAAAACATAACGTTAGAGGGTGAAAACTCGAAACAGCCCCTGAACGGCACCGTGGGTGGCACCAACACCTCCCACGGGACCAATGTAACTTGTAGGAACTGACCCCACAACCGCGGGTCTCTCGGTTTGAGAATACGATGGTAATTTGCACATTTCTAGACTTGGGATTAAAAACATGGCGTTAGAGGGTGAAAACTAGAAACATCCCCCAAACGGCCCCGTGGGTGGCACCAACACCTCCCACGGGACCAACGTAACTTGTAGGAACGAACCCGATAGCCGTGGGTCTCCCGGTTTGCGAGTACAACGGTTATTTGCATATTTCTAGATTTAAGCAAAACATGGCGTTTGAGGGTGAAAACTCGAAACAACCCCAGAATGGCCCCGTGGGTTGCACCAACACCTCCCACAGGACTAATGTAACTCGTAGGAACTGACCCCACAACCGTGGGTCTCGCGGTTTGATAATATGATGGTAATTTGCATATTTCTATACGTAGGCTTCAAAACATGACGTTAGAGGGTGAAAACTTGAAACATCCCCCGAACGGCCACGTGGGTGAAAACAACACCTCCCACGGGACCAATGTAACTCGTAGGAACTGTCCCCGCAGCCGCGGGTCCCCCGATTTGAGAGTACGATGATAATTTGTATATTTCTAGACTTAGGCTTAAAAACAAGATGTTTGAGCGTAAAATCTCAAAACAGCCCCCAAACCGCCTAGTGGGTGGCACCAACACCTCCCACGGGACCAATGTAACTCGTAGGAACTGACCCCGCAGCCGCGGGTCTCCCCATTTGAGAGTATGATGATAATTTTCATATTTCTAGACTTAGGCTTAAAAACATGACGTTAGAGGGTGAAAACTTGAAACATCCCCCGAACGGCACCGTGGGTGGCACCCACACCACCCACGGGACCAATGTAACTCATAGGTACTGATCCCGCAGCCACGGGACTCCCGGTTTGAGAATACGTTGGTATTTTTCATATTTCTAGACATAGGCATAAAAACATGACGTTAGAGGGTGTAAACTCGAAACAGTCCCCGAACGGCCCCGTGGGTGGCACCAACACCTCCCACGAGACCAATGTAACTCGTAGGAAGTAACCCCACAACCACGGGTCTCGCGGTTTGATAATATGATGGTAATTTGAATATTTCTGGACTTAGGCTTAAAAACATGACGTTAGAGGGTAAAAACACGAAACAGCCCCCAAACAGCCCCGTGGGTGGATCCAACACCTCCCACGGGACCAATGTAACTCATTGGAACTAACCTCACAGCCACAAGAATCCCAGTTGGAGAGTACGATGGTAATTTGCATATTTATAGGCTTAGGCTAAAAAACATTAAGTTAGAGGGTGAAAACTCAAGACAGCCCACAAACAGCCCCGTGGGTGGCACCAACACCTCCCACGGGACCAATGTAACTCGTAGGAACTGTCCCCGCAGCCGCGGGTCTCCCGATTTGAGAGTATGACGGTAATTTTCATATTTCTAGACTTAGGCTTAAAAACATGGCGTTAGAGGGTGAAAACTTGAAACATCACCCGAACGGCACCGTGGGTGGCACCCACACTAAGAACTGACCCCACAGCCGCTGGACTCCCATTTGGAGAGTACGATGGTAATTTGTATATTTTTCGTCTTATGCTTAAAATAATTGCGTTAGAGGGTGAGAACTAGAAACATCCCTCTAACGGCACTGTGGGTGGCACCAACACCTCCCACAGGACCAATGTAACCCGTAGGAACTGACGCCACAGCCGCGGGTCTGTCGGTTTGAGAGTACGACGGTAATTTGCCTATTTCTAGACTTAGGCTTAAAAATTTAACGTTAGAGGGTGAAAACTCGAAACTGCCTCCGAACGGCACCGTGGGGGGCACCAACACCTCCCACGGGACTAATGTAACTCGTAGGAACTGACCCCACAACCGCGGGTCTCTCGGTTTGAGAATACGATGGTAATTTGCATATTTCTAGACTTAGGCTTAAAAACATGACGTTAGAGGGTGAAAACTAGAAACATCCCCCAAACGGCCCCGTGGGTGGTACCAACACCTCCCACGGGACCAACGTAACTCGTAGGAACTGACCCCATAGCCGTGGGACTCCCGTTTTGAGAGTACAACGGTAATTTGCATATTTCTAGATTTAAGCAAAACATGGCGTTTGAGGGTGAAAACTCGAAACAACCCCCGAACGGCCCCGTGGGTGGCACCAACACCTCCCACGGGACCAATGTAACTCGTAGGAACTGACCCCACAGCCGCGGGTCTCCCGATTTGAGAGTACAACAACAATTTGCATATTTCTAGACTTAGGCTTAAAAACATGACGTTAGAGGGTGAAAACTCGAAACAGCCCCCGAACGACCACGTAGGTGGAACCAACACCTCCCACGGGACCAATGTAACTCGTAGGAAATGACCCCACAACCACGGGTCTCGCGGTTTGAGAATATGATGGTAATTTGCATATTTCTAGAGTTAGGCTTAAAAACATGACATTAGTGGGTGAAAACTCGAAACAGCCCCCAAACAGCCCCGTGGGTGGCTTTAACACATCCCACGGGACCGATGTAACTCATTGGAACTAACCTCACTGCCGCGGGACTCCCAATTGGAGAGTACGATGGTAATTTGCATATTTCTAGGCTTAGTCTTAAAAACATGAAGTTAGAGGGTGAAAACTCAAGACAGCCCCCAAACAGCCCCGTCGGTGGCACCAACACCTCCGACGGTAGGAACTGTTCCCGCAGCCGCGGGTCTCCAGATTTTAGAGTACGATGGTAATTTGTATATTTCTAGACTTAGGCTTAAAAACAAGACATTAGAGGGTAAAAACTCAAAACAGCCCCCAAATGGCCCCCTGGGGGCACCAACACCTCCCACGGGACCAATGTAACTCGTAGGAACTGACCCCGCAGCCGCGGGTCTCCCGATTTGAGAGTATGACGATAATTTTCATATTTCAAGACTTAGGCTTAAAAACATGATGTTAGAGGGTGAAAACTTGAACATCACCCGAACGGTAACGTGGGTGGCACCCACACCTCCTGCGGGACCAATGTAACTCGTAGGTACTGACCCCACAACCGTGGGACTCCTGGTTTGAGAGTACGACAGTAACTTGCATATTTCTAGACTTAGGCATAAAGACATGACGTTAGAGGGTGTAAACTCGAAACAGCCCCCTAATGGCCCCGTGGGTGGCACAAACACCTCCCACGGGACCAACGTAACTCGTAGGAACTGACCCCATAGCCACGGGTCTCCCGGTTGATAGTACAACGGTAATTTGCATATTTTCTAGATTTAAGCAAAACATGGCGTTTGAGGGTGAAAACTCGAAACAGCCCTCGAACGGCCCCATGGGTGGCACCAACACCTCCCACGGGACCAATGTAACTCGTAGGAACTGACCCCACAGCCGCGGGACTCCCGATTTGAGAATACGATGATAATTTGCATATTCTTGGATTTATGCTTAAAAACATTGCGTTAGAGGGTGAGAACTGGAAACATCCCTCTAATGGCATCGTGGGTGTCACCAACACCTCCCACGGGACCAATGTAACCCATAGGAACTGACACCACAGCCGCGGGTCTCTCGGTTTGAGAGTACGACGATAATTTGCCTATTTCTAGAGTTAGGCTTAAAAACTTAACGTTAGAGGGTGAAAACTCAAAACAACCCCCGAACGTCACCGTGGGTGGCACCAACACCTCCCACGGGACCAACGTAACTCGTAGGAACTGACCCCACAACCGCGGGTCTCTCATTTTGAGAATACGATGGTAATTTTCATATTTCTAGACTTAGGCTTAAAAACATGACGTGAGAGGGTGAAAACTAGAAACATCCCCCAAACGGCCCCGTGGGTGGCACCAACACCTCCCACGGGACCAACGTAACTCATAGGAACTGATCCCATAGCCGTGGGTCTCCCATTTTGAGAGTACAACAATAATTTGCATATTTCTAGATTTAAGCAAAACATGGCGTTTGAGGGTGAAAACTCGAAACAACCCCCGAACGGCCCCGTGGGTGGCACCAACACCTCCCACGGGACCAATGTAACTCGTAGGAACTGACGCCATAGCCGCGGGTCTCCCAGTTTGAGAGTACGACGGAAATTTGCCTATTTCTAGACGTATGCTTAAAAACATGACGTTAGAGGGTGAAAACACGAAAAAAGGCCCGAACGGCCCCATGTGTGGCACCAACACCTCCCACGGGACCAATGTAACTCGTACGAACTGACCCCACAACCGCGAGTCTCTCGGTTTGAGAATACGATGGTAATTTAAATATTTCTAAACTTAGGCTTAAAAACATGACGTTAAAGGGTGAAAACTCGAAATATCCCCCGAACGGCCCCGTGGGTGGCACCAACACCTCCCACGGGACCAACGTAACTTTTAGGAACTGCCTCCATAACCGCGGGTCTCCCGATTTGATAGTACAATGGTAATTTGCATATTTCTAGATTTAAGCAAAACATGGCGTTTGAGAGTGAAAACTCGAAACAGCCCTCGAACGGCCCCATGGGTGGCACCAACACCTCCCACGGGACCAATGTAACTCGTAGGACTTGACCCCACAGCCGCGGGACTCCCGATTTGAGAGTACGACGGTAATTTGCTTTTTTCTGGACTTTGGTATAAAAACAGGATGTTAGTGTTAGAAAACTCAAAACAGCCCCCGAACGGCCCCGTGGGTGGCACTAACACCTCCCACGGGACCAATGTCACTCTTTGGAACTGACCCCACAGCCGCAGGACTCCCGGTTTGAGAATACGATGATAATTTGCATATTCTTGGACTTATGCTTAAAAACATTGCGTTAGAGGGTGAGAACTGGAAACATCCCTCTGACGGCACCGTGGGTGGCACCAACACCTCCCACGGGACCAATGTAACCCGTAGGAACTGGCGCCACAGCCGCGGGTCTCTCGGTTTGAGAGTACGACGGTAATTTGCCTATTTCTAGACTTAAGCTTAAAAACTTAACGTTGGAGGGTGAAAACTCGAAACAGCCCCCGAACGGCACCGTGGGTCACACCAACACCTCCCACGGGACCAACGTAACTCGTAGGAACTGACCCCACAACCGCGGGTCTCTCGTTTTGAGAATACGATGGTAATTTGCATATTTCTAGACTTAGGCTTAAAAACATGACGTTAGAGGGTGAAAACTAGAAACATCCCCCAAACGGCCCCGTGGGTGGCACCAACACCTCCCACGGGACCAACGTAACTCGTAGGAACTGATCCCATAGCCGTGGGTCTCCCTATTTGAGAGTACAACAGTAATTTGCATATTTCTAGATTTAAGCAAAACATGGCGTTTGATGGTGAAAACTCGAAACAACCCCCGAACGGCCCCGTGGGTGGCACCAACACCTCCCTCGGGACCAATGTAACTCGTAGGAACTGACGCCATAGCCGCGGGTCTCCCGGTTTGAGAGTACGACGGAAATTTGCCTATTTCTAGACGTATGCTTAAAAACATGACGTTAGAGGGTGAAAACACGAAAAAAGGCCCGAAAGGCCCCATGTGTGGCACCAACACATCCCACGGGACCAATGTAACTCGTACGAACTGACCCCACAACCGCGAGTCTCTCGTTTTGAGAATACGATGGTAATTTGAATATTTCTAGACTTAGGCTTAAAAACATGACGTTAGAGGGTGAAAACTCGAAATATCCCCCGAACGGCCCCGTGGGTGGCACCAACACCTCCCACGGGACCAACGTAACTCTTAGGAACTGCCCCCATAGCCGCGGGTCTCCCGGTTTGATAGTACAACGGTAATTTGCATATTTCTAGATTTAAGCAAAACATGGCGTTTGAGAGTGAAAACTCGAAACAACCCTCGAACGGCCCCATGGGTGGCACCAACACCTCCCACGGGACCAATGTAACTCGTAGGACTTGACCCCACAGCCGTGGGACTCCCGATTTGAGCGTACGACGGTAATTTGCATTTTTCTGGACTTTGGTATAAAAACAGGATGTTAGTGTTAGAAAACTCAAAACAGCCCCCGAACGGCCCCGTGGGTGGCACTAACACCTCCCACGGGACCAATGTCACTCTTTGGAACTGACCCCACAGCCGCAGGACTCCCGGTTTGAGAATACGATGATAATTTGCATATTCTTGGACTTATGCTTAAAAACATTGCGTTAGAGGGTGAGAACTGGAAACATCCCTCTGACGGCACCGTGGGTGGCACCAACACCTCCCACGGGACCAATGTAACCCGTAGGAACTGGCGCCACAGCCGCGGGTCTCTCGGTTTGATAGTATGACGGTAATTTGCCTATTTCTAGACTTAGGCTTAAAAACTTAACGTTGGAGGGTGAAAACTCGAAACAGCCCCCGAACGGCACCGTGGGTCACACCAACACCTCCCACGGGACCAACGTAAATCGTAGGAACTGACCCCACAACCGCGGGTCTCTCGTTTTGAGAATACGATTGTAATTTGCATATTTCTAGACTTAGTCTTAAAAACATGACGTTAGAGGGTGAAAACTAGAAACATCCCCCAAACGGCCCCGTGGGTGGCACCAACACCTCCCACGGGACCAACGTAACTCGTAGGAACTGATCCCATAGCCGTGGGTCTCCCATTTTGAGAGTACAACAGTAATTTGCATATTTCTAGATTTAAGCAAAACATGGCATTTGAGGGTGAAAACTCGAAACAACCCCCGAACGGCCCCGTGGGTGGCACCAACACCTCCCACGGGACCAATGTAACTCGTAGGAACTGACGCCATAGCCGCGGGTCTCCCAATTTGAGAGTACGACGGAAATTTGCCTATTTCTAGACGTATGCTTAAAAACATGACGTTAGAGGGTGAAAACACGAAAAAAGGCCCGAACGGCCCCATGTGTGGCACCAACACCTCCCACGGGACCAATGTAACTCGTACGAACTGACCCCACAACCGCGAGTCTCTCGGTTTGAGAATACGATGGTAATTTAAATATTTCTAAACTTAGGCTTAAAAACATGACGTTAAAGGGTGAAAACTCGAAATATCCCCCGAACGGCCCCGTGGGTGGCACCAACACCTCCCACGGGACCAACGTAACTCTTAGGAACTGCCCCCATAGCCGCGGGTCTCCCGATTTGATAGTACAACGGTAATTTGCATATTTCTAGATTTAAGCAAAACATGGCGTTTGAGAGTGAAAACTCGAAACAGCCCTCGAACGGCCCCATGGGTGGCACCAACACCTCCCACGGGACCAATGTAACTCGTAGGACTTGACCCCACAGCCGCGGGACTCCCGATTTGAGAGTACGACGGTAATTTGCTTTTTTCTGGACTTTGGTATAAAAACAGGATGTTAGTGTTAGAAAACTCAAAACAGCCCCCGAACGGCCCCGTGGGTGGCACTAACACCTCCCACGGGACCAATGTCACTCTTTGGAACTGACCCCACAGCCGCAGGACTCCCGGTTTGAGAATACGATGATAATTTGCATATTCTTGGACTTATGCTTAAAAACATTGCGTTAGAGGGTGAGAACTGGAAACATCCCTCTGACGGCACCGTGGGTGGCACCAACACCTCCCACGGGACCAATGTAACCCGTAGGAACTGGCGCCACAGCCGCGGGTCTCTCGGTTTGAGAGTACGACGGTAATTTGCCTATTTCTAGACTTAAGCTTAAAAACTTAACGTTGGAGGGTGAAAACTCGAAACAGCCCCCGAACGGCACCGTGGGTCACACCAACACCTCCCACGGGACCAACGTAACTCGTAGGAACTGACCCCACAACCGCGGGTCTCTCGTTTTGAGAATACGATGGTAATTTGCATATTTCTAGACTTAGGCTTAAAAACATGACGTTAGAGGGTGAAAACTAGAAACATCCCCCAAACGGCCCCGTGGGTGGCACCAACACCTCCCACGGGACCAACGTAACTCGTAGGAACTGATCCCATAGCCGTGGGTCTCCCTATTTGAGAGTACAACAGTAATTTGCATATTTCTAGATTTAAGCAAAACATGGCGTTTGATGGTGAAAACTCGAAACAACCCCCGAACGGCCCCGTGGGTGGCACCAACACCTCCCTCGGGACCAATGTAACTCGTAGGAACTGACGCCATAGCCGCGGGTCTCCCGGTTTGAGAGTACGACGGAAATTTGCCTATTTCTAGATGTATGCTTAAAAACATGACGTTAGAGGGTGAAAACACGAAAAAAGGCCCGAAAGGCCCCATGTGTGGCACCAACACATCCCACGGGACCAATGTAACTCGTACGAACTGACCCCACAACCGCGAGTCTCTCGTTTTGAGAATACGATGGTAATTTGAATATTTCTAGACTTAGGCTTAAAAACATGACGTTAGAGGGTGAAAACTCGAAATATCCCCCGAACGGCCCCGTGGGTGGCACCAACACCTCCCACGGGACCAACGTAACTCTTAGGAACTGCCCCCATAGCCGCGGGTCTCCCGGTTTGATAGTACAACGGTAATTTGCATATTTCTAGATTTAAGCAAAACATGGCGTTTGAGAGTGAAAACTCGAAACAACCCTCGAACGGCCCCATGGGTGGCACCAACACCTCCCACGGGACCAATGTAACTCGTAGGACTTGACCCCACAGCCGTGGGACTCCCGATTTGAGCGTACGACGGTAATTTGCATTTTTCTGGACTTTGGTATAAAAACAGGATGTTAGTGTTAGAAAACTCAAAACAGCCCCCGAACGGCCCCGTGGGTGGCACTAACACCTCCCACGGGACCAATGTCACTCTTTGGAACTGACCCCACAGCCGCAGGACTCCCGGTTTGAGAATACGATGATAATTTGCATATTCTTGGACTTATGCTTAAAAACATTGCGTTAGAGGGTGAGAACTGGAAACATCCCTCTGACGGCACCGTGGGTGGCACCAACACCTCCCACGGGACCAATGTAACCCGTAGGAACTGGCGCCACAGCCGCGGGTCTCTCGGTTTGATAGTACGACGGTAATTTGCCTATTTCTAGACTTAGGCTTAAAAACTTAACGTTGGAGGGTGAAAACTCGAAACAGCCCCCGAACGGCACCGTGGGTCACACCAACACCTCCCACGGGACCAACGTAAATCGTAGGAACTGACCCCACAACCGCGGGTCTCTCGTTTTGAGAATACGATTGTAATTTGCATATTTCTAAACTTAGTCTTAAAAACATGACGTTAGAGGGTGAAAACTAGAAACATCCCCCAAACGGCCCCGTGGGTGGCACCAACACCTCCCACGGGACCAACGTAACTCGTAGGAACTGATCCCATAGCCGTGGGTCTCCCTATTTGAGAGTACAACAGTAATTTGCATATTTCTATATTTAAGCAAAACATGGCGTTTGATGGTGAAAACTCGAAACAACTCCCGAACGGCCCCGTGGGTGGCACCAACACCCCCACGGGACCAATGTAACTCGTAGGAACTGATGCCACAGCCGCGGGTCTCCCGGTTTGAGAGTACGACGGAAATTTGCCTATTTCTAGACTTATGTTTAAAAACATGACGTTAGAGGGTGAAAACTCGAAAAAAGGCCCGAACGGCCCCATGTGTGGCACCAACACCTCCCACGGGACCAATGTTACTCGTACGAACTGACCCCACAACCGCGGGTCTCTCGGTTTGATAATACGATGGTAATTTGAATATTTCTAGACTTAGGCTTAAAAACATGACGTTAGAGGGTGAAAACTCGAAATATCCCGAGAACGGCCCCGTGGGTGGCACCAACACCTCCCACGGGACCAACGTAACTCGTAGGAACTGACCCCATAACCGCGGGTCTCCCAGTTTGATAGTACAATGGTAATTTGCATATTTCTAGATTTAACCAAAACATGGCGTTTGAGGGTGAAAACTCGAAACAGCCCTCGAACGGCCCCATGGGTGGCACCAACACCTCCCACGTTACCAATGTAACTCGTAGGAACTGACCCCACAGCTGCGGTTGTACTGATTTAAGAGTACGACGGTAATTTGCATATTTCTGGACTTAGGCATAAAAACAGGATGTCAGAGGGAGAAAACTCAAAACAGCCCCCGAACGGCCCCGTGGGTGGCACTAACACCTCTCACGGGACCAATGTCACTCTTTGGAACTTACCCCTTAGCCCCAGGACTCCCGGTTTGACAATACGATGATAATTTGCATATTCTTGGACTTATGCTTAAAATAATTGCGTTAGAGGGTGAGAACTGGAAACATCCCTCTAACGGCACCGTGGGTGGCAACAACACCTCCCACGGGACCAATGTAACCCGTAGGAACTGACGCCACAGCCGCGGGTCTCTCGGTTTGAGAGTACGACGGTAATTTGCCTATTTCTAGACTTAGGCTTAAAAACTTAACGTTAGAGGGTGAAAACTCGAAACATCCCCCGAACGGCACCGTGGGTGGCACCAACACCTCCCACGGGACCAACGTAACTCGTAGGAACTGACCCCACAACCGCGGGTCTCTCGGTTTGAGAATACGATGGTAATTTGCATATTTCTAGACTTAGGCTTAAAAACATGAGGTTAGAGGGTGAAAACTAGAAACATCCCCCAAATGGCCCCGTGGGTGGCACCAACACCTTCCACGGAACCCACGTAACTCGTAGGAACTGACCCCATAGCCGTGGGTCTCCCGGTTTGAGAGTACAACGGTAATTTGCATATTTTTCTAGATTTAAGCAAAACATGGCGTTTGAGGATGAAAACTCGAAACAACCCCCAAACGGCCTCGTGGTTGGCACCAACACCTCCCACGGGACCAATGTAACTCGTAGGAACTGACCCCACAACCACGGGTCTCCCGGTTTGAGAGTACGACGGTAATTTGCCTATTTCTAGACTTAGGCTTAAAAACATAACGTTAGAGGGTGAAAACTCGAAACAGCCCCTGAACGGCACCGTGGGTGGCACCAACACCTCCCACGGGACCAATGTAACTTGTAGGAACTGACCCCACAACCGCGGGTCTCTCGGTTTGAGAATACGATGGTAATTTGCACATTTCTAGACTTGGGCTTAAAAACATGGCGTTAGAGGGTGAAAACTAGAAACATCCCCCAAACGGCCCCGTGGGTGGCACCAACACCTCCCACGGGACCAACGTAACTCGTAGGAACGAACCCGATAGCCGTGGGTCTCCCGGTTTGCGAGTACAACGGTTATTTGCATATTTCTAGATTTAAGCAAAACATGGCGTTTGAGGGTGAAAACTCGAAACAACCCCAGAATGGCCCCGTGGGTTGCACCAACACCTCCCACAGGACTAATGTAACTCGTAGGAACTGACCCCACAACCGTGGGTCTCGCGGTTTGATAATATGATGGTAATTTTCATATTTCTATACGTAGGCTTCAAAACATGACGTTAGAGGGTGAAAACTTGAAACATCCCCCGAACGGCCACGTGGGTGAAAACAACACCTCCCACGGGACCAATGTAACTCGTAGGAACTGTCCCCGCAGCCGCGGGTCCCCCGATTTGAGAGTACGATGATAATTTGTATATTTCTAGACTTAGGCTTAAAAACAAGATGTTTGAGCGTAAAATCTCAAAACAGCCACCAAACCGCCTAGTGGGTGGCACCAACACCTCCCACGGGACCAATGTAACTCGTAGGAACTGACCCCGCAGCCGCGGGTCTCCCCATTTGAGAGTATGATGATAATTTTCATATTTCTAGACTTAGGCTTAAAAACATGACGTTAGAGGGTGAAAACTTGAAACATCCCCCGAACGGCACCGTGGGTGGCACCCACACCACCCACGGGACCAATGTAACTCATAGGTACTGATCCCGCAGCCACGGGACTCCCGGTTTGAGAATACGTTGGTATTTTTCATATTTCTAGACATAGGCATAAAAACATGACGTTAGAGGGTGTAAACTCGAAACAGTCCCCGAACGGCCCCGTGGGTGGCACCAACACCTCCCACGAGACCAATGTAACTCGTAGGAAGTAACCCCACAACCACGGGTCTCGCGGTTTGATAATATGATGGTAATTTGAATATTTCTGGACTTAGGCTTAAAAACATGACGTTAGAGGGTAAAACCACGAAACAGCCCCCAAACAGCCCCGTGGGTGGATCCAACACCTCCCACGGGACCAATGTAACTCATTGGAACTAACCTCACAGCCACAAGAATCCCAGTTGGAGAGTACGATGGTAATTTGCATATTTATAGGCTTAGGCTAAAAAACATTAAGTTAGAGGGTGAAAACTCAAGATAGCCCACAAACAGCCCCGTGGGTGGCACCAACACCTCCCACGGGACCAATGTAACTCGTAGGAACTGTCCCCGCAGCCGCGGGTCTCCCGATTTGAGAGTATGATGGTAATTTTCATATTTCTAGACTTAGGCTTAAAAACATGGCGTTAGAGGGTGAAAACTTGAAACATCACCCGAACGGCACCGTGGGTGGCACCCACACTAAGAACTGACCCCACAGCCGCTGGACTCCCATTTGGAGAGTACGATGGTAATTTGTATATTTTTCGTCTTATGCTTAAAATAATTGCGTTAGAGGGTGAGAACTAGAAACATCCCTCTAACGGCACTGTGGGTGGCACCAACACCTCCCACGGGACCAATGTAACCCGTAGGAACTGACGCCACAGCCGCGGGTCTGTCGGTTTGAGAGTACGACGGTAATTTGCCTATTTCTAGACTTAGGCTTAAAAATTTAACGTTAGAGGGTGAAAACTCGAAACTGCCTCCGAACGGCACCGTGGGGGGCACCAACACCTCCCACGGGACTAATGTAACTCGTAGGAACTGACCCCACAACCGCGGGTCTCTCGGTTTGAGAATACGATGGTAATTTGCATATTTCTAGACTTAGGCTTAAAAACATGACGTTAGAGGGTGAAAACTAGAAACATCCCCCAAACGGCCCCGTGGGTGGTACCAACACCTCCCATGGGACCAACGTAACTCGTAGGAACTGACCCCATAGCCGTGGGACTCCCGTTTTGAGAGTACAACGGTAATTTGCATATTTCTAGATTTAAGCAAAACATGGCGTTTGAGGGTGAAAACTCGAAACAACCCCCGAACGGCCCCGTGGGTGGCACCAACACCTCCCACGGGACCAATGTAACTCGTAGGAACTGACCCCACAGCCGCGGGTCTCCCGATTTGAGAGTACAACAACAATTTGTATATTTCTAGACTTAGGCTTAAAAACATGACGTTAGAGGGTGAAAACTCGAAACAGCCCCCGAACGACCACGTAGGTGGAACCAACACCTCCCACGGGACCAATGTAACTCGTAGGAAATGACCCCACAACCACGGGTCTCGCGGTTTGAGAATATGATGGTAATTTGCATATTTCTAGAGTTAGGCTTAAAAACATGACATTAGTGGGTGAAAACTCGAAACAGCCCCCAAACAGCCCCGTGGGTGGCTTTAACACATCCCACGGGACCGATGTAACTCATTGGAACTAACCTCACAGCCGCGGGACTCCCAATTGGAGAGTACGATGGTAATTTGCATATTTCTAGGCTTAGTCTTAAAAACATGAAGTTAGAGGGTGAAAACTCAAGACAGCCCCCAAACAGCCCCGTCGGTGGCACCAACACCTCCGACGGTAGGAACTGTTCCCGCAGCCGCGGGTCTCCAGATTTTAGAGTACGATGGTAATTTGTATATTTCTAGACTTAGGCTTAAAACAAGACATTAGAGGGTAAAAACTCAAAACAGCCCCCAAATGGCCCCCTGGGGGCACCAACACCTCCCACGGGACCAATGTAACTCGCAGGAACTGACCCCGCAGCCGCGGGTCTCCCGATTTGAGAGTATGACGATAATTTTCATATTTCAAGACTTAGGCTTAAAAACATGATGTTAGAGGGTGAAAACTTGAACATCACCCGAACGGTAACGTGGGTGGCACCCACACCTCCTGCGGGACCAATGTAACTCGTAGGTGCTGACCCCACAGCCGCGGGACTCCTGGTTTGAGAGTACGACAGTAACTTGCATATTTCTAGACTTAGGCATAAAGACATGACGTTAGAGGGTGTAAACTCGAAACAGCCCCCTAACGGCCCCATGGGTGGCACCAACACCTCCCACGGGACTAATGTAACTCGTAGGATCTGACCCCACAACCATGGGTCTCGCGGTTTGATAATATGATGGTAATTTGCATATTTCTAGACTTAGGCATAAAAATAGGATGGTAGAGGGAGAAAACTCAAAACAGCCCCCGAACGGCCGCGGGGGTGGCACGAACACCTCCCATGGGACCAATATCACTCGTTGGAACTGACCCCACAGCCGCAGGACTCCCGGTTTGAGAATACGATGATAATTTGCATATTTTTGGTCTTATGCTTAAAATAATTGCGTTAGATGGTGAGAACTGGAAACATCCCTCTAACGGCACCGTGTGTGGCACCAACACCTCCCACGGGACCAATGTAACCCGTAGGAACTAACGCCACTGCCGCGGGTCTCTCGGTTTGAGAGTACGACAGTAATTTGCCTATTTCTAGACTTAGTCTTAAAAGCTTAACGTTAGAGGGTGAAAAATCAAAACAGCCTCCGAACGGCACCGTGGGTGGCACCAACACCACCCACGGGACTAACGTAACACGTAGGAACTGACCCCACAACCGCGGGTCTCTCGATTTGAGAATATGATGGTAATTTGCATATTTCTAGACTTAGGCTTAAAAACATGACATTAGAGGGTGAAAACTAGAAACATCCCCCAAACGGCCCCGTGGGTGGCACCAACACCTCCCACGGGACCAACGTAACTCGTAGGAACTGACCCCATAGCCGTGGGTCTCCCGGTTTGAGAGTACAACGGTAATTTGCATATTTCTAGATTTAAGCAAAACATGGCGTTTGAGGGTGAAAACTCGAAACAACCACCGAACGGCCCCGTGGTTGGCACCAACACCTCCCACGGGACCAATGTAACTCATAGGAACTGACCCCACAACCGCGGGTCTCCCGATTTGAGAGTACAATAATAATTTGCATATTTCTAGACTTAGGCTTAAAAACATGACGTTAGAGGGTGAAAACTCGAAACAGCCCCCGAACGGCAACGTAGGTCGAACCAACACCTCCCACGGGACCAATGTAACTCGTAGGAACTGACCTCCCAGCCGCAGGTCTCCCTATTTGAGAGTATGATGATAATTTTCATATTTCTAGACTTAGGCTTAAAAACATGACGTTAGAGGGTGAAAACTTGAAACATCCCCCGAACGGCACCGTGGGTGGCACTCACACCACCCACGCGACCAATGTAACTCATAGGTACTGACCCCGCAGCCGCGGGACTCCTGGTTTGAGAATACGATGGTAATTTGCATATTTCTAGACATAGGCATAAAAACATGACGTTAGAGGGTGTAAACTCGAAACAGCCCCCGAACGGCCCCGTGGGTGGCACCAACACCTCCCACGGGACCAATGTAACTCGTAGGAAATGACCCCACAACCAAAGGTCTCGCGGTTTGAGAATATGATGGTAATTTGCATATTTCTGGAGTTAGGCTTAAAAACATGACGTTAGAGGGTGAAAACTCGAAACAGCCCCCAAATAGCCCCGTGGGTGGCTCTAACACCTCCCACGGGGCCGATGTAACTCATTGGAACTAACCTCACAGCCGCGGGACTCCCAATTGGAGAGTACGATGGTAATTTGCATATTTCTAGGCTTAGTCTTAAAAACATGAAGTTAGAGGGTGAAAACTCAAGATAGCCCCCAAACAGCCCCGTGGGTGGCACCAACACCTCGAACGGTAGGAACTATTCCCGCTGCCGCGGGTCTCCTGATTTTAGAGTACGATGGTAATTTGTATATTCCTAGACTTAGGGTTAAAAACAAGACGTTAGAGGGTAAAAACTCAAAACAGCCCCCAAATGGCCCCGTGGGTGGCACCAACACCTCCCACGAGACCAATGTAACTCGTAGGAACTGACCCCGCAGCCGCGGGTCTCCCGATTTGAGAGTATGACGGTAATTTTCATATTTCAAGACTTAGGCTTAAAAACATGACGTTAGAGGGTGAAAACTTGAACATCACCCGAACGGAACTGTGGGTGGCACCCACACCTCCTACGGGACCAATGCAACTCGTAGGTACTGACCCCACAGCCGCGGGACTCCAGGTTTGAGAGTACGACGGTAATTTTCATATTTCTAGACTTAGGCTTAAAAACATAAAGTTAGTGGGAGAAAACTCGAAACATCCCCCGAACGGCCCCGTGGGTGGCACTAACACCTCCCAGGGACCAGTGTAACTCGTAGGAACAGACCCCACAACCGCGGGTCTCTCGATTTGAGAGTATGATGATAATTTATATATTTCTAGACTTTGACTTAAAGAGATGACGTTAGAGGGAGAAAACTCAAAACATCCCCCAAAACGAAAAAACGTGGGTGGCACCAACACCTCCCACGGGACCAATGTAACTCGTAGGTACTGACCGCACAGCCGCGGGACTCCCGGTTTGAGAGTACAATGGTAATTTTCATATTTCATGACTTAGGGATAAAAATATGACGTTAGAGGCTGAAAACTTGAAATAGCCCCCAAACGGCCCCATGGGTGGCTCCAACACCTCCCACGGGACCGATGTAACTCATTGGAACTGACCTCACAGCCGCTGGACTCCCAGTTGGAGAGTACGATGGTAATTTGTATATTCTGTAGACTTAGGTATAAAAACATGACGTTAGACGATGAAAACTCGAAACAACCCTCAAACGGCCCCGTGGGTGGCACCAACACTTCCCACGGGACCAATGTAACTCGTAGGAACTGAGCCCACAACCGTGGGACTCTCGATTTCTGAATTCGATAATAATTCGTATATTTCTAGACTTACGCTTAAAAACATGACGTTGGTGGGTGAAAACTCGAAACAACCCCCGAACGGCCACATGGGTGGCACTAACACCTCCCACGGGACCAATGTAACTCGTAGGAACTGACCCCACCGCTGCGGGTCTCCCGATTTGAGAGTACGTCGGTAATTTGAATATTTCTAGGCTTAGGCTTAAAAACATGACGTTAGGGGGTAAAAACTCGAAACATCCCCCGAACGACCCTGTGGGTGGCACCAACACCTCCCACGGGACCAATGTAACTCGTAGGAACTAACCCCACAGCCGCTGGACTCCCGATTTGAGAATACGATGACAATTTCATATTTTTAGACTTAGGCTTAAAACATGACGTTAGAGGGTGAGAACTAGAAACTGCCCCCGAACGTCCCTGTGGGTGGCACCAACAGCTCCAACGGGATCAATGTAACACGTAAGAACTGATCCCGTAGCCGCGAGACTGTCAGTTTCAGAATACGGGGGTAATTTGCATATTTCTAGACTTAAGCAAAACATGGTGTTTGAGGGTGAAAACTCGAAACATCCCCCGAACGGTCCCTTGGGTGGCACTAACACCTCCCACGTGACCAATGTTACTCGTAGAAACTGACCCCACAGTCGCAGGACTCCCGGTTTGAGAATACGATGATAATTTGCATATTTTTGGACTTATGCTTAAAAACATGGCGTTAGAGGGTGAGAACTTGAAACATCGCTCTAACGGCACCGTGAGTGGCACCAACACCTCCCACGGGACCAATGTAACCGATAAGAACTGACGCCATAGTCGCGGGTCTCCCTGTTTGAGAGTACGATGGTAATTTGCCTATTTCTAGACTTAAGCTTAAAAACAGGACGTTAGAGAGTGAAAACTCGAAAAAAGACCCGAACGGCCCTGTGGGTGGCACCAACACCTCCCACGGGACCAATTTAACTCGTACGAACTGACCCCACAATCGTGGGTGTCTCGGTTTGAGAATACGATGGTAATTTGCATATTTCTAGACTTAGGCTTAAAAATATGACGTTAGAGGGTGAAAACTCGAAACATCCCCCAAACGGCCCCGTGGGTGGCACCAACACCTTCCACGGGACCAATGTAACTCATAGGAACTGATCCCATAGCCGCGGGTCTCCTCGTTTGAGAGTACAATGGTAATTTGCATATTTGTAGATTTAAGCAAAACATGGCGTTTGAGGATGAAAACTCGAAATAGCCCTCGGACGGCCCCGTGAGTGGCACCAACACCTCCCACAGGACCAATGTAACTCGTAGGAACTGACCCCACAGCCGCGGGACTCCCGATTTGAGAGTACGATGGTAATTTGCATATTTCTAGACTTAGGCATAAAAACCGGACGTTAGAGGGAGAAAACTCAAAATTGCCCCCGAACGGCCCCGTGGGTGGCACTAACAACTCCCACGGGACCAATGTTACTCGTTGGAACAGACCCCACAGCCGCAGGACTGCCGGTTTGAGAATACGATGATAATTTGCATATTTTTGGACTTATGCTTAAAAACATTGCGTTAGAGGGTGAGAACTTGAAACATTCCTCTAACGACAACGTGGGTGGCACCAACACCTCCCACGGGACCAATGTAACTCGTAGGAACTGACACCATAGCCGAGGGTCTCCCGGTTTGAGAGTACGATGGTAATTTGCCTATTTCTAGACTTAGGCTTAAAAACTTAACGTTAGAGGGTGAAAACTCAAAACAGCCCCCGAACGGCACCGTGGGGGGCACCAACACCTCCCACGGGACCAATGTAACTTGTAGGAACTGACCCCACAACCGCGGGTCTCTCGGTTTGAGAATACGATGGTAATTTTCATATTTCTAGACTTAGGCTTAAAAACATGACGTTAGAGGGTGAAAACTAGAAACATCCCCCGAACGGCCACGTAGGTGGAACGAACACCTCCCACGGGACCAATGTAACTCGTAGGAACTGACACCGCAGCCGCGGCTCTCCCGATTTGAGAGTATGATGGTAATTTTCTTATTTCTAGACTTAGGCTTAAAAACATGACGTGAGAGGGTGAAAACTTGAAACATCCCCCGAACGGCACCGTGGGTGGCACCCACACCTCCCACGGGACTAATGTAACTCGTAGGTACTGATCCCGCAGCCGCGGGACTCCCAGTTTGAGAATACGTTGGTAATTTGTATATTTCTAGACTTAGGCATAAAAACATGACATTAGAGGGTGTAAACTCGAAACAGCCCCCGAACGGCCCCGTGGGTGGCACCAACACCTCCCACGGGACCAATATAACTCGTAGGAAGTGACCGCACAACCACTGGTCTCGCGGATTGATAATATGATGGTAATTTGAATATTTCTAGACTTATGCTTAAAAACATGACGTTAGAGGGTGAAAACTCGAAACATCCCCGTGGGTGACTCCAACACCTCCCACGGGACCAATGTAACTCATTGGAACTAACCTCATAGCCACGGGACTCCCAGATGGAGAGTACGATGGTAATTTGCATATTTATAGGCTTATTCTAAAAACATTAAGTTAGAGGGTGAAAACTCAAGACAGCCCCCAAACAGCCCCGTGGGTGGCACCAACACCTCCCACGGGACCAATGTAACTCGTAGGAACTGTCCCCACAGCCGCAGGTCTCCCGATTTGAGAGTATGATGAAAATTTGTATATTTCTAGACTTAGGCTTAAAAAGAAGACGTTAGAGAGTAAAAACTCAAAACAGCCCCTAAACGGCCCCGTGGGTGGTACCAACACCTCCCACGGGACCAATGTAACTCGTAGGAACTGACCCCGCAGTCGCGGGTCTCCCAATTTGAGAGTATGACGGTAATTTTCATATTTCTAGACTTAGGTTTAAAAGAATGGCGTTAGAGGGTGAAAACTTGAAACATCACCCGAACGGCAACATGGGTGGCACCCACACCTCCTACGGGACCAATGTAACTCGTAGTTACTGATCCTGCAGCCGCGGGACTCCCGATTTGAGAATACATTGGTAATTTGTATATTTCTAGACTTAGGCATAAAAACATGACATTAGAGGGTGTAAACTCGAAACAGCCCCCGAACGACCCCGTGGGTGGCACCAACACCTCCCACGGGACCAATGTAACTCGTAGGAAGTGACCGCACAACCACGGGTCTCGCGGATTGATAATATGATTGTAATTATAATATTTCTGGACTTCGGCTTAAAAACATGAAGTTAGAGGGTGAAAACTCGAAACAGCCCCGTGGGTGGCTCCAACACCTCCCACGGGACCAATGTAACTCATTGGATCTAACCTCATAGCCGCGGGACTCCCAGATGGAGAGTACGATGGTAATTTTCATATTTATAGGCTTAGGCTAAAAAACATTAAGTTAGAGGGTGAAAACTCAAGACAACCCCCAAACAGCCCCGTGGGTGGCACCAATTCCTCCCACGGGACCAATGTAACTCATAGGAACTGTCCCCGCAGCCGCGGGTCTCCCGGTTTGAGAATACTATGGTAATTTGCATATTTCAAGACTTAGGCATAAAAACATGACGTTAGAGGGTGTAAACTCGAAATAGCCCCCGAACGGCCCCGTGGGTGGCACCAACACCTCCCACGGGACCAATGTAACTTGTAGGAAATGACCCCACAACCAAGGGTCTCGCGGTTTGAGAATATGAGGGTAATTTGCATATTTCTGGAGTTAGGCTTAAAAACATGACGTTAGAGGGTGAAAACTCGAAACAGCCCCCAAACAGCCCCGTGGGTGGCTCTAACACCTCCCACGGGGCCGATGTAACTCATTGGAACTAACCTCACAGCCGCGGGACTCCCAATTGGAGAGTAGGATGGTAATTTGCATATTTCTAGGCTTAGTCTTAAAAACATGAAGTTAGAGGGTGAAAACTCAAGACAGCCCCCAAACAGCCCCGTGGGTGGCACCAACACGTCGGACGGTAGGAACTGTTCCCGCAGCCGCGGGTCTCCTGATTTTAGAGTACGATGGTAATTTGTATATTTCTAGACTTAGGCTTAAAAACAAGACGTTAGAGGGTAAAAACTCAAAACAGCCCCCAAATGGCCCCGTGGGTGGCACCAACACCTCCCACGAGACCAATGTAACTCGTAGGAACTGACCCCACAGCCGCGGGTCTCCCGATTTGAGAGTATGACGGTAATTTTCATATTTCAAGACTTAGGCTTAAAAACATGACGTTAGAGGGTGAAAATTTGAACATCACCCGAACGGAACTGTGGGTGGCACCCACACCTCCTGCGGGACCAATGTAACTCGTAGGTACTGACCCCACAGCCGCGGGACTCCTGGTTTGAGAGTACGACGATAATTTGCATATTTCTAGACTTAGGCTTACAAACATAAAGTTAGTGGGAGAAAACTCGAAACATCCCCCGAACGGCCCCGTGGGTGGCACTAACACCTCCCAGGGACCAGTGTAACTCGTAGGAACGGACCCCACCACCGCGGGTCTCTCGATTTGAGAGTATGACGATAATTTATATATTTCTAGACTTTGACTTAAAGACATGACATTAGAGGGAGAAAACTCAAAACATCCCCCGAAACGAAAAAACGTGGGTGGCACCAACACCTCCCACGGGACCAATGTAACTCGTAGGTACTGACCGCACAGCTGCGGGACTCCCGGTTTGAGAGTACGATGGTAATTTGCATATTTCATGACTTAGGGATAAAAACATGACGTTAGAGGCTGAAAACTTGAAATAGCCCCCAAACGGCCCCATGGGTGGCTCCAACACCTCCCACGGGACCGATGTAACTCATTGGAACTGACCTCACAGCCGCTGGATTCCCAGTTGGAGAGTACGATGGTAATTTGTATATTTTGTAGACTTATGCATAAAAACATGACGTTAGACGATGAAAACTCGAAACAGCCCTCAAACGGCCCCGTGGGTGGCACCAACACCTCTCACGGGACCAATGTAACTCGTACGAACTGAGCCCACAACCGTGGGACTCTCGGTTTCATAATTCGATAATAATTCGTATATTTCTAGACTTACGCTTAAAAACATGACGTTGGTGGGTGAAAACTCGAAACAACCCCCGAACGGCCACATGGGTGGCACTAACACCTCCCACGGGACCCATGTAACTCGTAGGAACTGACCCCACCGCTGCGGGTCTCCCGATTTGAGAGTACGTCGGTAATTTGAATATTTCTAGGCTTAGGCTTAAAAACATGACGTTAGGGGGTAAAAACTCGAAACATCCCCCGAACGACCCTGTGGGTGGCACCAACACCTCGCACGGGACCAATGTAACTTGTAGGAACTAACCCCGCAGCCGCTGGACTCCCGATTTGAGAATACGATGACAATTTCATATTTTTAGACTTAGGCTTAAAACATGACGTTAGAGGGTGAGAACAAGAAACTGCCCCCGAACGTCCCTGTGGGTGGCACCAACATCTCCAATGGGATCAATGTAACACGTAAGAACTGATCCCGTAGCCGCGAGACTGTCAGTTTGAGAATACGACGGTAATTTGCATATTTCTAGACTTAAGCAAAACATGGTGTTTGAGGGTGAAAACTCGAAACATCCCCCGAACGGTCCCTTGGGTGGCACTAACACCTCCCACGTGACCAATGTTACTCGTAGAAACTGACCCCACAGCCGCAGGACTCCCGGTTTGAGAATACGATGATAATTTGCATATTTTTGGACTTATGCTTAAAAACATTGCGTTAGAGGGTGAGAACTTGAAACATCCCTCTAACGGCAACGTGGGTGGAACCAACACCTCCCACGGGACTAATGTAACTCGTAGGAACTGACGCCATAGTCGAGGGTCTCCCGGTTTGAGAGTACGATGGTAATTTGCCTATTTCTAGACTTAGGCTTAAAAGCTTAACGTTAGAGGGTGAAAACTCAAAACAGCCCCCGAACGGCACCGTGGGGGGCACCAACACCTCCCACGGGACCAATGTAACTTGTAGGAACTGACCCCACAACCGCGGGTCTCTCGGTTTGAGAATACGATGGTAATTTTCATATTTCTAGACTTAGGCTTAAAAACATGACGTTAGAGGGTGAAAACTAGAAACATCCCCCGAACGGCCACGTAGGTGGAACGAACACCTCCCACGGGACCAATGTAACTCGTAGGAACTGACACCGCAGCCGCGGGTCTCCCGATTTGAGAGTATGACGGTAATTTTCTTATTTCTAGACTTAGACATAAAAACATGACGTGAGAGGGTGAAAACTTGAAACATCCCCCGAACGGCACCGTGGGTGGCACCCACACCTCCCACGGGACCAATGTAACTCGTAGGTACTGATCCCGCAGCCGCGGGACTCCCAGTTTGAGAATACGTTGGTAATTTGTATATTTCTAGACATAGGCATAAAAACATGACATTAGAGGGTGTAAACTCGAAACAACCCCCGAACGGCCTCGTGGGTGGCACCAACACCTCCCACAGGACCAATATAACTCGTAGGAAGTGACCGCACAACCACGGGTCTCGCGGATTGATAATATGATGGTAATTTGAATATTTCTAGACTTAGGCTAAAAAACATGACGTTAGAGGGTGAAAACTCGAAACAGCCCCGTGGGTGGCTCCAACACCTCCCACGGGACCAATGTAACTCATTGGAACTAACCTCATAGCCGCGGGACTCCCAGATGGAGAGTACGATGGTAATTTGCATATTTATAGGCTTAGGCTAAAAAACATTAAGTTAGAGGGTGAAAACTCAAGACAGCCCCCAAACAGCCCCGTGGGTGGCACCAACACCTCCCATGACACCAATGTAACTCGTAGGAACTGTCCCCACAGCCGCGGGTCTCCCGATTTGAGAGTATGATGAAAATTTGTATATTTCTAGACTTAAGCTTAAAAACATGACGTTAGAGAATGAAAACTCGAAAAAAGACCCGAACGGCCCTGTGGGTGGCACCAACACCTCCTACGGGACCAATATAACTCGTACGAACTGACCCCACAACCGTGGGTGTCTCGGTTTGAGAATACGATGGTAATTTGCATATTTCTAGACTTAGGCTTAAAAACATGACGTTAGAGGGTGAAAACTCGAAACATCCCCCAAACGGCCCCATGGGTGGCACCAACACCTTCCACGGAACCAATGTAACTCGTAGGAACTGATCCCATAGCCGCGTGTCTCCTGGTTTGAGAGTACAAGGGTAATTTGCATATTTATAGATTTAAGCAAAACATGGCGTTTGAGGATGAAAACTCAAAATAGCCCTCGGACGGCCCCGTGAGTGGCACCAACACCTCCCACAGGACCAATGTAACTCGTAGGAACTAACCCCACAACCGCGGGACTCCCGATTTGAGAGTACGATGGTAATTTGCATATTTCTACACTTAGGCATAAAAACCGGACGTTAGAGGGAGAAAACTCAAAACAGCCCTCGAACGGCCCCGTGGGTGGCACTAACAACTCCCACGGGACCAATGTTACTCGTTGGAACTGACCCCACAGCCGCAGGACTGCCGGTTTGAGAATACGATGATAATTTGCATATTTTTGGACTTATGCTTAAAAACATTGCGTTAGAGGGTGAGAACTTGAAACAACCCTCTAACGGCAACGTGGGTGGCACCAACACCTCCCACGGGACCAATGTAACTCGTAGGAACTGACGCCATAGCCGAGGGTCTCCCAGTTTGAGAGTACGATGGTAATTTTGCCTATTTCTAGACTTAGTCTTAAAAACTTAACGTTAGAGGGTGAAAACTCAAAACAGCCCCCGAACGGCACCATGGGGGGCACCAACACCTCCCACGGGACCAATGTAGCTTGTAGGAACTGACCCCACAACCGCGGGTCTCTCGGTTTGAGAATACGATGGTAATTTTCATATTTCTAGACTTAGGCTTAAAAACATGACGTTAGAGGGTGAAAACTAGAAACATCTCCCGAACGGCCACGTAGGTGGAATGAACACCTCCCACGGGACCAATGTAACTCGTAGGAACTGACACCGCAGCCGCGGGTCTCCCGATTTGAGAGTATGACGGTAATTTTCTTATTTCTAGACTTAGGCTTAAAAACATGACGTGAGAGGGTGAAAACTTGAAACATCCCCCGAACGGCACCGTGGGTGGCACCCACACCTCCCACGGGACCAATGTAACTCGTAGGTACTGATCCTGCAGCCGCGGGACTCCCAGTTTGAGAATACGTTGGTAATTTGTATATTTCTAGACTTAGGCATAAAAACATGACATTAGAGGGTGTAAACTCGAAACAACCCCCGAACGGCCCCGTGGGTGGCACCAACACCTCCCACAGGACCAATATAACTCGTAGGAAGTGACCGCACAACCACGGGTCTCGCGGATTGATAATATGATGGTAATTTGAATATTTCTAGACTTAGGCTTAAAAACATGACGTTAGAGGGTGAAAACTCGAAACAGCCCCGTGGGTGGCTCCAACACCTCCCACGGGACCAATGTAACTCATTGGAACTAACCTCATAGCCGCGGGACTCCCAGATGGAGAGTACGATGGTAATTTGTATATTTATAGGCTTAGGCTAAAAAACATTAAGTTAGAGGGTGAAAACTCAAGACAGCCCCCAAACAGCCCCGTGGGTGGCACCAACACCTCCCACGGGACCAATGTAACTCGTAGGAACTGTCCCCACAGCCGCGGGTCTCCCGATTTGAGAGTATGATGAAAATTTGTATATTTCTATACTTAGGCTTAAAAAGAAGACGTTAGAGGGTAAAAACTCAAAACAGCCCCTAAACGGCCCCGTGGGTGGTCCCAACACCTCCCACGGGACCAATGTAACTCGTAGGAACTGACCCCGCAGTCGCGGGTCTCCCGATTTGAGAGTATGACGGTAATTTTAATATTTCTAGACTTAGGTTTAAAAGAATGGCGTTAGAGGGTGAAAACTTGAAACATCACCCGAACGGCAACATGGGTGGCACCCACACCTCCTACGGGACCAATGTAACTCGTAGGTACTGATCCTGCAGCCGCAGGACTCCCGGTTTGAGAATACGTTGGTAATTTGTATATTTCTAGACTTAGGCATAAAAACATGACATTAGAGGGTGTAAACTCGAAACAGCCCCCGAACGACCCCGTGGGTGGCACCAACACCTCCCACGGGACCAATGTAACTCGTAGGAAGTGACCGCACAACCACGGGTCTCGCGGATTGATAATATGATGGTAATTTGAATATTTCTGTAATTAGGCTTAAAAACAAGACGTTAGAGGGTGAAAACTCGAAACAGCCCCGTGGGTGGCTCCAACACCTCCCACGGGACCAATGTAACTAATTGGAACTAACCTCATAGCCGCGGGACTCCCAGATGGAGAGTACGATGGTAATTTTCATATTTATAGGCTTAGGCTAAAAAACTTTATGTTAGAGGGTGATAACTCAAGACAACCCCCAAACAGCCTCGTGGGTTGGCACCAACACCTCCCACGGGACCAATGTAACTCGTAGGAACTGTCCCCACAGCCACGGGTCTCCCGGTTTGAGAATACTATTATAATTTGCATATTTCTAGACTTACGCATAAAAACATGACGTTAGAGGGTGTAAACTCGAAACAGCCCCCGAACGGCCCCGTGGGTGGCACCAACACCTCCCAAGGGACCAATGTAACTCGTAGGAAATGACCCCACAACCAAGGGTCTCGCGGTTCGAGAATATGATGGTAATTTGCATATTTCTGGAGTTAGGCTTAAAAACATGACGCTAGAGGGTGAAAACTCGAAACAGCCCCCAAACAGCCCCGTGGGTGGCTCTAACACCTCCCACGGGGCCGATGTAACTCATTGGAACTAACCTCACATCCGCGGGACTCCCAATTGGAGAGTACGATGGTAATTTGCATATTTCTAGGCTTAGTCTTAAAAACATGAAGTTAGAGGGTGAAAACTAAAGACAGCCCCCAAACAGCCCCGTGGGTGGCACCAACACCTCGGACGGTAGGAACTGTTCCCGCAGCCGCGGGTCTCCTGATTTTAGAGTACGATGGTAATTTGTATATTTCTAGACTTAGGCTTAAAAACAAGACGTTAGAGGGTAAAAACTCAAAACAACCGCCAAATGGCCCCGTGGGTGGCACCAACACCTCCCACGAGACCAATGTAACTCGTAGGAACTGACCCCGCAGCCGTGGGTCTCCCGATTTGAGAGTATGACGGTAATTTTCATATTTCAAGACTTAGGCTTAAAAACATGACGTTAGAGGGTGAAAACTTGAACAACACCCGAACGGAACTGTGGGTGGCACCCACACCTCCTACGGGACCAATGTAACTCGTAGGTACTGACCCCACAGCCGCGGGACTCCTGGTTTGAGTGTACGACGGTAATTTGCATATTTCTAGACTTAGGCTTAAAAACATAAAGTTAGTGGGAGAAAACTCGAAACATCCCCCGAACGGCCCCGTGGGTGGCACTAACACCTCTCAGGGACCAGTGTAACTCGTAGGAACGGACCCCGCAACCGCGGGTCTCTCGATTTGAGAGTACGATGATAATTTATATATTTCTAGACTTTGACTTAAAGACATGACGTTAGAGGGAGAAAACTCAAAACATCCCCTGAAACGAAAAAACATGGGTGGCACCAACACCTCCCACGGGACCAATGTAACTCGTAGGTACTGACCGCACAGCCGCGGGACTTCCGGTTTGAGAGTACGATGGTAATTTGCATATTTCATGACTTAGGGATAAAAACATGACGTTAGAGGCTGAAAACTTGAAATAGCCCCCAAACGGCCCCATGGGTGGCTCCAACACCTCCCACGGGACCGATGTAACTCATTGGAACTGACCTCACAGCCGCTGGACTCCCAGTTGGAGAGTACGATGGTAATTTGTATATTTTGTAGACTTAGGCATAAAAACATGACGTTAGACGATAAAAACTCGAAACAACCCTCAAACGGCCCCGTGGGTGGCACCAACACCTCCCACGGGACCAATGTAACTCGTAGGAAGTGAGCCCACAACCGTGGGACTCTCGGTTTCAGAATTCGATAATAACTCGTATATTTCTAGACTTACGCTTAAAAACATGACGTTAGAGGGTGAAAACTCGAAACAACCCCCGAACGGCCACATGGGTGGCACTAACACCTCCCACGGGACCAATGTAACTCGTAGGAACTGACCCCACCGCTGCAGATCTCCCGATTTGAGAGTACGTCGGTAATTTGAATATTTCTAGGCTTAGGCTTAAAAACATGATGTTAGGGGGTAAAAACTCGAAACATCCCCCGAACGACCCTGTGGGTGGCACCAACACCTCCCACGGGACCAATGTAACTCGTAGGAACTAACCCCGCAGCCGCTGGACTCCCGATTTGAGAATACGATGACAATTTCATATTTTTAGACTTAGGCTTAAAACATGACGTTAGAGGGTGAGAACTAGAAACTGCCCCCGAACGTCCCTGTGGGTGGCACCAACAGCTCCAACGGGATCAATGTAACACGTAAGAACTGATCCCGTAGCCGCGAGACTGTTAGTTTCAGAATACGGCGGTAATTTGCATATTTCTAGACTTAAGCAAAACATGGTGTTTGAGGGTGAAAACTCAAACCATCCCCAAAAACGGTCCCTTGGGTGGCACTAACACCTCCCACGTGACCAATATTACTCGTAGAAACTGACCCCACAGCCGCAGGACTCCCGGTTTGAGAATACAATGATAATTTGCATATTTTTGGACTTATGCTTAAAAACATTGCGTTAGAGGGTGAGAACTTGAAACAACCCTCTAACGGCAACGTGGGTGGCACCAACACCTCCCACGGGACCAATGTAACTCGTAGGAACTGACGCCATAGCCGAGGGTCTCCCAGTTTGAGAGTACGATGGTAATTTTGCCTATTTCTAGACTTAGTCTTAAAAACTTAACGTTAGAGGGTGAAAACTCAAAACAGCCCCCGAACGGCACCATGGGGGGCACCAACACCTCCCACGGGACCAATGTAACTTGTAGGAACTGACCCCACAACCGCGGGTCTCTCGGTTTGAGAATACGATGGTAATTTTCATATTTCTAGACTTAGGCTTAAAAACATGACGTTAGAGGGTGAAAACTAGAAACATCTCCCGAACGGCCACGTAGGTGGAATGAACACCTCCCACGGGACCAATGTAACTCGTAGGAACTGACACCGCAGCCGCGGGTCTCCCGATTTGAGAGTATGACGGTAATTTTCTTATTTCTAGACTTAGGCTTAAAAACATGACGTGAGAGGGTGAAAACTTGAAACATCCCCCGAACGGCACCGTGGGTGGCACCCACACCTCCCACGGGACCAATGTAACTCGTAGGTACTGATCCTGCAGCCGCGGGACTCCCAGTTTGAGAATACGTTGGTAATTTGTATATTTCTAGACTTAGGCATAAAAACATGACATTAGAGGGTGTAAACTCGAAACAACCCCCGAACGGCCCCGTGGGTGGCACCAACACCTCCCACAGGACCAATATAACTCGTAGGAAGTGACCGCACAACCACGGGTCTCGCGGATTGATAATATGATGGTAATTTGAATATTTCTAGACTTAGGCTTAAAAACATGACGTTAGAGGGTGAAAACTCGAAACAGCCCCGTGGGTGGCTCCAACACCTCCCACGGGACCAATGTAACTCATTGGAACTAACCTCATAGCCGCGGGACTCCCAGATGGAGAGTACGATGGTAATTTGTATATTTATAGGCTTAGGCTAAAAAACATTAAGTTAGAGGGTGAAAACTCAAGACAGCCCCCAAACAGCCCCGTGGGTGGCACCAACACCTCCCACGGGACCAATGTAACTCGTAGGAACTGTCCCCACAGCCGCGGGTCTCCCGATTTGAGAGTATGATGAAAATTTGTATATTTCTAGACTTAGGCTTAAAAAGAAGACGTTAGAGGGTAAAAACTCAAAACAGCCCCTAAACGGCCCCGTGGGTGGTCCCAACACCTCCCACGGGACCAATGTAACTCGTAGGAACTGACCCCGCAGTCGCGGGTCTCCCGATTTGAGAGTATGACGGTAATTTTAATATTTCTAGACTTAGGTTTAAAAGAATGGCGTTAGAGGGTGAAAACTTGAAACATCACCCGAACGGCAACATGGGTGGCACCCACACCTCCTACGGGACCAATGTAACTCGTAGGTACTGATCCTGCAGCCGCAGGACTCCCGGTTTGAGAATACGTTGGTAATTTGTATATTTCTAGACTTAGGCATAAAAACATGACATTAGAGGGTGTAAACTCGAAACAGCCCCCGAACGACCCCGTGGGTGGCACCAACACCTCCCACGGGACCAATGTAACTCGTAGGAAGTGACCGCACAACCACGGGTCTCGCGGATTGATAATATGATGGTAATTTGAATATTTCTGTAATTAGGCTTAAAAACAAGACGTTAGAGGGTGAAAACTCGAAACAGCCCCGTGGGTGGCTCCAACACCTCCCACGGGACCAATGTAACTAATTGGAACTAACCTCATAGCCGCGGGACTCCCAGATGGAGAGTACGATGGTAATTTTCATATTTATAGGCTTAGGCTAAAAAACTTTATGTTAGAGGGTGATAACTCAAGACAGCCCCCAAACAGCCTCGTGGGTGGCACCAACACCTCCCACGGGACCAATGTAACTCGTAGGAACTGTCCCCACAGCCACGGGTCTCCCGGTTTGAGAATACTATTATAATTTGCATATTTCTAGACTTACGCATAAAAACATGACGTTAGAGGGTGTAAACTCGAAACAGCCCCCGAACGGCCCCGTGGGTGGCACCAACACCTCCCAAGGGACCAATGTAACTCGTAGGAAATGACCCCACAACCAAGGGTCTCGCGGTTTGAGAATATGATGGTAATTTGCATATTTCTGGAGTTAGGCTTAAAAACATGACGCTAGAGGGTGAAAACTCGAAACAGCCCCCAAACAGCCCCGTGGGTGGCTCTAACACCTCCCACGGGGCCGATGTAACTCATTGGAACTAACCTCACATCCGCGGGACTCCCAATTGGAGAGTACGATGGTAATTCGCATATTTCTAGGCTTAGTCTTAAAAACATGAAGTTAGAGGGTGAAAACTAAAGACAGCCCCCAAACAGCCCCGTGGGTGGCACCAACACCTCGGACGGTAGGAACTGTTCCCGCAGCCGCGGGTCTCCTGATTTTAGAGTACGATGGTAATTTGTATATTTCTAGACTTAGGCTTAAAAACAAGACGTTAGAGGGTAAAAACTCAAAACAACCCCCAAATGGCCCCGTGGGTGGCACCAACACCTCCCACGAGACCAATGTAACTCGTAGGAACTGACCCCGCAGCCGTGGGTCTCCCGATTTGAGAGTATGACGGTAATTTTCATATTTCAAGACTTAGGCTTAAAAACATGACGTTAGAGGGTGAAAACTTGAACAACACCCGAACGGAACTGTGGGTGGCACCCACACCTCCTACGGGACCAATGTAACTCGTAGGTACTGACCCCACAGCCGCGGGACTCCTGGTTTGAGTGTACGACGGTAATTTGCATATTTCTAGACTTAGGCTTAGAAACATAAAGTTAGTGGGAGAAAACTCGAAACATCCCCCGAACGGCCCCGTGGGTGGCACTAACACCTCTCAGGGACCAGTGTAACTCGTAGGAACGGACCCCGCAACCGCGGGTCTCTCGATTTGAGAGTACGATGATAATTTATATATTTCTAGACTTTGACTTAAAGACATGACGTTAGAGGGAGAAAACTCAAAACATCCCCTGAAACGAAAAAACATGGGTGGCACCAACACCTCCCACGGGACCAATGTAACTCGTAGGTACTGACCGCACAGCCGCGGGACTTCCGGTTTGAGAGTACGATGGTAATTTGCATATTTCATGACTTAGGGATAAAAACATGACGTTAGAGGCTGAAAACTTGAAATAGCCCCCAAACGGCCCCATGGGTGGCTCCAACACCTCCCACGGGACCGATGTAACTCATTGGAACTGACCTCACAGCCGCTGGACTCCCAGTTGGAGAGTACGATGGTAATTTGTATATTTTGTAGACTTAGGCATAAAAACATGACGTTAGACGATAAAAACTCGAAACAACCCTCAAACGGCCCCGTGGGTGGCACCAACACCTCCCACGGGACCAATGTAACTCGCAGGAAGTGAGCCCACAACCGTGGGACTCTCGGTTTCAGAATTCGATAATAACTCGTATATTTCTAGACTTACGCTTAAAAACATGACGTTAGAGGGTGAAAACTCGAAACAACCCCCGAACGGCCACATGGGTGGCACTAACACCTCCCACGGGACCAATGTAACTCGTAGGAACTGACCCCACCGCTGCAGATCTCCCGATTTGAGAGTACGTCGGTAATTTGAATATTTCTAGGCTTAGGCTTAAAAACATGATGTTAGGGGGTAAAAACTCGAAACATCCCCCGAACGACCCTGTGGGTGGCACCAACACCTCCCACGGGACCAATGTAACTCGTAGGAACTAACCCCGTAGCCGCTGGACTCCCGATTTGAGAATACGATGACAATTTCATATTTTTAGACTTAGGCTTAAAACATGACGTTAGAGGGTGAGAACTAGAAACTGCCCCCGAACGTCCCTGTGGGTGGCACCAACAGCTCCAACGGGATCAATGTAACACGTAAGAACTGATCCCGTAGCCGCGAGACTGTTAGTTTCAGAATACGGCGGTAATTTGCATATTTCTAGACTTAAGCAAAACATGGTGTTTGAGGGTGAAAACTCAAACCATCCCCAAAAACGGTCCCTTGGGTGGCACTAACACCTCCCACGTGACCAATATTACTCGTAGAAACTGACCCCACAGCCGCAGGACTCCCGGTTTGAGAATACAATGATAATTTGCATATTTTTGGACTTATGCTTAAAAACATGGCGTTAGAGGGTGAGAACTTGAAACAGCGCTCTAACGGCACCGTGGGTGGCACCAACACCTCCCACGGGACCAATGTAACCCGTAGGAACTGACGCCATAGTCGCGGGTCTCCCAGTTTGAGAGTACGATGGTAATTTGCCTATTTCTAGACTTAAGCTTAAAAACAGGACGTTAGAGAGTGAAAACTCGAAAAAAGACCCGAACGGCCCTGTGGGTGGCACCAACACCTCCCACGGGACCAATATAACTCGTACGAACTGACCCCACAACCGTGGGTGTCTCGGTTTGAGAATACGATGGTAATTTGCATATTTCTAGACTTAGGCTTAAAAACATGACGTTAGAGGGTGAAAACTCGAAACATCCCCCAAACGGCCCCGTGGGTGGCACCAACACCTTCCACGGGACCAATGTAACTCGTAGGAACTGATCCCATAGCCGCGGGACTCCTGGTTTGAGAGTACAAGGGTAATTTGCATATTTGTAGATTTATGCAAAACATGGCGTTTGAGGATGAAAACTCGAAATAGCCCTCGGACGGCCCCGTGAGTGGCACCAACACCTCCCACAGGACCAATGTAACTCGTAGGAACTGACCCCACAGCCGCGGGACTCCCGATTTGAGAGTACGATGGTAATTTGCATATTTCTAGACTTAGGCATAAAAACCGAACGTTAGAGGGAGAAAACTCAAAATAGCCCCCGAACGGCCCCGTGGGTGGCACTAACAACTCCCACGGGACCAATGTTACTCCTTGGAAGTGACCCCACAGCCACAGGACTGCCGGTTTGAGAATACGATGATAATTTGCATATTTTTGGACTTATACTTAAAAACATTGCGTTAGAGTGTGAGAACTTGAAACATCGCTCTAACGGCAACGTGGGTGGCACCAACACCTCCCACGGGACAAATGTAACTCGTAGGAACTGACGCCATAACCGAGGGTCTCCCGGTTTGAGAGTACGATGGTAATTTGCCTATTTCTAGACTTAGGCTTAAAAACTTAACGTTAGAGGGTGAAAACTCAAAACAGCCCCCGAACGGCACCGTGGGGGGCACCAACACCTCCCACGGGACCAATGTAACTTGTAGGAACTGACCCCACAACCGCGGGTCTCTCGGTTTGAGAATACGATGGTAATTTTCATATTTCTAGACTTAGGCTTAAAAACATGACGTTAGAGGGTGAAAACTAGAAACATCCCCCGAATGGCCACGTAGGTGGAACGAACACCTCCCACGGGACCAATGTAACTCGTAGGAACTGACACCGCAGCCGCGGGTCTCCCGATTTGAGAGTATGACGGTAATTTTCATATTTCTAGACTTAGGCTTAAAAACATGACGTGAGAGGGTGAAAACTTGAACATCCCCCGAATGGCACCGTGGGTGGCACCCACACCTCCCACGGGACCAATGTAACTCGTAGGTACTGATCCCGCAGCCGCGGGACTCCCAGTTTGAGAATACGTTGGTAATTTGTATATTTCTAGACTTAGGCATAAAAACATGACATTAGAGGGTGTAAACTCGAAACAACCCCCGAACGGCCCCGTGGGTGGCACCAACACCTCCCACGGGACCAATGTAACTCGTAGGAAGTGACCGCACAACCAAGGGTCTCGCGGATTGATAATATGATGGTAATTAGAATATTTCTAGACTTATGCTTAAAAACATGACGTTAGAGGGTGAAAACTCGAAACAGCCCCGTGGGTGGCTCCAACACCTCCCACGGGACCAATGTAACTCATTGGAACTAACCTCATAGCCGCGGGACTCCCAGATGGAGAGTACGATGGTAATTTGCATATTTATAGGCTTAGGCTAAAAAACATTAAGTTAGAGGGTGAAAACTCAAGACAGCCCCCAAACAGCCCCGTGGGTGGCACCAACACCTCCCACGGGACCAATGTAACTCGTAGGAACTGTCCCCATAGCCGCGGGTCTCCAGATTTGAGAGTATGATGAAAATTTGTATATTTCTAGACTTAGGCTTAAAAAGAAGACGTTAGAGGGTAAAAACTCAAAACAGCCCCTAAACGGCCCCGTGGTTGGTACCAACACCTCCCACGGGACCAATGTAACTCGTAGGAACTGACCCCGCAGTCGCGGGTCTCCCGATTTGAGAGTATGACGGTAATTTTCATATTTCTAGACTTAGACTTAAAAACATGACGTGAGAGGGTGTAAACTCGAAACAGCCGCCGAACAGCCCCGTGGGTGGCACCAACACCTCCCATGGGACTAATGTAACTCGTAGGAACTGACCCCACAACCATGGGTCTCGCGGTTTGATAATATAATGGTAATTTGCATATTTCTAGACTTAGGCATAAAAACAGGACGTTAGAGGGAGAAAACTCAAAACAGCCCCCGAACGGCCCCGTGGGTGGCACGAACACCGCCCACGGGACCAATATCACACGTTGGAACTGACACCACAGCCGCAGGACTCCTGGTTTGAGAATACGATGATAATTTGTATATTTTTGGTCTTATGCTTAAAATAATTGCGTTAGATGGTGAGAACTGGAAACATCCCTCGTACGGCACTGTGGTTGGCACCAACACCTCCCACGGGACCAATGTAACCCGTAGGAACTGACGCCACAACCGCGGGTCTCTTGGTTTGAGAGTACGACGGTAATTTGCCTATGTCTAGATTAGGCTTAAAAACATGACGTTAGAGGGTGAAAACTCGAAACATCCCCCAAACGGCACCGTGGGTGGCACCAACACCTTCCACGGGACCAATGTAACTCGTAGGAAGTGACCGCACAACCACGGGTCTCGCAAATTGATAATATGATGGTAATTAGAATATTTCTAGACTTAGGCTTAAAAACATGACGTTAGAGGGTGAAAACTCGAAACAGCCTCGTGGGTGGCTCCAACACCTCCCACGGGACCAATGTAACACATTGGAACTAACCTCATAGCCGCGGGACTCCCAGATGGATAGTATGATGGTAATTTGCATATTTATAGGCTTAGGCTAAAAAACATTAAGTTAGAGGGTGAAAACTCAAGACAGCCCCCAAACAGCCCCGTGGGTGGCACCAACACCTCCCACGGGACCAATGTAACTCGTAGGAACTGTCCCCATAGCCGCGGGTCTCCCGATTTGAGAGTATGATGAAAATTTGTATATTTCTAGACTTAGGCTTAAAAAGGAGACGTTAGAGGGTAAAAACTCAAAACAGCCCCTAAACGGCCCCGTGGTTGGTACCAACACCTCCCACGGGACCAATGTAACTCGTAGGAACTGACCCCGCAGTCGCGGGTCTCCCGATTTGAGAGTATGACGGTAATTTTCATATTTCTAGACTTAGACTTAAAAACATGACGTGAGAGGGTGTAAACTCGAAACAGCCCCCGAACAGCCCCGTGAGTGGCACCAACACCTCCCACGGGACCAATGTAATTCGTAGGAACTGACCCCACAACCACGGGACTCCCGATTTGAGAGTACGACGGTAATTTGCATATTTCTAGACATAGGCATAAAAACAGGACGTTAGAGGGAGAAAACTCAAAATAGCCCCCGAACGGCCCCGTGGGTGGCACTAACACCTCCCACGGGATCAATGTTACTCGTTGGAACTGACCCCACAGTCGCAGGACTGCCGGTTTGATAATACAATGATAATTTTCATATTTTTGGGCTTATGCTTAAAAACATTGCGTTAGAGGGTGAGAACTTGATACATCCCTCTAACGGCAATGTGGGTGGCACCAACACCTCCCACGGGACCAATGTAACCCGTAGGAACTGACGCCATAGCCGCGGGTCTCCCAGTTTGAGAGTACGATGGTAATTTGCCTATTTCTAGACTTAGGGTTAAAAACTTAATGTTAGAGGGTGAAAACTCGAAACAGCCCCCGAACGGAATCGTGGGGGGCACCAACACCTCCTACGGGACCAATGTAACTTGTAGGAACTGACCCCACAACCGCGGGTCTCTCGGTTTGAGAATACGATGGTAATTTGAATATTTCTAGACTTAGGCTTAAAAACATGACGTTAGAGGGTGAAAACTAGAAACATCCCCCAAACGGCCCCGTGGGTGGCACCAATACCTCCCACGGGACCAACGTAACTCGTAGGAACGGACCCCATAACCGTGGGTCTCCAAGTTTGAGAGTAGAACGGTAATTTGCATATTTATAGATTTAAGCAAAACATGGCGTTTGAGGGTGAAAACGCGAAACAACTGCCGAATGGCCCCGTGGGTGGCACCAACACCTCCCATGGGACCAATGTTTCTCGTAGGAACTGACCCCACAGCCGGGGGTCTCCCGATTTGAGAGTACGACGATAATTTGCATATTTCTAGACTTAGGCTTAAAAACAGGACGTTAGAGGGTGAAAACTCGAAACATCCCTCGAACAGCCACGTGGGTGGAAACAACACCTCCCACGGGACCAATGTAACTCGTAGGAACTGTCCCCGTAGCCGCGGGTCTCCCGATTTGAGAGTACGATGATAATTTTTATATTTCTAGACATAGGTTTAAAAACAAGGATTAGAGGGTAAATTCTCAAAACAGCCCCCAAACGGCCCCGTGGGTGGCACCAACACCTCCCACGTGACCAATGTAGCTTGTAGGAACTGACCCCGCCGCCGCGGGTATCCCGATTTGAGAGTATGACGGTAATTTTCATATATCTAGACTTAGGCTTAAAAACATGACGTAAGCGGGTGAAAACTTGAAACATCACCCGAACGGCACCGTGGGTTGCACCCACAGTTCCTACGGGACCAATGTAACTCGTAGGAACTGTCCCCGTAGCCGCGGGACTCCCGGTTTGAGAATACGATGGTAATTTGCATATTTCTAGACTTAGGCATAAAAACATGACGTTAGAGGGTGTAAACTCGAAACAGCACCCGAACGGCCCCGTGGGTGGCACGAACACCTCCCACGGGACTAATGTAACTCGTAGGAACTGACCCCACAACCATGGGTCTCGTGGTTTGATAATATGATGGTAATTTGCATATTTCTGGACTTAGCCTTAAAAAGATGACGTTAGAGGGTGAAAACTCTTAATAGCCCCATGGGTGGCTCCAACACGTCCCACGGGACCGATGTAACTCATTGTAACTAACCTCACAGCCGCGGGACTCCCAGTTGGAGAGTACAATTGTAATTTGCATATTTCTAGGCTTAGGCTTAAAAACATGAAGTTAGATGGTGAAAACTCGAAACAGCCCCCGAACGGCCTCGTGGGTGGTACCATTACCTCCCAGGGGACCAATGTAACTCGTAGGAACTGATCCCACAGTGGCGGGTCTCCCGGTTTGAGAATACGATGATAATTTGCATATTTTCAGAATTTGGCTTAAAAACATGGCGTTAGAGGGTGAGAACTCGAAACAACCCTCTAACCGCACCGTGGGTGGCACCAACACCTCCCGCGGGACCAATGTAACTCGTAGGAACTGACCCCACGGTCGCGGGTCTCCCGGTTTGAGAGTACGACGTTAATTTTCATATTTCTAGACATAGGCTCAAAGACATGACGTTAGAGGGTGAAAATTCGAAACATCCCCCCAAACGGCACCGTGGGTGGCACTAACACCTCCCACGGGACCAATGTAACTCGTAGGTACTAACCTTACAGCCGCGGGACTCACGGTTTGAGAGTACGATGGTAATTTGCATATTTTAAGACTTAGGGATAAAAACATAACGTTAGAGGCTGAAAACTTGAAATAGCCCTAAAACGCCCCCATGGGTGGCTCCAACACCTCCCACGGGACCGATGTAACTCATAGGAACTGACCTCACAGCCGCTGGACTCCCAGTTGGAGAGTATGATGGTAATTTGTATATTTGTATACTTAGGCTAAAAAACATGACGTTAGAGGGTGAAAAGTCGAAATAGCCCTCGAACGGCCCCGTGGGTGGCACCAACACCTCCCACGGGACCAATGTAACTCATATGAACTCACCCCACAACCGCAGGTCTCCCGATTTGAGAGTACGTCGGTAATTTTCATATTTCTAGGCTTAGGCTTAAAAGCATGACGTTAGGGGGTAAAAACTCGAAACACCCCCAGAACGGCCCCGTGGGTGGCACCAACACCTCCCATGGGACCAATGTAACTCGTAGGAATTGACCCCGTAGCCCCGGGACTCCCGATTTGAGAATACGATGACAATTTTCATATTTTTAGACTTAGGCATACAAACATGACGTTAGAGGGTGAGAACAAGAAACTACCCCTGAACGTCCCCGTGGGTGGCACCAACAGTTCCCACGGGCCCAATCTAATTCGTAGGAACTGATCTCGTAGCCGCGGGACTCTTTATTTGAGAATACGATGATAATTTGCATATTTTTTGATTGATGCTTAAAAACATGGCGTTAGAGGGTGAGAACTTGAAACATCATTCAAACGGCACCGTGGGTGGCACCAACACCTCCCACGGGACCAATGTAACCAGTAGGAACTGACGCCATAGCCGCGGGTCTCCCGGTTTGAGAGTATGACGGTAATGAGCCTATTACTAGACTTATGCTTAAAAACATGGCGTTTGAGGGTGAAAACTCGAAACAGCCCTCGAATGGCCCCGTGGGTGGCAGCAACACCTCCCACGTGACCAATGTAACTCGTACGAACTGACCCCACAGCCGCGGGACTCCTGATTTGAGAGTATGACGGTAATTTGCATATTTCTAGACTTAGGCATAAAAACAGGACGTTAGAGGGTGAAAACTCGAAACAGCCCCCGAACGGTGACGTGGGTGGCACTAATACCTCCCACGGGACCAATGTTTCTTGTTGGAACTGACCCCACAGCCGCAGGACTCTCGGTTTGAGAATACGATGATAATTTGCATATTTTTGGACTTATGCTTAAAAACATGGGGTTAGAGGGTGAGAACTTGAAACATCGCTCTAACGGCACCGTGGGTGGTACCAACACCTCCCACGGGACCAATGTAACTCGTAGGAACTGACGCGATAGCCGCGGGTCTCCCGGTTTGAGAGTACGATGGTAATTTGCCTATTTCTAGACTTAGGCTTAAAAACTTGACGTTAAAGGGTGAAAACTCGAAACAGCCCCCGAACGGCACCGTGGGTGTCACCAACACCTCCCACGGGACCAATGTAACTCGTAGAAACTAACCCCACTACCGCGGGTCTCTCGGTTTGAGAATACGATGGTAATTTGAATATTTCTAGACTTAGGCTTAAAAACATGACGTTAGAGGGTGAAAACTAGAAACATCCCCCAAACGGCCCGGTGGGTGGCACCAACACCTCCCGCGGGACCAATGTAACTCGTACGAACTGACCCCATGGCCGCGGGTCTCCCGGTTTGAGAGTACGATGTTAATTTGCATATTTCTAGACTTAGGCTCAAAGACATGACGTTAGAGGGTGAAAAGTCGAAACATCCCTCGAAACGGCACCGTGGGTGGCACTAACACCTCCCACGGGACCAATGTAACTCGTAGGTACTGACCGCACAGCCGCGGGACTCACGGTTTGAGAGTACGATGGTAATTTGCATATTTCAAGACTTAGGCATAAAAACATGACGTTAGTGGCTAAAAACTTGAAATACCCTCAAACGCCCCCATGGGTGGCTCCAACACCTCCCACGGGACCGATGTAACTCATAGGAACTGACCTCACAGCCGCTGGACCCCCAGTTGGAGAGTACGATGGTAATTTGTATATTGGTATACTTAGGCTTAAAAACATGACGTTAGAGGATGACAACTCAAGACAACCCTCGAACGGCCCCGTGGGTTACACCAACACCTCCCACGGGACCAATGTAACTCGTAGGAACTGACCCCCCAACTGCGGGACTCCCAGTTTAAGAATTCGATAATAATTTGGATATTTCTAGACTTACGCTCAAAAACATGACGTTAGAGGGTGAAAACTCGAAATAGCCCCCGAACAGCCATATGGGTGGCACTAACACCTCCCACGGGACCAATGTAACTCGTAGGAACTGACCCCGCAGCCGCGGGTCTCCCGATTTGAGAGTACATCGGTAATTTTCATATTTCTAGGCTTAGGCTTAAAAATATGACGTTAGGGAGTAAAAACTCGAAACATCCCCTAAACGGCCCCGTGGGTGGCACCAACACCTCCCATGGGACCAATATAACTTGTAGGAATTGACCACACAGCCACGTGACTCCCGATTTAAGAATACGATGACAAGTTGCATATTTTTAGACTTAGGCATAAAAACATGACGTTAGAGGGTGAGAACTAGAAACTGCCCCCGAACGTCCCCGTGGGTGGCACCAACATCACCCACGGGCCCAATGTAACTCATAGGAACTGATCCCGTAGCCGTGGGATTCTCAGTTTGAGAATACGGCGGTAATTTGCATACTTCTAGACTTAAGCAAAACATGGCGTTAGAGGGTGAAAACTCGAAACATCCCCCGAACGGCACCTTGGGTGGCACTAACACCTCCCATGGGACCAATGTAATTCGTAGGAACTGACCCCACAGTCGGAGAACTCCCAGTTTGAGAATCCGATGATAATTTGCATATTTTTGGACTTAGGCTTAAAAACATGGCGTTAGAGGGTGAGAACTTGAAACATCCATCTAACGGCACCGTGGGTGGCACCGACACCTCCCACGGGACCAATGTAACCAGTAGGAACTGACGCCATAGCCGCGGGTCTCCGAGTTTGAGAGTACGATGGTAATTTGCCTATTACTAGACTTAAGCTTAAAAACATGACGTTAGAGGGTGAGAACCCGAAAGAGCCCCTGAACCACCCCGTGGGTGGCACCAACACCTCCCATGGGACCAATCTAACTCGTACGAACGGAACCCACAACCGCGGTCTCTCGGTTTGGGAATACGATGGTAATTTTTATATTTCTAGACTTAGGCTTAAAAACATGACCTTAGAGGGTGAAAACTCGAAACATTCCCCAAACGGCCTCCTGGGTTGTACCAACACCTCCCACGGGACCAACGTAACTCGTAGGAACTAACCCCATAGCCGCGGGTGTCCCGGTTTGAGAGTACAACAGTAATTTGCATATTTCTAGATTTAAGCAAAACATGGCGTTTGAGGGTTAAAACCCGAAACAACCCTCAAACGGCCCCGTGGGTAGCACCAACACCTCCCACGGGACCAATGTAACTCGTAGGAACTGACCCCACAGCCGCGGGACTCCCGATTTGAGAGTATGACGGTAATTTTCATATTTCTCGACTTAGGCATAAAAACAGGACGTTAGAAGGTGAAACTCGAAACAGCCCCCGAACGGCTCCGTGGGTGGCACTAACACCTCCCACGGGACCAATGTTACTTGTTGGAACTGACCCCACAGCCGCAGGACTCTCGTTTTGAGAATACGATGATAATTTGCATATTTTAGGACTTATGCTTAAAAACATTGCGTTAGAGGGTGAGAACTTGAAACATCCCTCCAACGGCACCGTGGGTGGCACCAACACCTCCCACGGGACCAATGTAACCCGTAGGAACTGACGCGATAGCCGCGTGTCTCCCGGTTTGAGAGTACGATGGTAATTTGCCTATTTCTAGACTTAGGCTTAAAAACATGACGTTAGAGGGTGAAAACTCGAAACAGCCCCAGAACGGCACCGTGGGTGGCACCAACACCGACCACGGGACCAATGTAACTCGTAGGAACTGAACCCACAACCGCGGGTCTCTCGTTTTGAGAATACGATGCTAATTTGCATATTTCTAGACTTAGGCTTAAAAACATGACGTTAGAGGGTGAAAACTAGAAACATCCCCCAAACGGCCCCGTGGGTGGCACCAACACCTCCCACGGGACCAACGTAACTCGTAGGAACTGACCCCATAGCCGCGAGTCTCCCGATTTGAGAGTACAACGGTAATTTTCATACTTTTAGATTTAAGCAAAACATGGCCTTTGAAGGTGAAAACTCGAAACAGCTCCCGAACGGCCACGTGGGTGGCACCAACACCTCCCACGGGACCAATGTAACCTGAAGGAACTGATCCCATAGCCGCGGGTCTCCCGATTTGAGAGTATGACAGTAATTTGCATATTTCTAGACTTAGGCTTAAAAACTTGACGTTAGAGGGTGAAAACTCGAAACAACCCCGGAACGGCACCGTGGGTGGCACAACACCTCCCACGGGACCAATGTAACTCGTAGTAACTAACCACACAACCGCGGGTCTCTCGGTTTGAGAATACGATGGTAATTTGCATATTTCTAGACTTAGGCTTAAAAACATGACGTTAGAGGGTAAAAACTAGAAACATCCCCCAAACGGGCCTGTGGGTGGCACCAACACCTCTCGCGGGACCAATGTAACTCGTAGGAACTGACCCCACGGCCGCGGGTCTCCCGGCTTGAGAGTACGATGTTAATTTGCATATTTCTAGACTTAGGCTCAAAGACATGACGTTAGAGGGTGAAAAGTCGAAACATCCCTCGAAACGGCACCGTGGGTGGCACTAACACCTCCCACGGGACCAATGTAACTTGTAGGAACTGACCCCACAACCGCGGGACTCACGGTTTGAGAGTACGATGGTAATTTGTATATTTTAAGACTTAGGGATAAAAACATGACGTTAGAGGCTGAAAACTTGAAATAGCCCTCAAACGCCCCCATGGGTGGCTCCAACACCTCCAACGGGACCGATTTAACTCATAGGAACTGACCTCACAGCCGCTACACTCCCAGTTGGAGAGTACGATGGTAATTTGTGTATTTGTATACTTAGGATTAAAAACATGACGTTAGAGGGTGAAAACTCGAACCAGCCCTCGAACGACCCCGTGGGTGGGACCAACACCTCCAACGGGACCAATGTAACTTGTAGGAACTGACCCCACAACTGCGGGACTCCCGGTTTGAGAATTCGATAATAATTCGGATATTTCTAGACTTACGCTTAAAAACATAACGTTAGAGGGTGAAAACTCGGAACAACCACCGAACGGCCACATGGGTGGCACTAACACCTCCCACGGGACCAATGTAACTCGTAGGATCTGACCCCGCAGCCGCGGGTCTCCCGATTTGAGAGTACGTCGGTAATTTGCATATTTCTAGGCTTAGGCTTAAAAACATGACGTTGGGGTGTAAAAATTAGAAACATCCCCTGAACGGCCCCATGGGTGGCACCAACACCTCCCATGGGACCAATATAACACCTAGGAATTGACCCCGCAGCCACGGGACTCCCAATTTGAGAATACGATGACAATTTACATATTTTTAGACAGGCATAAAAACATGACGTAAGACGGTGAGAACTAGAAACTGACCCCGAACGTCCCTGTGGGTGGCACCAACAGCTCCCACGGGCCCAATGTAACTCGTAGGAACGGATCTCGTAGCCGCGTGACTCACAGTTTGAGAATACGACGATAATTTCCATATTTCTAGACTTAAGCAAAACATGGCGTTAGAGGGTGAAAACTCGAAACAGCCCCCGAACGGCACCTTAGGTGGCACTAACACCTCCCATGGGACCAATGTAACTCGTAGGAACTTACCCCACAGCCGCAGGACTCCCGGTTTGAGAATATGATGACAAATTGCATATTTTTGAACTTATGCTTAAAAACATGGCGTTAGAGGGTGAGAACTTCAAACATCCCTCTAACGGCACCGTGGGTGGCACCAACACCTCCCACGGGACCAATGTAACCAGTAGGAACCGACGCCATAGCCGCGGGTCTCCCGATTTGAGAGTACGATGGTAATTTGCCTATTACTAGACTTAAGCTTAAAATCATGACGTTAGAGGGTGAGAACCCGAAAAAGCACCTGAACCGCCCCGTGGGTGGCCCCAACACCTCCCACGGGACCAATGTAACTCGTACGAACTGACCCCACAACTGCGGTCTCTCTGTTTGAGAATACGATGGTAATTTGCATATTTCTAGACTTAGGCTTAAAAACATGATGTTAGAGGGTGAAAACTCAAAACATCCCCCAAACGGCCCCCTGGGTGGAACCAACACCTCCCACGGGACCAACGTAACTCGTGGGAACTGAGCCCATAGCCGCGGGTCTCCCGGTTTGAGAGTACAATGGTAATTTGCATATTTCTAGATTTAAGAAAAACATGGCGTTTGAGGGTGAAAACTCAAAACAGCCCTCGAACGGCCCCGTGGGTGGCAGCAACACCTCCCACGGGACCAATGTAACTCATAGGAGCTGACCCCATAGCCGCGGGACTCCCGATTTGAGAGTATGACGGTAACTTGCATATTTTCTAGACTTAGGCATAAAAACTGGATGTTGGAGGGTGAAAACTCGAAACAGCCCCCGAACGGCTTCGTGGGTGGCACTAACACCTCCCACGGGACAAATGTTACTTGTTGGAACTGACCCCACAGCCGCATGACTCTCGGTTTGAGAATACGATGATAATTTGCATATTTTTTGACTTATTCTTAAAAACATTGCGTTAGAGGGTGAGAACTTGAAACATCCCTCTAACGGCACCGTGGGTGGCACCAACACCTCCCATGGGTCCAATGTAACCCGTAGGAACTGACACGATAGCCGCGGGTCTCCCGGTTTGAGAGTACGATAATAATTTGCCTATTTCTATACTTAGGCTTAAAAACTTGACATTAGAGGGTGAAAACTCGAAACAACCCCCGAACGGCACCGTGGGGGGCACCAACACCTCCCACGGGACCAATGTAACTTGTAGGAGCTGACCCCACAACCGCGGGTCTCTCGGTTTGAGAATACGATGGTAATTTTCATATTTCTAGACTTAGGCTTAAAAACATGACGTTAGAGGGTGAAAACTAGAAACATCGCCCAAACGGCCCCGTGGGTGGCAACAACACCTCCCACGGGACCAACGTAACTTGTAGGAACTGACCCCATAGCCGCAGGTCTCCCGATTTGAGAGTACAACGGTAATTTTCATATTTTTAGATTTAAGGAAAATATGGCGTTTGAGGGTGAAAACTCGAAACAGCCCCCGAACGGCCACGTGGGTGGCACCAACACCTCCCACGGGACCAATGTAACTCGTGGGAACTGACCCCACAGCCGCGTGTCTCCCGATTTGACAGTATGATGGTAATTTGCATATTTTTAGAGTTAGGTTTAAAAACAAGACGTTAGAGGGTGAAAACTCGAAACAGCCTCCGAACGGCCACGTGGGTGGAACCAACACCTCCCACGGGACAAATGTAACTCGTAGGAACTGTTCCCGCAGCCGCGGGTCTCCTGATTTGAGAGTACAATGGTAATTTGCATATTTCTAGATTTAAGCTTAAAAATAAGACGTTAGATGGTAAAACTCGAAACAACCCCCGAATGGCCCCGTTGGTGTCACCAACACCTCCCACGTGACCAATGTAACTCTTAGGAACTGTCCCCTCAACCGCGGGTCTCCCGGCTTGAGAGTACGATGTTAATTTGCATATTTCTAGACTTAGGCTCAAAGACATGACGTTAGAGGGTGAAAAGTCGAAACATCCCCCGAAACGGCACCGTGGGTGGCACTAACACCTCCCACGGGACCAATGTAACTCGTAGGTACTGACCGCACATCCGCGGCACTCACGGTTTGAGGGTACGATGGTAATTTGTATATTTTAAGACTTAGGGATAAAAACATGACGTTAGAGGCTGAAAACTTGAAATAGCCCTCAAACGCCCCCATGGGTGGCTCCAACACCTCCAACGGGACCGATTTAACTCATAGGAACTGACCTCACAGCCGCTGGACTCCCAGTTGGAGAGTACTATGGTAATTTGTATATTTGTATACTTAGGCTTAAAAACATGACATTAGAGGGTGAAAACTCGAACCAACCCTCGAACGACCCCGTGGGTGGCACCAACACCTCCCACGGGACCAATGTAACTTGTAGGAATTGACCCCACAATTGCGGGACTCCCGGTTTGAGAATTCGATAATAATTTGGATATTTCTGGACTTACGCTTAAAAACATGACGTTAGAGGGTGAAAATTCGGAACAACCCCCGAACGGCCACATGGGTGGCACTAACACCTCCCACGGGACCAATGTAACTCGTAGGATCTGACCCCGCAGCCGCGGGTCTCCCGATTTGAGAGTACGTCGGTAATTTACATAATTGGGGGGTAAAAATTAGAAACATCCCCTGAACGGCCCCATGGGTGGCACCAACACCTCCCATGGGACTAATATAACTCCTAGGAGTTGACCCCGCAGCCACGGGACTCCCAATTTGAGAATACGATGACAATTTACATATTTTTAGACAGGCAAAAAAACATGACGTAAGACGGTGAGAACTAGAAACGGACCCCGAACGTCCTTGTGGGTGGCACCAACAGCTCCCACGGGCCCAATGTAACTCGTAGGAACGGATCCCGTAGCCGCGTGACTCACAGTTTGAGAATACGACGATAATTTCCAAATTTCTAGACTTAAGAAAAACATGGCGTTAGAGGGTGAAAACTAGAAACAGCCCCCGAACGGCACCTTAGGTGGCACTAACATCTCCCATGGGACCAATGTAACTCGTAGGAACTTACCCCACAGCCGCAGGACTCCTAGTTTGAGAATACGATGACAAATTGCATATTTTTGAACTTATTCTTAAAAACATGGCGTTAGAGGGTGAGAACTTGAAACATCCCTCTAACGGCACCATGGGTGGCACCAACACCTCCCACGGGACCAATGTAACCAGTAGGAACTGACGCCATAGCCGCGGGTCTCCCGATTTGAGAGTACGATGGTAATTTGCCTATTACTAGACTTAAGCTTAAAATCATGACGTTAGAGGGTGAGAACCCGAAAAAGCACCTAAACCGCCCCGTGGGTGGCCCCAACACCTCCCACGGGACCAATGCAACTCGTACGAACTGACCCCACAACCGCGGTCTCTCGGTTTGAGAATACGATGGTAATTTGCATATTTCTAGACTTAGGCTTAAAAACATGATGTTGGAGGGTGAAAACTCGAAACATCCCCCAAACGGCCCCCTGGGTGGAACCAACACCTCCCACGGGACCAACGTAACTCGTGGGAACTGAGCCCATAGCCGCGGGTCTCCCGGTTTGAGAGTACAACGGTAATTTGGATATTTCTAGATTTAAGAAAAACATGGCGTTTGAGGGTGAAAACTCAAAACAGCCCTCGAACGGCCCCGGGGGTGGCACCAACACCTCCCATGGGACCAATGTAACTCGTAGGAACTGACCCCATAGCCGCGGGACTCCCGATTTGAGAGTATGACGGTAACTTGCATATTTTCTAGACTTAGGCATAAAAACTGGATGTTAGAGGGTGAAAACTCGAAACAGCCCCCGAACGGCTCCGTGGGTGGCACTACCACCTCCCACGGGACAAATGTTACTTGTTGGAACTGACCCCACAGCCGCAGGACTCTCGGTTTGAGAATACAATGATAATTTGCATATTTTTTGACTTATTCTTAAAAACATTGCGTTAGAGGGTGAGAACTTGAAACATCCCTCTAACGGCACCGTGGGTGGCACCAACACCTCCCATGGGTCCAATGTAACCCGTAGGAACTGACACGATAGCCGCGGGTCTCCCGGTTTGAGAGTACGATGGTAATTTGCCTATTTCTATACTTAGGCTTAAAAACTTGACGTTAGAGGGTGAAAACTCGAAACAGCCCCCGAACGGCACCGTGGGGGGCACCAACACCTCCCACGGGACCAATGTAACTTGTAGGAACTGACCCCACAACCGCGGGTCTCTCGGTTTGAGAATACGATGGTAATTTTCATATTTCAAGACTTAGGCTTAAAAACATGACGTTAGAGGGTGAAAACTAGAAACATCCCCCAAACGGCCCCGTGGGTGGCAACAACACCTCCCACGGGACCAACGTAACTCGTAGGAACTGACCCCATAGCCGCAGGTCTCCCGATTTGAGAGTACAACGGTAATTTTCATATTTTTAGATTTAAGGAAAATATGGCGTTTGAGGGTGAAAACTCGAAACAGCCCCCGAACGGCCACGTGGGTGGCACCAACACCTCCCACGGGACCAATGTAACTCGCGGGAACTGACCCCACAGCCACGGGTCTCCCGATTTGACAGTATGACGGTAATTTGCATATTTCTAGAGTTAGGTTTAAAAACAAGACGTTAGAGGGTGAAAACTCGAAACAGCCTCCGAACGACCACGTGGGTGGAACCAACACCTCCCACGGGACCAATGTAACTCGTTGGAACTGTTCCCGCAGTCGCGGGTCTCCCGATGTGAGAGTACAATGGTAATTTGCATATTTCTAGATTTAATCTTAAAAATAAGACGTTAGATGGTAAAAACTCGAAACAACCCCCGAATGGCCCCGTTGGTGTCACCAACACCTCCCACGGGACCAATGTAACTCTTAGGAACTGTCCCCTCAACCGCGGGTCTCCCGGTTTGAGAGTACGATGGTAATTTACATATTTCTAGACTCAGGCTTAAAAATATGACGTTAGAGGGTGAAAAGTCGAAACAGCCCCTGAACGGCCCTATGGGTAGCACCAACACCTCCTATGGGGCCAATGTAACTTTTAGGAACTGACCCCACATCTGAGGGTCTCCCGGTTTGAGAATACGATGGTAATTTGCATATTTCTAGACTTTGGCTTAAAAACATGATGTTAGAGGATGAAAACTCGAATAAGCACCAAACGGCCCCGTGGATGGCACCAACACCTCCCACGGGACCAGTGTAAGTCGTAGGAATTGAAGCCACAGCCGCGGGACTCCCGGTTTGAGAATTCGATAATAATTTGTATATTTTTAGACTTAGGCTTAAAAACATTGTGTAAGAGGGTTAAAACTCTAAACAGGCCTGTAACGTCCCCATGGGTGGCACCAACACCTCCCACGGGACCAATGTAAATCATAGGAACTGATCACGTAGTCGCGGGACTCTCGGTTTGAGAATACGATAGTATTTTGCATATTTCTAGACATAAGCAAAACTTGGCATTAGAGGGTGAAAACTTGAAACAGCCCCCGAACGGCCCTGTGGGTGGCACTAACACCTCTCACGGGACGAATGTAACTTATAGGAACTTAACCCATTGCCGCGGGTCTCCCGGTTTGAGAGTACAGTGATAATTTGCATATTTCTTGACTTAGGCTTAAAAACATGACATTAGAGGGTGAAAACTCAAAACAGCCCCCAAACCGCCCCGTGGGTGGCACAACACCTCCCACGGGACCAATGTAACTCGTAGGAACTGATCTCGAAGTCGCGGGACTCCCGTTTTGAGAATACAACAGTAATTTGCATATTTCTAGACTTAAGCAAAATATGACGTTAGAGGGTGAAAACACGAAACAGCCCCCGAACGGCACTATGGGTGGCACCAACACCTCCCACGGGACCAATGTAACTCGTAGGAACTGACCCCGCAGCCGCGGGTCTCCTGGTTTGAGAGTCGGATGGTAATTTGCATAATTCTAGACTTAAGCTTAAAAACATGACGTTAGAGGGTGAAAACTCGAAATAGCCCCCGAACATCCCCGTGGGTGGCACCAACACCTCCCACGGGACCAATGTAACTCGTAGGAACTGATCCCTCAGCCGCGCGACTCCCGGTTTGAGAATACGATGGTAATTTGAATATTTCTAGACATAGGCATAAAAACATGATGTTAGAGGGTGAAAACACGAAACAGACGCCGAACGGCACAATGGGTGGCACCAACACCTCTCACGGGTCCAATGTAGCTCGTAGGAACCGACCCCACATCCGCGGGTCTCCCAGTTTGAGAGTACGATGGTAATTTTCTAGACTTATCCATAGAAACATGACATTGGAGGGTGAAATTTCAAAACAACCCCCGAACGGCCTCGTGGATGGCACCAACACCTCCCACCGAACCAATGTAACTCGTAGGAACTGACCTTACAATTATGGTTCTCTCGGTTTGAGAATACGATGGTAATTTGCATATTTCTAGACTTAGGCTTAAAAACACGACGAAAGAGGTTGAAAACTCGAAACAGCTCCCAAACTGCCCTGTGGGTGGTACCCACACCTCCCACGGGACCAACGTAACTCATAGGAACTGACCCTGTAGCCGCGGGTCTCCCGGTTTGAGAGTACAATGGTAATTTTCATATTTCTAGATTTAAGTAAAACATGGCGTTTGAGGGTGAAAACTTGAAACAACCCCCAAACGGCCCCGTGGGTGGCACCAACACCTCCCACGGGACCAATGTAACTTGTAGGAACAGACCCAACAGCCCCGGGACTCCCGATTTGAGAATTCGATAATAATTTGTATATTTCTAGACTTAGGCTTAAAAACATGACGTTAGAGGGTGAAAACTCGAAACAGCCCCGAAACGGCCACGTGGGTGGCACCAACACCTCCCACGGGACCAATGTAACTCCTAGGAACTGACTCCGCAGCCGCGGGTCTCCCGATTTGAGAGTACAATGATAATTTGTATATTTCTAGACTTAGGCTTAATAACATGACGTTAGAAGGTAAGAACTCAAAACAACCCCCAAATGGCCCCGTGGGTGGCACCAACACCTGCCACGGGACCAATGTAACTCGTAGGAACTGACCCCGCAGCCGTGGGATTCCCAATTTGAGAGTATGATGGTAATTTGTATATTTCTAGACTTATGCTTAAAAACATGACGTTTGAGGGTGAAAACTCGAAACATCCCCCGAATGGCACCGTGGGTAGCACTAATACCTCCCACGGGACCAATGTAACTCGTAGGTACTGACCTCATAGCCGTGGGAATCCCGGTTTGAGAATAAGAGAGTAATTTGCATATTTCAAGACTTAGGGATAAAAACATGACGTTATAGGGTGTAAACTTGAAACAACCCCCGAACGGCCCCGTGGGTGGCACCAACACCTTCCACGGGATAAATGTAACTCGTAGGAACTGACCCCGCAACCACGGGTCTCTTTGTTTTAGAATATGATGGTAATTTGCATATTTCTAGACTTATTCTTAGAAACAGGACGTTAGAGGGTGAAAACTCAAAACAACCCCCGAATAGCCCCGTGGGTGGCACCATCACCTCCCACGGGACCAATGAAACTCGTGGGAACTGATCCTGAAGCCGCGGGACTCCCGTTTTGAGAATACGATGGTAATTTGAATATTTCTAGACATAGGCATAAAAACATGACGTTAGAGGGTGAAAACCCGAAACAGCCCCCGAACGGCACAATGGGTGGCACCAACACCTCCCACGGGTCCAATGTAACTCGTAGGAACCGACCCCACATCCGCGGGTCTCCCAGTTTGAGAGTACGATGGTAATTTGCATATTTCTAGACTTATCCATAAAAACATGATGTTGGAGGGTGAAATTTCGAAACAGCCCCCGAACGGCCCCGTGGGTGGCACCAACACCTCCCACGGGACCAATGTAACTCGTAGGAACTGACCCCAGAATTATGGTTCTCTCGGTTTGAGAATACGATGGTAATTTGCATATTTTTAGACTTAGGCTTAAAAACATGACGTAAGAGGGTGAAAACACGAAACAACCCCCAAACGGCCCTGTGGGTGGTACCAACACCTCCCACGGGACCAACGTAACTCGTAGGAACTCACCCCGTAGCCGCGGGTCTCCCGGTTTGAGAGTACAATGATAATTTTCATATTTATATATTTAAGTAAAACATGGCGTTTGAGGGTTAAAACTCGAAACCGCCCCCGAACGGCCCCGTGGGTGGCAACAACACCTCCCACGGGACCAAATGTAACTTGTAGGAACTAACCCCGCAGCCATGGGATTCCCAATTTGAGAGTATGACAGTAATTTTCATATTTCTAGACTTACGCTTATAAACCTGACGTTTGAGGGTGAAAACTCGAAACATCCCCCGAATGGCACCGTGGGTGGCACTAATACCTCCCACAGGACCAATGTAACTCGTAGGTACTGACCTCGTGGCCGCGGGAATCCCGGTTTGAGAATAAGAGAGTAATTTGCATATTTCTAGACTTAGGGATAAAAACATGACGTTATAGGGTGTAAACTGGAAACAACCCCCGAACGGCCCCGTGGGTGGCACCTACACCTCCCATGGGACAAATGTAACTCGTAGGAACTGACCCCACAACCACGAGTCTCTTTGTTTTAGAATATGATGGTAATTTGCATATTTCTTGACTTAGTCTTAGACACATGATGTTAGAGGGTGAAAACTCAAAACATCCCCCGAAAAGCCCCGTGGGTGGCACCAACACCTCCCAAGGGACCAAGGTAACTCATAGGAACTGATCCCGCAGCCACGGGACTCCCGGTTTGAGAATACGACGGTAATTTTAATATCTCTAGACATAGGCATAAAAACATGACGTTAGAGGGTGAAAACACGAAACAACCCCCGAACGGCACAATGGGTGGCACCAACACCTCCCACGGGTCCAATGTAACTCGTAGGAACTGACCCCACATCCGCGGGTCTCCCAGTTGGATTGTACGATGGTAATTTGCATATTTCTAGACTTATCCATAGAAACGTGATGTTGGAGGGTGAAATTTCGAAACAGCCCCTGAACGGCCCCGTGGGTGGCACCAACACCTCCCACGGGACCAATGTAACCTGTAGGAACTGACCCCACAACCGCGGGTCTCCTAGTTTCAGAATACGATGGTAATTTTCTCATTTCTATACTTAGGCTTAAAAACATTACGTTAGAGGGTGAAAACTCGAAACAACCACCAAACAGCCCGTGGGTGGCACCAACCCCTCCCACAGGACCAATGTAACTCGTAGGAATTGACCCCATAGCCGCGGGACTCCCGGATTGAGAATTCGATAATAATTTGTATATTTCTAGACTTAGGCTTTAAAACATGGTGTTAGAGGGGTAAAACTCAAAACATCCCTGTAACGTCCTCGTGGGTGGCACCAGCACCGCCCACGGTACCAATATAACTCGTAGGAAGTGACCCCGCAGCCGTGGGACTACTGGTTTGAGGATACGGCAAAAATTTGCATATTTTTAGACTTAGGCTTACAAACATGGCGTTAGAGGGTGAGAAGTAGAAACAGCCCCCGACCATCCCCGTGGGTGGAACCAACACCTCCCACGGGACCAATGTGACTCGTAGGAACTGATCCCGTTTCCGCGTGACTCCCGATTTGAGAATACGACAGTAATTTGGATATTTCTAGACTTAGGCTTAAAAACATTATGTTAGAGGGTGAAAACCCAAAAAATCCCCCGAACGGCCCCGTGGGTGGCACCAACACCTCCCACGGGACCAATGTAACTCGTACGAACTGACCCCACAACCGTGGGTCTCTCGGTTTGAGAATACGATGGTAATTTACATATTTCTAGACTTAGGCTTCAAAACATGATGTTAGAGGGTGAAAACTCGAAACATCCCCCAAACGACCCCGTGGGTGGCACCCGCACCTCCCACGGGACCAACGTAACTCGTAGGAACAGACCCCGTAACCGCGGGTCTCCCGATTTGAGAGTACAACGGTAGTTTGAATATTTCTAGATTTGAGCAAAACATGGCGTTTGAGGGTGAAAACTCGAAACAGCCCTCGAACGGCCCCGTGGTTGGCACCAACACCTCCCACGGGACCAATATAACTCGGAGGAACTGACCCCACAGCCGCGGGACTCCCGATTTGAGAGGATGATGGTAATTTGCATATTTCTAGACTTAGGCATAAAAACTTGACGTTAGAGGGTGAAAACTCGAAACATCCCCCGAACGGCACCGTGGGTGGCACCAACACCTCCCACGGGACCAATGTAACTCGTAGGAACTGATCCCATGACCGCGGGTCTCTCGGTTTGAGATTGCGATGGTAATTTGCATATTTCTAGACTTAGTCTTAAAAACATGACGTTAGAGGGAGAAAACTAGATACATCCACCAAACGGCCCCGTGGGTGGCACCAACACCTCCCACGGGACCAACGTAACTCGTAGTAACTAACCCCATTGCCGCGGGTCTCCCGGTTTGAGAGTACAACGGTAATTTTGCATTTTTCTAGATTTAAGCAAAACATGGCATTTGAGGGTGAAAACTCGAAACATCCCCCGAACTGCCCCGTGGGTGGCACCAACACATCCCACGGGACCAATGTAACTCGTAGGAACTGACCCCACAGCCGCGGGTCTCCCGATTTTAGAGTACGACGGTAATTTGCATATTTCTAGATTTAAGCTTAAAAACAAGACTTTAGAGGGTAAAAACGCAAAACAGCCCCCAATCAGCCCCGTGGGGTGGCACCAACACCTCCCACGGGACCAATGTAACTCGTAGGAACTGACCCCGCAGCCGCGGGTCTCCTGATTTGAGAGTACAACGGTAATTTGCAAATTTCTAGATTTAAGCTTAAAAACAAGACGTTAGAGGATAAAAACTCAAAACAGCCCACAAACGGCCCCGTGGGTGGCACCAACACCTCCCACGGGACCAATGTAACTCGTAGGAACTGACGCCGTGGCCGCGGGCCTCCCGATTTGAGAGTTTGATGGTATTTTTCATATTTCTAGACTTAGGCTTAAAAACATGACGTTAGAGGGTGTAAACTCGAAACAGCCCTCGAACGGCCCCGTGGGTGGCACCAACACCTCCCACGGGACCAATGTAACTCGTAGCAACTGACCCCACAACCACGGGTCTCGCGGTTTGAGAATATGATGGTAATTTGCATATTTCATGACTTAGGCTTAAAAACATGACGTTAGAGGGTGAAAACTCGAAACAACCCCCAAACAGCCCCGTGAGTGGCTCCAACACCTCCCACGGGACCGATGTAACTCATTCGAACTAACCTCACAGCCGCGGGACTCCCAGTTGGAGAGTACAATGATAATTTACATATTCCTAGGCTTAGGCTTAAAAACACGAACTTAGAGGGTGAAAACTCGAAACAGCCCCCGAACGGCCCAATTGGTGGCACCAACACCTCCCACGGGACGAGTGCAGCTCTTAGGAACCGACCCCTCAACTGCGGGTCTCCCGGTTTGAGAGTACGACGGTAATTTGCATATTTCTAGACTTAGACTTAAAAATATGACGTTAGAGGGTGAAAACTCGAAACAGCCCCTGAACGGCCCCGTGGGTAGCACCAACACCTCCCACGGGACCAATGTAACTCGTAGGAACTGACCCCACATCTGAGGGTCTCTCGGTTTGAGAATACAATGGTAAATAGCATATTTCTAGACTTAGGCTTAAAAACATGATGTTAGACGATGAAAACTCGAAACAGCACCAAACGGCCCCGTCGGTGGCACCAACACCTCACACGGGACCAATGTAGATCGTAGGAACTGAACCCATAGCCGCGGGACTCTCGGTTTGAGAATTCGATAATAATTTGTATATTTTTAAACTTAGGCTTAAAAACATGGCGTTAGAGGGTTAAAACTCGAAACAAGCCTGTAACGGCCCCGTGGGTGGCACCAACACGGCCCACCGGACCAATGTAACTCTTAGGAACAGACCCCTCAACCGCAGGACTACCGGTTTGAGAATACGATGACAATTTGCATATTTTTGTACTTAGGCTTAAAAACATGGCGTTAGAGGGTGAGAAGTAGAAACACCACCCGAACGTCCCCGTGGGTGGCACCAACACCTCCCACGGGACCAATGTAAATCGTAGGAACTGATCCCGTAGCCGCGGGACTCCCGGTTTTAGAATACGACAGTATTTTTCATATTTCTAGACATAAGCAAAACTTGGCATTAGAGGGTGAAAACTTGAAACAGCCCCCGAACGGCCCCGTGGGTGGCACTAACAGCTCCCACGGGACGAATGAAACTTATAGGAACTGATCCCATTGCCGCGGGTCTCCCGGTTTGAGGGTATGATGGTAATTTTCATATTTATTGACTTAGGCATAAAAAACAGTCCCCGAACGGCCCCGTAGGTGGAACCAACACCTCCCACGGGACCAATGTAACTCGTAGGAACTCACCCCACAGCCGCGGGTCTCCCCGTTTGAGAGTACGATGGTAATTTGCATATTTCTAGACTTAGGCATAAAAACATGACGTTAGAGGGTGAAATTTCGAAACAGCCCACGAACGGCCCCGTGGGTGGCACCAACACCTCCCACGGGACCAATGTAACTCGTAGGAACTGACCCCACAATTATGGTTCTCCCGGCTTGAGAATACGATGGTAATTTTCATATTTCTAGGCTTAGGATTAAAAACTCGATGTAAGAGGGTGAAAACTCGAAACAACCGCCAAACGGCCCTGTGGGTGGTACCCACACCTCCCGAGGGACCAACGTAACTCGTAGGAACTGACCCCGTAGCCGCGGGTCTCCCGGTTTGAGAGTAAAATGGTAATTTTTATATTTCTAGATGTAAGTAAAACGTGGCGTTTGATGGTGAAAACTCGAAACAGCCCACAAATAGCCCCGTGGGTGGCACCATCACATCCCACGGGTCCAATGTAACTTGTAGGAACTAACCCCATAGCCCCGGTACTCCCGATTTGAGAATTCGATAATAATTTGTATATTTCTAGACTTAGGCTTAAAAACATGACGCTAGAGGATGAAAACCTAAAACAGCCCCCGAACGGCCACGTGGGTGGCACCAACACCTTCCACGGGACCAATGTAACTCCTAGGAACTGACCCCGCAGCCGCGGGTCTCCCGATTTGAGAGTACAATGATAATTAGTATATTTATAGACTTAGGCTTAATAACATGACGTTAGAAGGTAAGAACTGAAAACAACCCCCAAATGGCCCCGTGGTTGGCACCAACACCTCCCACGGGACCAATGTAACTCGTAGGAACTGACCCCACAGCCGTGGGTTTCCCAATTTGAGAGTATGACGGTAATTTGTATATTTCTAGACTTAGGCTTAAAAACATGACGTTTGAGGGTGAAAACTCGAAACATCCCCCGAACAGCACCGTGGGTGGCACCAATACCTCCCAGAGGACCAATGTAACTCGTAGATACTGACCTCGCAGCCGCGGGACTCCAGGATTGAGAATAAGACGGTAATTTTCATATTTCTAGACTTAGGCATAAAAACATGACGTTATGAGGTGTAAACTCGAAATAGCCCCCGAACGGCCCCGTGGGTGGCACCAACACCTCCCACGCGACAAATGTAACTCGTAGGAACTTACCCCACAACCACGGGTCTCTTTGTTTGAGAATATGATGGTAATTTGCATATTTCTAGACTTAGGCTTAAAAACATGACGTTAGAGGGTGAAAACTCGAAACAGCCCCCGAACGGCCCCGTGGGTGGCACCAACACCTCCCACGGGACCCATGTAACTCGTAGGAACTGACCCCTCAATCGCGGGTCTCCCGGTTTGAGAGTACGATGGTAATTTACCTATTTCTAGACCTAGGCTTAAAAACATGACGTTAGAGGGTGAAAAGTCGAAACAGCCCCTGAACGGCCCCGCGGGTTGCACCAACACATCCCACGGGACCAATGTAACTCCTAGGAACTGACCCCACAACCGCGGGTCTCCCGGTTTCAGAATACGATGGTAATTTGCACATTTCAGAATACGTTAGAGTTGAAAACTTGAAACATTCCCCAAACAACCCCTGGGTGGCACCAACCCCTCCCACAGGACCAACGTAACTCGTAGGAATTGACCACACAGCCGCAGGACTCCCGGTTTGAGAGTACAACGGTAATTTGAATATTTCTAGATTTGAGAAAAACATGGCGTTTGAGGGTGAAAACTCGAACGGCCCCGTGGTTGGCACCAACACCTCCCATGGGACCAATGTAACTCGGAGGAACTGACCCCACAGCCGCGGGACTCCCGATTTGAGAGTAAGACGGTAATTTGCATATTTCTAGACTTAGGCATAAAAACAGGACGTTAGAGGGTGAAAACTCGAAACAACCCCCGAACAGCCCCGTGGGTGGCACTAACACCTCCCACGGGACCAATGTTACTCGTTGGAACTGACCCCGCAGCCGTAGGACTCCCGTTTTGAGAATACGATGATAATTTGCATATTTTTGGACTTATTCTTAAAAACATTGCGATAGAGGGTGAGAACTAGAAACATCCCTCTAACGGCACCGTGGGTGGCACCAACACCTCCCACGGGACCAATGTAACCCGTAGGAACTTACTCCATAGCCGCGGGTCTCCCGGTTTGAGAGTACGACGGTAATTTGCCTATTTCTACACTTAGGCTTAAAAACTTGACGTTAGAGGGTGAAAACTCGAAACAGCCCCCGAACGGAACCGTGGGTGGCACCAACACCTCCCATGGGACCAATGTAACTCGTAGGAACTGACCCGCGGGTCTCTCGGTTTGAGATTGCGATCGTAATTTGCATATTTCTCGACCTAGGCTTCAAAACATGACGTTAGAGGGTGAAAACTAGAAACATCCACCAAACGGCCCTGTGGGTGGCACCAACACCTACCACGGGACCAACGTAACTCGTACTAACTGACCCCATAGCCGCGGGTTTCCCGGTTTGAGAGTACGACGGTAATTTGCATATTTCTAGATTTAAGCTTAAAAACAAGACGTTAGAGGGTAAAAAATCCAAACCGCCCCCAACGGCCTGTGGGTGGCACCAACACCTCCCACGGGACCAATGTAACTCGTAGGAACTGACCCCGCAGCCGCGGGTCTTCTGATTTGAGAGTACAATGATAATTTGCATATTTTTAGATTTAAGCTTAAAAACAAGACGTTAGAGGGTAAAAACTCAAAACAGCCCCCAATCGGCCCAGTGGGTGGCACCAACACCTCCCACGGGACCAATGTAACTCGTAGGAACTGACCCCGCAGCCGCGGGTCTCCCGATTTGAGAGTATGATGGTAATTTTCATATTTCTAGACTTAGGCTTAAAAACGTGACGTTAGAGGGTGTAAACTCGAAACAGCCCCCGAACGGCCCCGTGGGTGGCACCAACACCTCCCACGGGACCAATGTAACTGGTATCAACTGACCCCACAACCACGGGTCTCGCGATTTTAGAATATGATGGTAATTTTCATATTTATGGACTTAGGCTTAAAAACATGACGTTAGAGGGTGAAAACTCGAAACATCCCCCAAACAGCACCGTGGGTGGCTCCAACACCTCCCACGGGACCGATGTAACTGATTGGAACTAACCTCACAGCCACGGGACTCCCAGTTGGAGAGTACGATGGTAATTTGTATATTCCTAGGCTTAGGCTTAAAAACATGAAGTTAGAGGGTGAAAACTCGAAACATCCCCCGAACGGCCCCGTTGGTGGCACCAACACCTCCCACGGGACCAATGTAACTCTTAGGAACTGACCCCTCAACCGCGGGTCTCCCGCTTTGAGAGTATGATGGTAATTTGCATATTTTTAGACTTAGGCTTAAAAACATGGCGTTGGAGGGTTAAAACTCGAAACAGGCCTGTAACGGCCCCGTGGGTGGCACCAACACCGCCCACGGGACCAATGTAACTCTTAGGAACAAACCCCTCAACCGCGGGACTCCTTGTTTGAGAATACGATGACAATTTGCATATTTTTGGACTTAGGCTTACAAACAAGGCGTTAGAGGGTGAGAAGTAGAAACAGCACCCGAACGTCCCCGTGGGTGGAACCAACACCTCCCACGGGACCAATGTAAATAGTAGGAACTGATCCCGTAGCCGCAGGACTCCCGGTTTTAGAATACGACTGTATTTTGCATATCTCTAGACTTTAACAAAACTTCGAATTAGAGGGCAAAAACATGAAACAGCCCCCGAACACCCTCGTGGGTGGCACTAACACCTCCCGCGGGACGAATGAAACTTATAGGAACTGATCCCATTGCCGCGGGTCTCCCGGTTTGAGATTACGATGGTAATTTTCATATTTATCCACTTAGGCTTAAAAACATGATGTTAGAGGGTGAAAACTCAAAACCGCCCCCGAACGGCCCCGTGGGTGGCACAACGCCTCCCACGGGACCAATGTAACTCGTAGGAACTGATCCCGTAGTCGCGGGACTCCCGGTTTGAGAATACGACAGTAATTTGCTTATTTCTAGACTTAAGCAAAACATGACGTTAGAGGGTGAAAACACGTAACAGCCCCCGAACGGCACTATGGGTGGCACCAACACCTCCCACGGGACCAATGTAACTCGTAGTAACTGACCCCGCAGCCGCGGGTCTTCCGGTTCAGAGTACGATGGTAATTTGCATAGTTCTAGACTTAGGCTTAAAAACATGACGTTAGAGGGTGAAAACTCGAAATTGCTCCCGATCAGCCCCGTGGGTGGTACCAAGACCTCCCATGGGACCAATGTAACTCGTTGGAACTGATCCCGCAGCCGTGAGAGTCCCGGTTTGAGAATACAACGGTAATTTCCATATTTGTGGACTTAGGCGTAAAAATATGACGTCAGAGGAAACAGCCCCCGAACGACACAATGGGTGGCACCAACACCTCCCACGGGACCAATGTAACTCGTAGGAACTGACCCCACAACCGCGGGTCTCCCCGTTTAAGAGTGCGATGGTAATTTGCATATTTCTAGACTTAGGCATAAAAACATGACGTTAGAGGGTGAAATTTCGAAACAGCCCTCGAACGGCCCCGTGGGTGGCACCAACACCTCCCACGGGACCAACGTAACTCGTAGGAACTGACCCCACAATTATGATTCTCTCTGTTAGAGAATACGATGGTAATTTTCATATTTCTAGACTTAGGCTTAAAAACACGACGTAAGAGGGTGAAACTTGAAACAGCCCCCAAACAGCCTTGTGGGTGGTACCCATACCTCCCACGGGACCAACGTAACTCGTAGGAACTGACCCCGTAGCCGCGGGTCTCCCGATTTGAGAGTACAACGGTAATTTTCATATTTCTAGATTTAAGTAAAACATGGCGTTTGAGGGTGAAAACTCGAAACAGCCCACGAACAGCCCCGTGGGTGGCACCAACACCTCCCACGTGTCCAATGTAACTTGTAGGAACTGACCCCATAGCCCCGGGACTCCCGATTTGAGAATTCGATAATAATTTGTATATTTCTAGACTTAGGCTTAAAAACATGACGTTAGAGGGTGAAAACCTGAAACAGCCCCCGAACGACCACGTGGGTGGTACCAACACCTTCCACGGGACCAATGTAACTCCTAGGAACTGACCCCGCAGCCGCGGGTCTCCCGATTTGAGAGTACAACGATAATTTGTATTTTTCTAAACTTAGGCGTAATAACACGACGTTAGAAGGAAAGAACTCAAAACAACCCCCAAACGGCCCCGTGGTTGGCACCAACACCTCCCACGGTACCAATGTAACTTGTAGGAACTGACCCCGCAGCCATGGATTTCCCAATTTGAGAGTATGACAGTAATTTGTATATTTCTAGACTTAGGCTTAAAAAAATGACGTTTGAGGGTGAGAACTCGAAACATCCCACGAACAGCACCGTGGGTGGGACCAATACCTCCCAGAGGACGAATGTAACTCGTAGGTACTGACCTCGCAGCCGCGGGTCTCCTGGTTCGAGAGTACGACGGTAATTTGCCTATTTCTAGACTTAGGCTTAAAAACATGATGTTAGAGGGTGAAAAATCGAAACAACCCCTGAACGGCCCCGTGGGTAGCACCAACACCTCCCACGGGACCAATGTACCTCATAGGAACTGACCCCACAACCACGAGTCTCCCGGTTGGAGAATACGATGGTAATTTGCGCATTTCTAGACTTAGGCTTAAAAACATGACGTTCGAGGGTGAAAACTCGAAATAGCCACCAAACAGCCCCGTGGGTGGCACCAACACCGCCCACGGTACCAATGTAACTCGTAGGAACTGACCCCGCAGCCGCGGGACTCCAGGTTTGAGAATACGATGACAATTGTCATATTTTTAGACTTAGGCTTAAAAACATGGCGTTAGAGGGTGAGAAGTAGAAATAGCCCCCGAACGTCCCCGTGGGTGGAACCAGCACCTCCCATGGGACTAATGTGACTCGTAGGAACGGATCCCGTTGCCACGGGACTCCCAATTTGAGAATACGACAGTAATTTGCATATTTCTTGACTTAGGCTTAAAAACATGACGTTCGAGGGTGAAAACTCGGAACATCCCCCGAACGGCACGGTGGGTGGCACCAATACCTCCCACGGGACCAATGTAACTCGTAGGTACTGACCCCGAAGCCGCGGGACTCCCGGTTTGAGATTACGATGGTAATTTTCATATTTCTAGATTTTAGTAAAACATGGCGTTTGAGGGTGAAAACTACAAAACAGTACTCGAACGGCCCCGTGGGTGGCACCAACACCTCCCACGGGACCAATGTAACTCGTAGGAACTGACCCCACAGCCGCGGGTCTCCCGATTTGAGAATATGATGGTAATTTGCATATTTCTAGACTTAAGCTTAGAAACATGATGTTAGAGGGTGAAAACTCGAAACAACCCCCAAACAGCACGTGGGTTGCTCCAACACCTCCCACAGGACCGATGTAACTCATAGGAACTAACCTCACAGCCGCGGAACTCCCAGTTGGAGAGTATGATTGTAATTTGCATATTTCTAGACTTTGGCTTAAAAACATGACATTAGAGGGTGAAAACTCTAAACAGCCCCCGAATGGCCCCGTGGGGGGCACCAACGCCTCCCACGGGACCTATGTAACTCGTAGAAACTGACCCCTCAATCGCGCGTCTCCCAGTTTGAGAGTATGATGGTGATTTGCATATTTCTAGACTTAGGCTTAAAAACATGACGTTAGAGGGTGAAAAGTCAGAACAGCCCCTGAACGGCCCCGTGGGTAGCACCAACACCTCCCACGGGAGCAATGTAACTCGTAGGAACTGACCCCACAGCCGCGGGACTCCCGATTTGAGAATTCAATAATAATTTGTATATTTCTAGACTTAAGCTTGAAAACATGATGTGAGAGGGTGAAAACTCGAAACAGCACCCGAACGGCCACGCGGGCGGCACCAACACCTCCCACGGGACCAATGTAACTCGTAGGAACTGACCCCGCAGCCGCGGGACTCCCGTTTTGAGAATACGACGACAATTTGCATATTTTTAGACTTAGTCTTAAAAACATGGCATTAGATGGTGGGAAGTACAAACAGCCCCCGAACGTCCCCGTGGGTGGCACCAACACCTCCCACGGGACCAATGTAACTCGTAGGAACTGATCCCGTAGCCGCGGGACTCCCGATTTGAGACTATGACAGTAATTTGCATATTTCTAGACTTAAGAAAAACATGGCGTTAGAGGGTGAAAACTTGAAATTGCCCCCGAACGGCCCCGTGGGTGCCACTAACATCTCCCACGGGACCAATGTAACTCGTAGGAACTGAACCCACAGCCGCAGGACTCCCGGTTTGAGAATACGATGATAATTTTCATATTTTTAGACTTAGGCATAAAAATATTGCGTTAGAGGGTGAGAACATGAAACAGCCCTCTAATGGCACCGTGGGTGGCACAATCACCTCCCACGGGACCAATCTAACTCGTAAGAACTGACCCCATAGCCGCGGGTCTCCCAGTTTGAGAGTACGATGGTAATTTGCATATATCTCGACTTAGTCTTAAAAACATGACGTTAGAAGGTGAAAACTCGAAACAACCACCAAACGGTCACGTGGGTGGCACCAACACCTCCCACGGGACCAATGAAACTTGTAGGAACTGACCCCGCTACCGCGGGACTCCTGGTTTCAGAATACGACAATAATTTTAATATTTCTGAACTTAGGAATAAAAATATGACGTTAGAGGGTGAAAACTCGAAACAACCCCCAAACGGGCCCGTGGGTGGTACCAGCACCTCCCACGGGACCAACGTAACTCGTAGGAACTGATCCCGTAGCCGCGGGTCTCCCAGTTTGAGAGTACAATGATAATTTTAATATTTATAGATTTAAGTAAGACATTGTATTTGGAGGTGCAAACACGAAACAACCCATGAACGGCCCCATAGGTGGCACCAACACCTCCCACGAGACCAATGTAACATGTAGGAACTGACCCCACAGTCGCGGGACTCCCGATTTGAGAATTCAATAATAATTTCTATATTTCTAGACTTAGGTATAAAAACATGATGTTAGAGGGTGAAAACTCGAAACAGCCCCCTAACGGCCACGTGGATGGCACAACACCTCCCACGGGACCAATGTAACTCGTAGGAACTGAACCCACAGCCGCGGTTCTCCCGATTTGAGAGTACGATGGTAATTTTCATATTTTTAAACTTTAGTTGAAAAACATGACGTTAGAGGGTGAAAACTCGAAACATCCCCCGAACGGCACCGTGGGTGGCACCAACACCTCCCACGGGACCAATGTAACTCGTAGGTAGTGACCCCACAGCTGCGGGACTCGCGGTTTGAGAATACGACGGTAATTTGCATATTTCTAGACTTACGTATAAAAACATGACGTTAGAGGGTGTAAACTCGAAATAGCCCCCGAACGGCCCCGTGGGTGGCACCAACACCTTCCACGGGACCGACGTAACCCGTTGGAACTGACCCCGTAGCCGTGGGTCTCCCGGTTTGAGAGTACAACGATAATCTGTATATATCTAGATTTAAGCAAAACATGGCATTTGAGGGTGAAAACTCCAAACAACCCCCGAACGGCCACGTGGGTGGGAGCAACACCTCCCACGGGACCATTGTAACTCGTAGGAACTGACCCCACAGCCGTGGGAATCCCGATTTGAGAATTCGATAATAATTAGTATATTTATAAACCTAGTCTTACAAACATGACGTTAGAGGGTGAAAACTCGAAATAGCCCCCGAACGGCCCCGTGGGTGGCACCAACACCTCCCACGGGACCAATGTAACACTTAGGAACTGACCCCACAACCGCGGGTCTCCTGGTTTGAGATTAAGACGGTAATTTGCATATTTCTAGACTTAGGCTTAAAAAAATGACGTTAGAGGGTGAAAACACGAAACAGCCATCGAACCGCACTATGGGTGGCACCAATACCTCCCACGGGACGAATGTAACTCATAGGAACTGACCCCGTAGCCGTGGGTCTCCCGGTTTATGAGTACAATGGTAATTTGCATATTTCTAGATTTAGGCAAAACATGGCGCGTGAGGTTGAAAACTCGAAACAACCCCCGAACGGCCCCGTGGGTGGCACCAACACCTCCCACGGGACCAATGTAACTCGTAGGAACTAACCCCACAGCCGCGGGACCAATGTAACTCGTAGGCTTATAAACATGATGTTAGAGGGTGAAAACACGAAACAGCCCCCGAACGTCCACGTGGGTGGCACCAACACCTCCCACGGGAACAATTTAACTTGTAGGAACTGACCCCTCACCCGCGGCTCTCCCCATTTGACAGTACGATGGTAATTTGCATATTTCTAAACTTAGGCTTAAAAACATGACGTTAGAGGGTGAAAACTCGAAACATCATCCGAACGGCACCGTGGGTGGATCCAACACCTCCCACGGGACCAATGTAACTCGTAGGTACTGACCCCACAGCCACGGGACTCCCGGTTTGATAATACGACGATAATTTGCATATTGATAGAATTAGGCATAAAAACATGATGTTAGAGGGTAAAAACTCAAAACAGTCCCCAAACGGCCCTGTGGGTGGCACCAACACCTCCCACGGGACTAATGTAACTCGTAGGAACTGACCCCACATCCGCGGGACTCCCGATTTGAGAATACGATAATAATTTGTATATTTGTAGACCTAGGCTTAAAAACTTGACGTTAGACGGTGAAAACTCGAAACAACCCCCGAACGGCCACGTGGGTGGCACCAACACCTCCCACGGGAATAATGTAACTAGTAGGAACTGACCCCGCAGCCGCCGGTCTCCCGATTTGAGAGTACTACGGTAATTTGTATATTTCTAGACTTAGGCTTAAAAACATGACATTAGAGGGTCAAAACTTGAAACAACACCCAAACGGCGCTGTGGATGGCACTAACACCTCCCACGGGACAAATGTAACTCGTAGAAATAGACCCCGCAGTCGCGGGTATCCCGATTTGAGAGTATGCCAAAAATTTGCATATTTCTAGACTTAGGCTTAAAAGACGACGTTAGAGGGTGAAAACTCGAAACATCCCCCGAAAGGCACCCTAGGTGGCACCAACACCTGGCACGGGACCAATGTAAGTCGTAGGTACTAACCCCGCAACCGCGGGACTCCCGGTATGAGAATACGACGGTAATTTGTATATTTCTAGACTTAGGCATAAAAACATGACGTTAGAGGGTGAGAACACAAAAAAGCCCCCGAACGGCCCCGTGGGTGGCACCAACACCTCCCACGGGACCATTGTAACTCGTAGGAACAGACCCCACAACCACGGGTCTCTCGGTTTGAGAACACGATGGTAATTTACATATCTCTAGACTTAGGCTTAAAAACATGATGTTAGAGGGTGAAAACTCGAAACAATCACCGAAGGGCCCCGTGGGTGGCACCAACACCTCCCACGGGACCAATGTTACTCCTAGGAACTGACCCCGCAGTCGCGGGTCTCCCGATTTGAGAATTTGAAAATAATTTGTATATTTCTAGACTTAGGCTTAAAAACATGACGTTGGAGGTTGAAAACTCGATACAGCCCTCGAACAGCCACTTGGGTGGCACCAACACCTCCCACGGGACCAATGTAACTCGTAGGAACTGACCTCGCAGTCGCAGGTCTCTCGATTTGTGAGTACGACGATAATTTGTATATTTCTAGACTTAGGCTTAAAAACGTGACGTTAGAGGGTAAAAACTCGAAACAACCCCCAAACGGCCCCGTGGGTGGCACCATCACCTCCCACGGGACCAATGTAACTCGTAGAAACTGACCCCGCAACCGCGGGTCTCCTGATTTGAGATTACTATAGTAATTTGCATAATTCTAGACTTAGGCTTAAAAACATGACATTAGAGGGTGAAAACTCGAAAGATCCCCCAAACGGCACCGTGGGTGGCACCAACACCTCCCACGGGACCAATGTAACTCGTAGGTACTGGCCCCGGAACCACGGGACTCCCGGTTTGAGAATACGATGTTAATTTGCATATTTCTAGACTTAGGCATAAAAACAGGACGTTAGAGGGTGAAAACTCAAAACAGCCCCCGAACGGCCCGGTGGGTGGCACCAATACCTCCCACGGGACCAATGTAACTCGTAGGAACTGACCCCAAAGCCGAGGGACTCCTGATATGATAATTCCATAATAATTTGTATATTTCTAGACTTAAGCTTAAAAACATGACGTTAGAGGGTGAAAACTCAAAACATCCCTCGAACAGCTCCGTGGGTGGCACCAACACCTCCAACGGGACCAATGTAACTCGTAGGAACTAACCCCACATCCGCGGGACTCCCGATATGAGAATTCGATAATAATTTGTATATTTCTAGACTTAAGCTTAAAAACATGGCCTTAGAGGGTCAAAACTCGAAATAGCCCCCGAACGGGCACGTGGATGGCACCAACACCTCCCACGGGACCAATGTAACTCGTAGGAATGGATCCCACAGCCGCGGGACTCCCGATTTGAGAATTCGATGTTAATTTGCATATTTCTAGACTTAGGCATAAAACATTACGTCAGCGGATGAAAACTCAAAACAGCCCCCAAACAGCCCCGTGGGTGGGACCAACACCTCCCACGGGACCAATGTAACTCGTAGGAACTGACCCCGCAGCCGCGGGTCTCCCGATTTGAGAGTACTATAGTAATTTGCATAATTCTAGACTTAGGCTTAAAAACATGACATTAGAGGGTGAAAACTCGAAAGATCCACCGAACGGCACCGTGGGTGGTACCGACACCTCCCACGGGACCAATGTAACTCGTAGGTACTGACCCCGCAACCGCGGGACTCCCGGTTTGAGAATACGATGGTAATTTGCATATTTCTAGACTTAGGCATAAAAACAGGACGTTAGAGGGTGAAAACTCAAAACAGCCCCCGAACGGCCCCGTGGGTGGCACCAACACCTCCCACGGGACCAATGTAACTCGTAGGAACTGACCCCACATCCGCGGGACTCCCGATATGATAATTCGATAATAATTTGTATATTTCTAGACTTAAGCTTAAAAACATGACGTTAGAGTGTCAAAACTAGAAATAGACCCCGAACGGGCACGTGGGTGGCACCAACACCTCCCACGGGACCAATGTAACTCGTATAAATAGACCCCTCAGTCGCGGGTATCCTGATTTGAGAGTATGATGGTAATTTGCATATTTCTAGACTTAGGATTAAAAACATGATGTTAGAGGGTGAAAACTCGAAACAGCCTCCAAACGGCCCCGTGGGTGGCACCAACACCTCCCACGGGACCAATGTAACTCGTAGATATAGACACCGCAGTCGCAGGTATCCTGATTTGAAAGTATGACAGTAATTTGCATATTTTGGACTTAGGCTTAAAAACATGACGTTAGAGGGTGAAAACTCGAAACATCCCCCGAACGGCACCGTGGGTGGCACCAACACCTCCCACGGGACCAATGTAACTCGTAGTTACTGACCCCGCAGCCGCGGGACCCCCGGTTTGAGAATATGACGGTAATTTGCATATTTCTAGACTCAGGCTTAAAAACATGACGTTAGAGGGTGAAAACTCGAAATAGCCCCCGAACGGGCACGTGGGTGGCACCAACACCTCCCACGGGACCAATGTAACTCGTAGGAACTGACCTCGCAGCCGTGGGGCTCCCGATTTGTGAGTATGATGGTAATTTGCATATTTCTAGACTTAGGCTTAAAAACATGATGTTAGAGGGTGAAAACTCGAAACATCCCCCGAACGGCACCGTGGGTGGGACCAACACCTCCCACTGGACCAATGTAACTCATAGAAATTGACCCCCCAGCCGCGGGTCTCCCGATTTTAGAGTACGACAGCAATTTGTATATTTCTAGAGTTAGGATTAAAAGCATGACGTTAGAGGGTCAAAACTCGAAACAGCCCCCAAACGGCCCCGTGGGTTGCACCAACACCTCCCACGGGACCAATGTAACTCGTAGAAACAGACATCGCAGTCGTGGGTATCCCGATTTGAGAGTATGACAGTAATTTGCATATTTTCGACTTAGGCTTAAAAACATGACGTTAGTGGGTGAAAACTCGAAACATCCCCCGAACGGCCCCGTGGGTGGCATCAACACCTCCCACGGGACCAATGTAACTCGTAGGAACTTACGCCACCACCACGGGTCTCTCGGTTTTAAAATATGATCGTAATTTGCATATTTCTAAACTTAGGCTTAAAAACATTACGCTAGAGGATGAAAACTCGAAACAGGCCCCAAACAGCCCCGTGGGGGGCACCAACACCTCCGGCGGGACCAACTTAACCCGTAGGAACTGACCCCGTAGCCGCTTGTCTCCTGGTTTAAGAGGACAATGATAATTTGTATATTTTTAGAATTAATCAAAACATGGCGTTTGAGGGTGAAAACTCGAAACAACCCACGAATGGCCCTGTCGGTGACACCAAGACCTCTCACGGGACCAATGTAACTCGTAGGAACTAACCCCACAGCCGCAGGACTCCAGATTTGAAAATTTGATATTAAATTGTATACTTCTAGACTTAGGCTTAAAAACATGACGTTAGAGGGTGAAAACTCGAAACAACCTCCAAACGGCCCCGTGGGTGGCACCAACACCTCCCACGGGACCAATGTAACTCGTAGATATAGACCCCGCAGTCGCAGGTATCCTGATTTGAAAGTATGACAGTAATTTGCATATTTTGGACTTAGGCTTAAAAACATGACGTTAGAGGGTGAAAACTCGAAACATCCCTCGAACGGCACCGTGGGTGGCACCAACACCTCCCACGGGACCAATGTAACTCGTAGGAACTTACGCCACAACCACGGGTCTCTCAGTTTTAAAATACGATCGTAATTTGCATATTTTTAGACTTAGGCTTAAAAACATTACGTTAGAGGATGAAAACTCAAAACAGCCCCCAAATAGCCCCGTGGGTGGCACCAACACCTCCGGCGGGACCAACTTAACCCGTAGGAACTGACCCCGTAGCCGCTTGTCTCCTTGTTTAAGAGGACAATGATAATTTGCATATTTTTAGAATTAATTAAAACATGGCGTTTGAGGGTGAAAACTCCATACAACCCACGAACGGCCCTGTCGGTGGCACCAAGACCTCTCACGGGACCAATGTAACTCGTAGGAACTAACCCCACAGTCGCAGGACTCCAGATTTGAAAATTTGATATTAATTTGTATATTTCTAGACTTAGGCTTAAAAACATGACGTTAGAGGGTGAAAACTCGAAACAGCCTCCAAACGGCCCCGTGGGTGGCACCAACACCTCCCACGGGACCAATGTAACTCGTAGATATAGACCCCGCAGTCGCAGGTATCCTGATTTGAAAGTATGACAGTAATTTGCATACTTTGGACTTAGGCTTAAAAACATGACGTTAGAGGGTGAAAACTCGAAACATCCCCCGAACGGCACCGTGGGTGGCACCAACACCTCCCACGGGACCAATGTAACTCGTAGGTACTGACCCCGTAGCCGCGGGACCCCTGGTTTGAGAATATGACGGTAATTTGCATATTTTTAGACTTAGGCTTAAAAACATGACGTTAGAGGGTGAAAACTCGAAATAGCCCCCGAAGGGGCACGTGGGTGGCACCAACACCTCCCACGGGACCAATGTAACTCGTAGGAACTGACCTCGCAGCCGTGGGGCTCCCGATTTGTGAGTATGATGGTAATTGGCATATTTCTAGACTTAGGCTTAAAAACATGACGTTAGAGGGTGAAAACTCGAAACATCCCCCGAACGGCACCCTGGGTGGGACCAACACCTCCCACAGGACCAATGTAACTCGTAGAAATTGACCCCCTAGCCGCGGGTCTCCCGATTTTAGAGTACGACAGTAATTTGTATATTTCTAGACTTAGGCTTAAAAGCATGACGTTAGAGGGTCAAAACTCGAAACAGCCCCCAAACGGCCCCGTGGGTGGCACCAACACCTCCCACGGGACCAATGTAACTCGTAGAAACATACATCGCAGTCGCGGGTATCCCGATTTGAGAGTATGACAGTAATTTGCATATTTTCGACTTAGGCTTTAAAACATGACGTTAGTGGGTGAAAACTCGAAACATCCCCCGAACGGCCCCGTGGGTGGCATCAACACCTCCCACGGGACCAATGTAACTCGTAGGAACTTACGCCACAACCACGGGTCTCTCGATTTTAAAATACAATCGTAATTTGCATATTTCTAGACTTAGGCTTAAAAACATTACGTTAGAGGATGAAAACCCGAACGGCCCTGTCGGTGGCACCAAGACCTCTCACGGGACCAATGTAACTCGTAGGAACTAACCCCACACCCGCATGACTCCAGATTTGAAAATTTGATATTAATTTGTATATTTCTAGACTTAGGCTTAAAAACACGACGTTAGAGGGTGAAAACTCGAAACAGCCCCCGAACGGCCACGTGAGTGGCACCAACACCTCCCACGGGACCAATGTAACTCATAGGAACTGACCCCGCAGCCGCGGGTCTCCGTATTTGAGAGTACGACGGTAATTTATATATTTCTAGACTTAGGCTTAAAAACATGACGTTAGAGGGTGAAAACTCGAAACAGCCGCCCAACGGCACCGTGGGTGGCACCAACACCTCCCACGGGACCAATGTAACTCGTAGGTACTGACCCCGCAGCCGCGGGACCCCCGGTTTGAGAATATGATGGTAATTTGCATATTTATAGACTTAGGCATAAAAACAGGACGTTAGACGGTGAAAACTCGAAACAACTCCCGAACGGCCACATGGGTGGCACCAACACCTCCCACGGGACTAATGTTACTCCTAGGAACTGACCCCGCAGCCGCGGGTCTCCCGATTTCAAAGTACGACTGTAATTTGTGTATTTATAGACATAGGCTTAAAAACATGATGTTAGAAGGTGAAAACTAGAAACATCCCCCGAACGGCACCGTGGGTGGCCCCAACACCTCCCACGGGACCAATGTAACTCGTAGGAACTGACCCCACAGCCGCGGGACTCCCGATTTGAGAGTACGATAGTAATTTGTTTATTTCTATACTTATGCTTAAAAACGTGACACTCGAGGGTAAAAACTCGAAACAACCCCCAAACGGCACCGTGGGTGGCACCAACACCTCCCACGGAACCAATGTAACTCGTAGCTACTGACCCCGCAACCGTGAGCCTCCCGGTTTCAGAATACGACGGTAATTTGCATATTTCTAGACTTAGCCATAAAAACAGGACATAAGAGGGTGAAAACTCGAAACAGCCCCCGAACGGCCCCATGGGTGGCACCAACACCTCCCACGGGACCAATGTAACTCGTAGGAACTGACCCCACAGCCGCGGGACTCCCGATATGAGAATTCCGTAATAATTTTTATATTTCTAGACTTAAGTTAAAAACATGACGTTAGAGGGTGAAAACTCGAAACATCCCCCGAACGGCACCGTGGGTGGCACCAACACCTCCAACGGGACCAATGTAACTCGTAGGAACTGACCCCACATCCGCGGGACTACCGATATGAGAATTCGATAATAATTTGTAAATTTCTAGACTTAAGCTTAAAAAAATGACATTAGAGGGTGAAAACTCGAAAAAGCCCTAGAATGGGCACATGGGTGGCACCAACACCTCCCACGGGACCAATGTAACTAGTAGGAACTGACCCCGTAGCCGCGGGTCTCCCGATTTGAGAGTACGATGATAATTTGCATATTTCTAGACTTAGGCTTAAAAACATGAAGTTAGAAGGTAGAAACTTGAAACATCCCCCGAACGACCTCGTGGGTGGCACCAACACTTCCCACGGGACCAATGTAACTCGTAGGAACTGACCCCGCAGCCGCGGGTCTCCTGATATCAGAGTACGATAGTAATTTGTATATTTCAAGACTTAGGCTTAAAAACGTGATGTTAGAGGGTCAAAACTCGAAACAGCCCCCAAACGGCCCCGTGGGTGGCACCAACACCTCCCACGGGACCAATGTAACTCGTAGAAACAGAGCTCGCAGTTGCGGGTATCCCGATTTGAGAGTATGATAGTAATTTGCATATTTTGGACTAAGGCTTAATAACATGACGTTAGAGGGTGAAAACTCGAAACATCCCCCGAACGGCACCGTGGTTGGCACCAACACCTCCCACGGGACTAATGTAACTCGTAGGAACTGAACCCGCAGCCACGGGACTCCCGATTTGAGAATTCGATAATAATTTTTATATTTCTTGACATTGGCTTAAAAATATGAAATTAGAGGGTAAAAACTCGAAACATCCCCCGAACGACCTCGTGGGTGGCACCCACACCTCCAACGGGACCAATGTAACTCGTAGGAACTGACCCCGCAGCCGCGATCTCCCGATTTGAGAGTACGACTGTAATTTGCATATTTCTAGACTTAGGCTTAAAAACATGATGTTAGAGGGTGAAAACTTGAAACATCCCCCGAACGGCATCGTGGGTGGCCCGAACACCTCCCACGGGACCAATGTATCTCGTAGGTACAGACCCCACAACCGCGAGACTCCCGGTTTGAGAATATGATGGTAATTTGCATATTTCTAGACTTAGGCATAAAAACATGACGTTAGAGGTTGAAAACTCAAAACAGCTCCCGAACAGCCACGTTGGTGGCACCAACACCTCCCACGGGACCAATGCAACTCATAGGAACTGACCTCGCAGACGCAGGTCTCCCGATTTGAGGGTACAACAGTAATTTGTATATTTCTAGACTTAGGCTTAAAAACGTGACATTAGAGGGTAAAAACTCGAAACAACCCCCAAACGGCACCGTGGGTGGCACCAACACCTCCCACGGGACCAATGTAACTCGTAGCTACTGACCCCGCAACCGCGGGACTCCCGGTTTCAGAATACGACGATAATTTGCATATTTCTAGACTTAGGCATAAAAACAGGACGTTAGAGGGTGAAATCTCGAAACAGCCCCCGAACGGCCCCATGGGTGGAACCAACACCTCCCACGGGACCAATGTAACTCGTAGGAACTGACCCCACAGCCGCGGGACTCCCGAGATGAGAATTCCGTAATAATTTTTATATTTCTACACTTAAGTTAAAAACATGACGTTAGAGGGTGAAAACTCGAAACATCCCCCGAACGACATCGTGGGGGGCACCAACACCACCAACGGGACCAATGTTACTCGTAGGAACTGACCCCACATCCACGGGACTACCGATATGATAATTCGATAATAATTTATATATTTCTAGACTTAAGCTTAAAAACATGACGTTAGAGGGTGAAAACTCGAAAAAGCCCCCGAATGGGCACATGGGTGGCACCAACACCTCCCACGGGACCAATGTAACTCGTAGGAACTGACCCCGTAGCCGCGGGTCTCCCGATTTGATAGTACGACGATAATTTGCATATTTCTAGACTTAGGCTTAAAAACATGAAGTTAGAAGGTAGAAACTCGAAACATCCCCCGAACGACCTCGTGGGTGGCACCAACACCTCCCACGGGACCAATGTAACTCGTAGGAACTGACCCCGCAGTCGCGGGTCTCCCGATATCAGAGTACGACAGTAATTTGTATATTTCAATACTTAGGCTTTAAAACGTGATGTTAGAGGGTCAAAACTCGAAACAGCCCCCAAACGGCCCCGTGGGTGGCACCAACACCTCCAACGGGACCAATGTAACTCGTAGAAACAGACCTCGCAGTCGCGGGTATCCCGATTTGAGAGTATGACAGTAATTTGCATATTTTGGACTAAGGCTTAAAAACATGACGTTAGAGGGTGAAAACTCGAAACATCCCCCGAACGGCACCGTGGTTGGCACCAACACCTCCCACGGGACCAATGTAACTCGTAGGTACTGACCCCGCAGCCGCGGGACCACCGGTTTGAGAATACGATGGTAATTTTCATATTTCTAGACTTAAGCATAAAAACATGACGTTAGAGCATGTAAACTCGAAATAGCCCCTGAACGGCCCCGTGGGTGGCACCCACACCTCCCACGGGACCAATGTAACTCGTAGGAACTGACCCCACATCCACGGGACTCCTGATATGAGAATTCGATAATAATTTGTATATTTCTAGACTGAAGCTTGAAAACATGACGTTAGAGGGCGAAAACTCGAAATAGCCCCTGAACGGGCACGTGGGTGGCACCAACACCTCCCACGGGACCAATGTAACTCGTAGGAACTGACCCCTCAGCCGTGGGTCTCCCGATTTGAGAGTATGACGGTAATTTGCATATTTCTAGACTTAGTCTTAAAAACATGACGATAGAGGGTGAAAACTAAAAACATCCCCCGAACGGAACCGTGGGTGGAACCAACACCTTCCACGGGACCAATGTAACTCGTAGAAATTGACACCCCCAGCCACGGGTCTCCCGATTTCAGAGTACGATAGTAATTTCTATATTTCCAGACTTAGGTTTAAAAACATGACGTTAGAGGGTCAAAACTCGAAATAGCCCCCAAACGGCCCCGTGGGTGGCACCAACACCTCCCACGGAACCAATGTAACTCGTAGAAACTGACCCCGCAGTCACGGGTATCCCGATTTGAGAGTATGACAGTAATTTGCATATTTTAGACTTAGGCTTAAAAACATGACGTTAGAGGGTGAAAACTCGAAACAACCCCCGAACGGCCCCGTGGGTGGCACCAACACCTCCCACGGGACCAATGTAGCTCATAGGAACTGAACCCGCAGCCACGGGACTCCCGATTTGAGAATTCGATAATAATTTGTATATTTCTTGACATAGGTTTAAAAACAAGAAATTAGAGGGTAAAAACTCGAAACATCCCCCGAACGACCTCGTGGGTGGCACCAACACCTCCCACGGAACCAATGTAACTCGTAGGAACTGACCCCGCAGCCGCGATCTCCCGATTTGAGAGTAAGACTGTAATTTGCATATTTCTAGAGTTAGGCTTAAAAACATGACGTTAGAGGGTGAAAACTCGAAACATCCCCCGAACGGCATCGTGGGTGGCACGAACACCTCCCACGGGACCAATGTATCTCGTAGGTACAGACACCACAACCGCGAGACTCTCGGTTTGAGAATATGATGGTAATTTGCATATTTCTAGACTTAGGCATAAAAACAGGATGTTAGAGGGTGAAAACTCGAAACAGCCCCTGAACGGCCCCGTGGGTGGAACCAACACCTCCCACGGGACCAATGTAGCACGTAGGAACTGACCCCACAACCACGGGTCTCTCGATTTGAGAATACGATGGTAATTTGCATATTTCTAGACTTAGGCTTAAAAACATGACGTTAGAGGGTGAAAACTCGAAACAGCCACCAAATTGCCCCGTGGGTGGTACCAACACCTTCGACGGGACCAACGTATCCCATAGGAACTGACCCCGTAGCCGCGGGTCTCTCGGTTTGAGAGTACAATGATAATTTGCATATTTCTATATTTAATCAAAATATGGCGTTTGAGGGTGAAAACTCGAAACAACCCCCGAACGGCCCTGTCGGTGGCACCAAGACCTCTCACGGGACCAAGGTAACTCGTAGGAACTAACCCCACAACCGCGGGACTCTCGATTTGAAAATTTGGAATTAATTTGTATATTTCTAGAGTTAGGCTTAAAAACATGACCTTTGAGGGTGAAATCTCGAAACAACCCCCGAACGGCCACGTGAGTGGCACCAACACCTCCCACGGTACCAATGTAACTCATAGGAACTGACCCCGCAGCCGGGGGTCTCCCGATTTGAGAGTACGACGGTAATTTATATATTTCTAGACTTAGGCTTAAAAACATGACGTTTGAGGGTAAAAACTCGAAACAACCCTCAAACGGCCTCGTGGGTGGCACCAACACCTCCCACGGGACCAATGTAACTCGTAGGTACTGACCCCGAAACCGCGGGTCTCCCGATTTGAGAATACGACAGTAATTTGCATATTTCTAGACTTAGGCATAAAAACAGGACGTTAGACGGTGAAACCTCGAAACAGACCCGGAACGGCCTCGTGGGTGGCTCCAACACTTCCCACGGGACCAATGTAACCCATAGGAACTGACCCCACAACCGCGGGACACCCGATTTGAGAATTCAATAATAATTTGTATATTTCTAGACTTAGGCATAAAAACATGGCGTTAGAAGGTGAAAACTCGAAACAGCCCCCGAACGGCCACGTGGGTGGCACCAACACCTCCCACTGGACCGATCTAACTCGTAGGAACTGACCCCGTAGCCGTGGGTCTCCCGATTTGAGAGTACGACTGTAATTTGCATATTTCTAGAGTTAGGCTTAAAAACATGACGTTACAGGGCGAAAACTCGAAACATCCATCGAACGGCACCGTGGGTGGCACCAACACCTCCCACGGGACCAATGTAACTCGTAGGAACTGACCCCACAACCGTGGGACTCCCGATTTGAGAAGTCGATAATAATTTGTATATTTCTAGACTTAAGCTTAAAAACATGACGTTAGAGGGTGAAAACTCAAAGCAGCCCCCGAAAGCCCACGTGGGTGGCACCAACACCTCCCACAGGACCAATGTAACTCGTAGAACTGACCCCGCAGCCACGGGACTCTCGATTTGAGAGTATAATAGTAACTTGCATATATCTACACTTAGGATTAAAAACATAACGTTAGAGGGTGAAGACTCGAAAGATCCCTCGAACGGCACCGTGGGTGGTACGAACACCTCCGAGGGGACCAATGTAACTCGTAGTAACTGACCCCACAACCGCGGGTCTCTCAGTTTGAGAATACGATGGTAATTTGCATATTTCTAGACTTAGGCTTAAAAACATGACGCTAGAGGGTGAAAACTCAAAACATCCCCCGAACGGCACCAGGGGTGGCACCAACAACTCCCACGGGACCAATGTAACACGTAGGTACTGACCCCACAGCCGTGGGACTCCCGATTGGAGAATTCGATAATAATTTGTATATTTCTAGACTTAAGCTTAAAAACCTGACTTTAGAGGGTGACAACTCGAAACAGCCCCCGAACGGCCACGTGGGTGGCACCAATACCTCCCACGGGACCAATGTAACTCGTAGGAACTCGCCCCGCAGTCGCGGGTCTCCCGATTAGAGAGTGCGACGGTAATTTGTATATTTCTAGACTTAGGCTTAAATACATGACGTTAGAGGGTGAAAACTCGAAACAGCCCCAAAACGGCCAATTGGGTGGCACCAACACCTCTCACGGGACCAATGTAACTCGTACGAACTGACGTCGCAGCCGCGGGTCTCCCGATTTGAGAGTACGACTGTAATTTTCGTATTTCAACGCTTAGGCTTAAAAATATGACGTTAGAGGGTGAAAACTCGAAACATCCCCCGAACGGCACCGTGGGTGGCACCAACACCTCCCATGGGACCAATGTAACTCGTAGGAACAGACCCCACAACCACGGGACTCCCGATTTGAGAATTCGATAATAATTTGTATATTTATAGACTTAAGCTTAAAAACATGACGTTAGAGGGTGAAAACTCAAAACAGTCCCCGAACGGCCACGTGGGTGACACCAATACCTCCCACGGGACCAATGTGACTCGTAGGAATTGACCCCGCAGCCGCGGGTCACCGGATTTGAGAGTATGACGATAATTTGTATATTTCTAGACTCAGGCTTAAAACTTTGGCGTTAGAGGGTGAAAACTCGAAACATCCCACAAATGGCACCGTGGGTGGCACCAACACCTCCCACGGGACCAATGTAACTCGTAGGAACGGACCCCAAAGCCGCGGGACTCCCGATTTGAGAATTCGATAATAATTTGTACTTTTCTAGACTTAAGCTTAAAAACATGACGTTGGAGGGTGAAAACTCGAAACAGCCCCGGAACGACCACGTGGGTGGCACCAACACCTCCCACATGACCAGTGTAACTCGTAGGTACTGACCCCACAACCACGGGTCTCTCGGTTTGAGAATATGATGGTAATTTGAATATTTCTAGACTTACGCTTAAAAACATGACGTTAGAGGGTGAAAACTCGAAACAGCCACCAAACAGCCCCGTGGGTGGCACCAACACCTCCCACGGGCCCCACGTAACACGTAGTAACTGACCCCATAGCCGCGGTACTCCCGGTTTGAGAGTACAATTGTAATTTGCATAATTTTATATTTAAGGAAAACATGGCGTTAGAAGGTGAAAACTCGAAACAGCCCCCGAACGGCCCCCTGGGTGGCACCAACACCTCCCACGGGACCAATGTATCTCATAGTAACAGACTCCACAACCACGAGTCTCTCGATTTTAGAATACGATGGTAATTTCCATATTTCTAAACTTAGGCTTAAAAACATGACGTTAGAGGGTGAAAACTCGAAACACCCCCCAAACGGCCCCGTGGGTGGCACTAACACCTCCCACGGGACCAACGTAACTCGTAAAAACTGACCCCATAGTCGCAGGTCTGTCGGTTTGAGAGTACAACGATAATTTGTATATTTCTAGATTTAAGCAAAACATGGCGTTTCAGGGTGAAAACTCGAAACAGCCCCGAACGGCCCCGTGGGCGGCACCAACACCTCCCACGGGACCAATGTAACTCGTAGAAACAGACCCCTCAATCGTGGGTCTCCCGATTTGAGAGTACGACGGTAATTTGCATATTTCTAGACTTAGGCTTAAAAACATGACGTTAGAGGGTAAAAACTCAAAACATCTGCCGAACGACATCGTGGGTTGCACCAACACCTCCCACGGGTCCAATGTAACTCGTAGGAACTAACCCCGCAGCCGCGGGTCTCCCAATTTGAGAGTACGACTGTAATTTGCATATTTCTAGACATAGGCTTAAAAACATGACCTTAGAGGGTGAAATCTCGAAACATCCCCCGAACGGCATCGTGGGTGGCACGAACACCTCCCACGTGGGTGGCACGAACACCTCCCATCGTAGGTACTGACCCCGCAACCCCGGGACTCTCGGTTTGAGAATACGACGGTAATTTTCATATTTCTAGACTTAGGCATAAAAATAGGATGTTAGGGGGTGAAAACTCGAAACAACCCCCGAACGACACCGTGGGTGGCACCAACACCTCCCATGGGACCAATGTAACTCGTAGGAACTGACCCCACAACCACGGGTCTCTCGGTTTGAGAATACGATGGTAATTTGCATATTTCTAGACTTAGGCTTAAAAACAGGACGTTAGAGGGTGAAAACTCGAAACAGCCACCAAACAGCCCCGTGGGTGGCACCAACACCTCCCACGGGACCAACGTAACCAATAGGAACTGACCCCGTAGCCGCAGGTCTCCCGGTTTGAGAGTACAACGGTAATTTGCATATTTCTAGATTTAAGTAAAACATGGCGTTTGAGGGTGAAAACTTGAAATAGCCCCCGAACGGCCCCGTGGGTGGCACCAACACCTCCCACGGGACCAATGTGACTCGTTGGAACTGACCCCACAGCCGTGGGACTCCCGATTTGAGAATAAGATAATAATTTGTATATCCTGGACTTAGGCTTAAAAACAAGACCTTAGAGGGTGAAAACTCGAAACAACCCCCAAACGGCCACGTGGGTGGCACCAACACCTCCCACGGGATACATGTAACTTGTAGGACCTGACCCCGTAGCCGCGGGCCTCCCGATTTGAGAGTACGACAGTAATTTGCATATTTCTAGGCTTAGGCTTAAAAACATGACGTTAGAGGGTGAAGACTCGAAAGATCCCCCGAACGGCATCGTGGGTGGCGCCAACACCTCCCACTGGACCAATGTAACTCGTAGGTACTGACCCCGCAATCGCGGGACTCCCGATTTGAGAATACGACGTTAATTTGCATATTTCTAGACTTAGGCATAAAAATAGGACATTAGAGGGTTAAAACTTGAAACAACCCTCAAATAGCCCCTTGGGTGGCACCAACACCTCCCACGGGACCAATGTAACTCGTAGGAACTGACCCCGCAGCCGCGGGTATCCCGATTTGAGAGTACGACTGTAATTTCTAGGCTTAGGCTTAAAAACATGATGTTAGAGGGTAAAAACTCAAAACATCCCCCGAACGGCACCGTGGGTGGCACCAACACCTCCCACGGGACCGATGTAGCTCGTAGGAACTGACCCCACAGCCGCGAGACACCCGATTTGAGAATTTGATAATAATTTGAATATTTCGAGACTTAAGCGTAAAAACATGATGTTAGAGGGCGAAAACTCGAAACAGCCCCCGAACGGCCACGTGGGTGGCACCAACACCTCCCACGGGACCAATGTAGCTCGTAGGAACTGACCCCATAGCCGTGGGACTCCCGAGTTGAGAATAAGATAATATATTGTATATTCTAGACTTATTCTTAAAAACATGACCTTAGAGGGTGAAAACTCAAAACAACCCCCAAACGGCCACGTGGGTGGCACTAACACCTCCCACGGGATACATGTAACTCGTAGGAACTGACCCCGTAGCTGTGGGCCTCCCGATTTTAGAGTACGGCAGTAATTTGCATATTTTTGGGCTTAGGCTTAAAAACATGACATTAGAGGGTGAAGACTCGAAAGATCCCCCGAACGGCATCGTGGGTGGCACCAACAGCTCCCACGGGACCAATGTAACTCGTACGAACTGACCCCACAGCCGCGGGACTCCCGATTTGAGAATTCGATAATAATTTGTATATTTGTAGACTTAGGCTTAAAAACATGACGTTAGAGGGTGAAAACTTGAAACAACCCCCAAACAGCTCCTTGGGTGGCACCCACACCTCCCACGGGACCAATGTAACTCGTAGGAACTGAGCCGCGGGTCTCCCGATTTGAGAGTACGACAGTAAATTGCAAATTTCTAGACTTAGGCTTAAAAACATGATGTTATAGGGTAAAAACTCAAAACACCCCCCGGACGGAACCTTGGGTGGCACCAACACCTCCCACGGGACCGATGTAGCTCGTAGGAACTGACCAAACAGCCGCGAGACACCCGATTTGAGAATTCGACAATAATTTGTATATTTCGAGACTTAAGCGTAAAAACATGACGTTAGAGGGTGAAAACTTGAAACAACCCCCGAACGGCCACGTGGGTGGCACCAACACCTCCCACGGGACCGATGCAGTTCGTAGGACCTGACCCCATAGCCGCGGGACTCCCGATTTGAGAATTCGATAATAATTTGTATATTTCTAGACTTAGGCTTAAAAACATGACGTTAGAGGGTGAAAACTCGAAAGATCCCTCGAACGGCACTGTGGGTGGCACCAACACCACCCACGGGACCAATGTAACTCGTAGGTACAGACCCCGCAACCGCGGAACTCCCGGTTTGAAATTACGACGGTAATTTTCCTATTTTTAGACTTAGGCATAAAGACAGGACGTTTGAGGGTGAAAACTCAAAACCGCCACGAAACGGCCCCGTGGGTGGCACCAACACCTCCCACGGGACCAATGTAACTCGTAGGAACTGACCCCACAGCCGTGGGACTCTCGGTTTGAGAATTCGATAATAATTTCTATATTCCAGACTTAGGCTTAAAAACATGACCCTAGAGGGTGAAAACTAGAAACAACCCCGGAATGACCACGTGGGTGGCACCAACACCTCCCACGGGACCAATGTAACACTTCGGAACTGACCCCGCAGCCGCGGGTCTCCAGATTTGATAGTACGAAGGTAATTTGTATATTTCTAGACCTAGGCTTAAAAACATGACGTTAGAGGGTGAAAACTCGAAACAACCCCAAACGGCCCCGTGGGTGGCACCAACACCTCCCACGGGACCAATGTAACTCGTAGAAACTGACCCCGCAGTCGCGGGTCTCCCGATTTGAGAGTACGACAGTAATTTGCATATTTCTAGACTTAGGCTTAAAACATGACGTTAGAGGGTGAAGACTCGAAAGATCCCCCGAACAGCACTTTGGGTGGCCCCAACACCTCCCACGGGACCAATGTAACTCGTAGGTACTGACCCCGTAACCGTGGGACTCCCGGTTAGAGAATACGATGGTAATTTGCATATTTCTAGACTATTGAATAAAAATAGGACGTTAGAGGGTGAAAACTCGAAACAGCCGCCGAACAGCCCAGTGGGTGGCACCAACACCTCCCACGGGACCAATGTAACTAGTAGGAACTGACCCCACAGCCGCGGGACTCCCGATTTCAGAATTCGATAATAATTTGTAAATTTGTAGACTCAGGCTTAAAAAGATGACGTTAGAGGGTGAAAACTCGAAACAACCCCCGAACGGCCACGTATGTGGCACCAACACCTCCGACGGGACCAATGTAACTCGTAGGAACTGACCCCGCAATCGCGGGTCTCCCGATTTGAGAGTATGTCTGTAATTTGCATATTTCTTGATTTAGGCTTAAAAACATGACGTTAGAGGGTGAAGACTCGAAAGATCCCCCGAACGGCCACGTGGGTGGCACCAATAGCTCCCATGGGACCAATGTAACTCGTAGGAACTGACCCCACAGCCGCGGGACTCCCGATTTGAGAATTCGATAATAATTTGTATATTTGTAGACTTAGGCTTAAAAACATGACGTTAGAGGGTGAAAACTTGAAACAACCCCCAAACAGCCCCTTGGGTGGCACCAACACCTCCCACGGGACCAATGTAACTCGTAGGAACTGACCCCGCAGCCGCGGGTCTCCCGATTTGAGAGTACGACAGTAAATTGGAAATTTCTAGACTTAGGCTTAAAAACATGATGTTAGAGGGTAAAAACTAAAAACACCCCCCGGACGGAACCTTGGGTGGCACCAACACCTCCCACGGGACCGATGTAGCTCGTAGGAACTGACCAAACAGCCGCGAGACACCCGATTTGAGAATTCGATAATAATTTATATATTTCGAGACTTAAGCGTAAAAGCATGACGTTAGAGGGTGAAAACTTGAAACAACCCCCGAACGTCCACGTGGGTGGCACCAACACCTCCCACGGGACCGATGTAGTTCGTAGGAACTGACCCCATAGCCGCGGGACTCCCGATTTGAGAATTTGATAATAATTTGTATATTTCTAGACTTAGGCTTAAAAACATGATGTTAGAGGGTGAAAACTCGAAAGATCCCTCGAACGGCACTGTGGGTGGCACCAACACCACCCACGGGACCAATGTAACTCGTTGGTACGGACCCCGCAACCGCGGAACTCCTGGTTTGAAATTACGACGGTAATTTGCCTATTTCTAGACTTAGGCACAAAAACAGGACGTTTGAGGGTGAAAACTCAAAACCGCCACCAAACGGCCCCGTGGGTGGCACCAACACCTCCCACGGAACCAATGTAACTCGTAGGAACTGACCCCACAGCCGTGGGACTCTCGGTTTGAGAATTCGATAATAATTTCTATATTCCAGACTTAGGCTTAAAAACATGACCCTAGAGGGTGAAAACTAGAAACAACCCCGGAATGACCACGTGGGTGGCACCAACACCTCCCACGGGACCAATGTAACACTTCGGAACTGACCCCGCAGCCGCGGGTCTCCAGATTTGATAGTACGAAGGTAATTTGTATATTTCTAGACCTAGGGTTAAAAACATGACGTTAGAGGGTGAAAACTCGAAACAACCCCAAACGGCCCCGTGGGTGGCACCAACACCTCCCACGGGACCAATGTAACTCGTAGAAACTGACCCCGCAGCCGCGGGTCTCCCGATTTGATAGTACGACAGTAATTTTCATATTTCTAGACTTAGGCTTAAAACATGACGTTAGAGGGTGAAGACTCGAAAGATCCCCCGAACAGCACTTTGGGTGGCCCCAACACCTCCCACGGGACCAATGTAACTCGTAGGTACTGACCCCGCAACCGTGGGACTCCCGGTTAGAGAATACGATGGTAATTTGCATATTTCTAGACTATTGAATAAAAATAGGACGTTAGAGGGTGAAAACTCGAAACAGCCGCCGAACAGCCCAGTGGGTGGCACCAACACCTCCCACGGGACCAATGTAACTAGTAGGAACTGACCCCACAGCCGCGGGACTCCCGATTTCAGAATTCGATAATAATTTGTAAATTTGTAGACTCAGACTTAAAAAGATGACGTTAGAGGGTGAAAACTCGAAACAACACCCGAACGGCCACGTATGTGGCACCAACACCTCCGACGGGGCAATGTAACTCGTAGGAACTGACCCCGCAGCCGCGGGTCTCCCGATTTGAGAGTATGTCTGTAATTTGCATATTTCTAGATTTAGGCTTAAAAACATAATGTTAGAGGGTAAAAACTCGAAACATCCCCCGAACGGCCACGTGGGTGGCACCAACACCTCCCGCGGGACCAATGTAACTCGTAGGAACTGACCCCACAGCCGCGGGACTCCCGATTTGAGAATTCGATAATAATTTGTATATTTGTAGACTTAGGCGTAAAAACATGACGTTAGAGGGTGAAAACTTGAAACAACCCCCAAACAGCCCCTTGGGTGGCACCAACACCTCCCACGGGGCCAATGTAACTCGTAGGAACTGACCCCGCAGCCGCGGGTCTCCCGATTTGAGAGTACGACAGTAAATTGCAAATTTCTAGACTTAGGCTTAAAAACATGATGTTAGAGGGTAAAAACTCAAAACACCCCCCGGACGGAACCTTGGGTGGCACCAACACCTCCCACGGGACCGATGTAGCTCGTAGGAACTGACCAAACAGCCGCGAGACACCCGATTTGAGAATTCGATAATAATTTGTATATTTCGAGACTTAAGCGTAAAAGCATGACGTTAGAGGGTGAAAACTTGAAACAACCCCCGAACGGCCACGTGGGTGGCACCAACACCTCCCACGGGACCGATGTAGTTCGTAGGAACTGACCCCATAGTCGCGGGACTCCCGATTTGAGAATTCGATAATAATTTGTATATATCTAGACTTAGGCTTAAAAACATGACGTTAGAGGGTGAAACCTCGAAAGATCCCTCGAACGGCACTGTGGGTGGCACCAACACCACCCACGGGACCAATGTAACTCGTAGGTACAGACCCCGCAACCGCGGAACTCCTGGTTTGAAATTACGACGGTAATTTGCCTATTTCTAGACTTAGGCATAAAAACAGGACGTTTGAGGGTGAAAACTCAAAACCGCCACCAAACGGCCCCGTGGGTGGCACCAACACCTCCCACGGGACCAATGTAACTCGTAGGAACTGACCCCATAGCCGTGGGACTCTCGGTTTGAGAATTCGATAATAATTTCTATATTCCAGACTTAGGCTTAAAAACATGACCCTAGAGGGTGAAAACTAGAAACAACCCCGGAATGACCACGTGGGTGGCACCAACACCTCCCACGGGACCAATGTAACACTTCGGAACTGACCCCGCAGCCGCGGGTCTCCAGATTTGATAGTACGAAGGTAATTTGTATATTTCTAGACCTAGGCTTAAAAACATGACGTTAGAGGGTGAAAACTCGAAACAACCCCAAACGGCCCCGTGGGTGGCACCAACACCTCCCACGGGACCAATGTAACTCGTAGAAACTGACCCCGCAGCCGCGGGTCTCCCGATTTGATAGTACGACAGTAATTTGCATATTTCTAGACTTAGGCTTAAAACATGACGTTAGAGGGTGAAGACTCGAAAGATCCCCCGAACAGCACTTTGGGTGGCCCCAACACCTCCCACGGGACCAATGTAACTCGTAGGTACTGACCCCGCAACCGTGGGACTCCCGGTTATAGAATACGATGGTAATTTGCATATTTCTAGACTATTGAATAAAAATAGGACGTTAGAGGGTGAAAACTCGAAACAGCCGCCGAACAGCCAGTGGGTGGCACCAACACCTCCCACGGGACCAATGTAACTAGTAGGAACTGACCCCACAGCCGCGGGACTCCCGATTTTAGAATTCGATAATAATTTGTAAATTTGTAGACTCAGGCTTAAAAAGATGACGTTAGAGGGTGAAAACTCGAAACAACCCCCGAACGGCCATGTATGTGGCACCAACACCTCCGACGGGACCAATGTAACTCGTAGGAACTGACCCCGCAGCCGCGGGTCTCCCGATTTGAGAGTATGTCTGTAATTTGCATATTTCTAGATTTAGGCTTAAAAACATAATGTTAGAGGGTAAAAACTCAAAACATCCCCCGAACGGCCACGTGGGTGGCACCAACACCTCCCGCGGGACCAATGTAACTCGTAGGAACTGACCCCACAGCCACGGGACTCCCGATTTGAGAATTCGATAATAATTTGTATATTTGTAGACTTAGGCTTAAAAACATGACGTTAGAGGGTGAAAACTTGAAACAACCCACAAACAGCCCCTTGGGTGGCACCAACACCTCCCACGGGACCAATGTAACTCGTAGGAACTGACCCCGCAGCCGCGGGTCTCCCGATTTGAGAGTATGTCTGTAATTTGCATATTTCTAGATTTAGGCTTAAAAACATAATGTTAGAGGGTAAAAACTCGAAACATCCCCCGAACGGCCACGTGGGTGGCACCAACACCTCCCGCGGGACCAATGTAACTCGTAGGAACTGACCCCACAGCCGCGGGACTCCCGATTTGAGAATTCGATAATAATTTGTATATTTGTAGACTTAGGCGTAAAAACATGACGTTAGAGGGTGAAAACTTGAAACAACCCCCAAACAGCCCCTTGGGTGGCACCAACACCTCCCACGGGACCAATGTAACTCGTAGGAACTGACCCCGCAGCCGCGGGTCTCCCGATTTGAGAGTACGACAGTAAATTGCAAATTTCTAGACTTAGGCTTAAAAACATGATGTTAGAGGGTAAAAACTCAAAACACCCCCCGGACGGAACCTTGGGTGGCACCAACACCTCCCACGGGACCGATGTAGCTCATAGGAACTGACCAAACAGCCGCGAGACACCCGATTTGAGAATTCGATAATAATTTGTATATTTCGAGACTTAAGCGTAAAAACATGACGTTAGAGGGTGAAAACTTGAAACAACCCCCGAACGGCTACGTGGGTGGCACCAACACCTCCCACGGGACAGATGTAGTTCGTAGGAACTGACCCCATAGCCGCGGGACTCCCGATTTGAGAATTCGATAATAATTTGTATATTTCTAGACTTAGGCTTAAAAACATGACGTTAGAGGGTGAAAACTCGAAAGATCCCTCGAACGGCACTGTGGGTGGCACCAACACCACCCACGGGACCAATGTAACTCGTAGGTACAGACCCCGCAACCGCGGAACTCCCGGTTTGAAATTACGACGGTAATTTGCCTATTTCTAGACTTAGGCATAAAAATAGGACGTTTGAGGGTGAAAACTCAAAACCGCCACCAAACGGCCCCGTGGGTGGCACCAACACCTCCCACGGGACCAATGTAACTCGTAGGAACTGACCCCACAGCCGTGGGACTCTCGGTTTGAGAATTCGATAATAATTTCTATATTCCAGACATAGGCTTAAAAACATGACACTAGAGGGTGAAAACTAGAAACAACCCCGGAATGACCACGTGGGTGGCACCAACACCTCCCACGGGACCAATGTAACACTTCGGAACTGACCCCGCAGCCGCGGGTCTCCAGATTTGATAGTACGAAGGTAATTTGTATATTTCTAGACCTAGGCTTAAAAACATGACATTAGAGGGTGAAAACTCGAAACAACCCCAAACGGCCCCGTGGGTGGCACCAACACCTCCCACGGGACCAATGTAACTCGTAGAAACTGACCCCGCAGCCGCGGGTCTCCCGATTTGAGAGTACGACAGTAATTTGCATATTTCTAGACTTAGGCTTAAAACATGACGTTAGAGGGTGAAGACTCGAAAGATCCCCCGAACAGCACTTTGGGTGGCCCCAACACCTCCCACGGGACCAATGTAACTCGTAGGTACTGACCCCGCAACCGTGGGACTCCCGGTTAGAGAATACGATGGTAATTTGCATATTTTTAGACTATTGAATAAAAATAGGACGTTAGAGGGTGAAAACTCGAAACAGCCGCCGAACAGCCCAGTGGGTGGCACCAACACCTCCCACGGGACCAATGTAACTAGTAGGAACTGACCCCACAGCCGCGGGACTCCCGATTTCAGAATTCGATAATAATTTGTAAATTTGTAGACTCAGGCTTAAAAAGATGAGGTTAGAGGGTGAAAACTCGAAACAACCCCCGAACGGCCACGTATGTGGCACCAACACCTCCGACGGGACCAATGTAACTCGTAGGAACTGACCCCGCAGCCGCGGGTGTCCCAATTTTAGAGTATGTCTGTAATTTGCATATTTCTAGATTTAGGCTTAAAAACATAATGTTAGAGGGTAAAAACTCGAAAAATCCCCCGAACGGCCACGTGGGTGGCACCAACACCTCCCGCGGGACCAATGTAACTCGTAGGAACTGACCCCACAGCCGCGGGACTCCCGATTTGAGAATTCGATAATAATTTGTATATTTGTAGACTTAGGCTTAAAAACATGACGTTAGAGGGTGAAAACTTGAAACAACCCCCAAACAACCCCTTGGGGGGCACCAACACCTCCCACAGGACCAATGTAACTCGTAGGAACTGACCCCGCAGCCGCGGGTCTCCCGATTTGAGAGTACGACAGTAAATTGCAAATTTCTAGACTTAGGCTTAAAAACATGATGTTAGAGGGTAAAAACTCAAAACACCCCCCGGACAGAACCTTGGGTGGCACCAACACCTCCCACGGGACCGATGTAGCTCGTAGGAATTGACCAAACAGCCGCGAGACACCCGATTTGAGAATTCGATAATAATTTGTATATTTCGAGACTTAAGCGTAAAAACATGACGTTAGAGGGTGAAAACTTGAAACAACCCCCGAACGGCCACGTGGGTGGCACCAACACCTCCCACGGGACCGATGTAGTTCGTAGGAACTGACCCCATAGCCGCGGGACTCCCGATTTGAGAATTCGATAATAATTTGTATATTTCTAGACTTAGGCTTAAAAACATGACGTTAGAGGGTGAAAACTCGAAAGATCCCTCGAACGGCACTGTGGGTGGCACCAACACCACCCACGGGACCAATGTAACTCGTAGGTACAGACCCCGCAACCGCGGAACTCCCGATTTGAAATTATGACGGTAATTCGTCTATTTCTAGACTTAGGCATAAAAACAGGACGTTTGAGGGTGAAAACTCAAAACCGCCACCAAACGGCCCCGTGGGTGGCACCAATACCTCCCACGGGACCAATGTAACTTGTAGGAACTGACCCCACAGCCGTGGGACTCTCGGTTTGAGAATTCAATAATAATTTCTATATTCCAGACTTAGGCTTAAAAACATGACCCTAGAGGGTGAAAACTAGAAACAACCCCGGAATGACCACGTGGGTGGCACCAACACCTCCCACGGGACCAATGTAACAGTTCGGAACTGACCCCGCAGCCGCGGGTCTCCAGATTTGATAGTACGAAGGTAATTTGTATATTCTAGACCTAGGCTTAAAAACATGATGTTAGAGGGTGAAAACTCGAAACAACCCCAAATGGCCCCGTGGGTGGCACCAACACCTCCCACGGGACCAATGTAACTCGTAGAAACTGACCCCGCAGCCGCGGGTCTCCCGATTTGAGAGTACGACAGTAATTTGCATATTTCTAGACTATTGAATAAAAATAGGATGTTAGAGGGTGAAAACTCGAAACAGCCGCCGAACAGCCCAGTGGGTGGCACCAACACCTCCCACGGGACCAATGTAACTAGTAGGAACTGACCCCACAGCCGCGGGACTCCCGATTTCAGAATTCGATAATAATTTGTAAATTTGTAGACTCAGGCTTAAAAAGATGACGTTAGAGGGTGAAAACTCGAAACAACCCCCGAACGGCCACGTATGTGGCACCAACACCTCCGACGGGACCAATGTAACTCGTAGGAACTGACCCCGCAGCCGCGGGTATCCCGATTTGAGAGTATGTCTGTAATTTGCATATTTCTAGATTTAGGCTTAAAAACATAACGTTAGATAGTAAAAACTCGAAACATCCCCCGAACGGCCACGTGGGTGGCACCAACACCTCCCGCGGGACAAATGTAACTCGTAGGAACTGACCCCACAGCCGCGGGACTCCCGATTTGAGAATTCGATAATAATATGTACATTTCTAGTCTTAAGCTTAAAAACATGACGTTAGATGGTGAAAACTCGAAACAGCCCCCGAACGGCCACGTGGGTGGCACCAACACCTCCCACGGGACCAATGTTACTCGTGGGAACTGACCCCGCTGCCGCGGGTCTCCCGATTTGACAGTACGAAGGAATTTGTATATTTCTAGACTTAGGGTTAAAAACAGGACGTTAGAGGGTGAAAACTCGAAACAACCCCTGAACGGCCCCGTGGGTGACACCAGCACCTCCCACGGGACCAATGTAACTCGTAGAAACTGACCCCGTAGCCGCGGGTCTCCCAATTAGATAGTACGACAATAAATTTCATATATCTAGACTAAAGCTTAAAAACATAACATTAGAGGGTGAAAACTCGAAACCTCCCCCGAACGGCATCGTGGGTGGCACCAACACCTCCCACGGGAACAATGTAACTCGTAGGAACTTACCCTGCAGTCGCGGGTCTCCCGATTTGAGAGTAGGACTGTAATTTTCATATTTCTAGACATAGGCTTAATAACATGATGTTAGAGGGTAAAAACTCAAAACATCCCCCGAACGACCTCGTGGGTGGCACCAACACCTCCCACGGGACCAATGTAATTCGTAGGAACTGACCCCATAGCCGTGGGTCACCCGAATTGAGAGTACGACTGTAATTTGCATATTTCTAGACTTAGGCTTAAAAACATGACGTTAGAGGGTGAAAACTCGAAACATCCCCCGAACGGCATCGTGGGTGGCACGAACACCTCCCACGGGACCAATGTAGCTTGTAGGTACTGACCCCGCAACCGCGGGACTCCCGTTTTGAGAGTACGATGGTAATTTGCATATTTCTAAACTTAGGCCTAAAAACAACACATTAGAGGGCGAAAATTTGAAACAACCCCCAAACGGCCCCGTGGGTGGCACCAACACCTCCCACGGGACCAACGTAACCCATAGGAATTGACCCCATAGCCGCGGGTCGCCCGGTTTGAGAGTACAATGATAATTTGCTTATTTCTCGATTTAAGCAAAACATGGCGTTTGAGGGTGAAAACTCGAAACAACCCCCAAATAGCCCCGTGGGTGGTACTAACACCTCCCACGGGACCAACGTAACTTGTAGGGACTGACCCCAGAGCCACGGGACTCCCGATTTAAGAATTCGATAATAATTTGAATATTTCTAGACTTAGGCTTAAAAACATGACCTTAGAGGGTGAAAACTCGGAACAGCCCCCGAACGGCCACGTGGGTGGCACCAACACTTCCCACAGAACCAATGTAACTCATAGGAACTGACCCCGCAGCCGCGGGTCTCCCGATTTGAGAGTACGACGGTAATTTGTATATTACTAGACTTAGGCCTAAAAACATGACGTTAGAGGGTAAAAACTCGAAACAGCCCCCGAACGGCCACGTTGGTGGCACCAACACCTCCCACGGGACCAATGTAAATCGTGTTAACTGACCCCGCTGCCGCGGGTCTCCCGATTTGAGAGTATGAAGGAATTTGTATATTTCTAGACTTAGGGTTAAAACATGACGTTAGAGAGTAAAAACTCGAAACAGCCCCAAACGGCCCCGTGGGTGGCACCAACACCTCCCACGGGACCAATGTAACTCGTAAAAACTGACCCCGCGGCCGCGGGTCTCCCAATTACATAGTACGACAATAAATTTCATATATCTAGACTAAAACTTAAAAACATAACATTATAGATTTAAAACTCGAAAGATCCCCCGAACGGCACCGTGGGTGGCACCAACACCTCCCACGGGACCAATGTAACTCGTAGGTACTGACCCCGCAACCGCGGGACTCCCAGTTTGAGAATACGATGGTAATTTGCATATTTCTAGACTTAGGCATAAAAACATGACGTTAGAGGGTGAAAACTCGAAATAGCCCTCGAACGACCCTGTGGGTGGCACCAACACCTCCCACGGGACCAATGTAACTCGTAGGAACTGACCCCACAACCACGGGTCTCTCGGTTTGAGAATACGATGGTAATTTCCGTATTTCTAAACTTAGGCATAAAAACATGACGTTAGAGGGTGAAAACTCGGAACACCCCCCAAACGTCATCGTGGGTGGCACGGAAACCTCCCACGGGACCAATGTTCCTCGTAGGTATTGACCCCGCAACAGCGGGACTCCCGATTTGAGAATACGATGGTAATTTGCATATTTCTAGAGTGAAGCATTAAAACAGGACGTTAGAGGGTGAAAACTCGAAACAACCCCTGAACGGCCCCGTGGGTGGCACCAACACCTCCCACGAGACCAATGTAACTCGTTGGAACTGAACCCAAAGTTGCGGGACTCCCTATTTGAGAATTCGATAATAATATGTATATTTCTAGTCTTAAGCTTAAAAACATGACGTTAGATGGTGAAAACTCGAAACAGCCCCCGAACGGCCACGTGGGTGGCACCAACACCTCCCACGGGACCAATGTAAATCGTGGGAACTGACCCCGCTGCCGCGGGTCTCCCGATTTGAGAGTACGAAGGAATTTGTATATTTCTAGACTTAGGGTTAAAAACAGGACGTTAGAGGGTGAAAACTCGAAACAACCCCTGAACGGCCCCGTGGGTGGCACCAACACCTCCCACGGGACCAATGTAACTCGTAGGTACTGACCCCGCAGCCGTGGGTCTCCCGATTTGAGAGTACGATGGTAATTTGCATATTTCCAGACTTAGGCTTAAAAACATGACGTTAGAGGGTAAAAACTCGAAACATCCCCCGAACGACATCGTGGGTGGCACCAACACCTCCCACGGGATCAATGTAACTCGTAGGAACTGACCCCGTAGCCGTGGGTCACCCGATTTGAGAGTACGACTGTAATTTGCATATTTCTAGACTTAGGCTTAAAAACATGACGTTAGAGGGTGAAAACTCGAAACATCCGCCGAACGGCCCTGTGGGTGGCACCAACACCTCCCACGGGACCAATGTAACTCGTAGGAACTGACCCCATAGCCACGGGTCTCTCGGTTTGAGAATACGATGGTAATTTGCATATTTCTAGACTTAGGCTTAAAAACAACACGTTAGAGGGTGAAAACTCGAAACAGCCACCAAACAGCCCCGTGGGTGGTACCAACACCTCCCACGGGACAAACGTAACCCGTAGGAACTGACCCCATAGCCGCGGGTCTCCTCGTTTGAGATTACAATGGAAATTTGTAGATTTCTAGACTTAAGCCGAACGACCTGTATCCGCGGGTCTCCTCGTTTGAGACCCGTAGGAACATGACGTTACGGGGTAAAAACTCGAAACATAACCCGGACGACCTCGTGGGTGGAACCAACACCTCCCACGGGACCAGTGTAACTCGTAGGAACTGACCACGTAGCCGCGGGTCTCCTGATTTGAGAGTACGACTGTAATTTGCATATTTCTAGACTTAGGCTTAAAAACATGACGTTAGAGGGTGAAAACTCGAAACATCCCCCGAATGGCACCGTGGGTGGCATCAACACCTCCCACGGGACCAATGTAACTCGAAGGAACTGACCCCGCAACCGCGGGACTCCCGGTTTGAGAATACGATGGTAATTTTCATATTTCTAGACTTAAGCATAAAAACAGGATGTTAGAGGGTGAAAACTCAAAATAGCCCCCGAACGACCCCGTGGGTGGCACCAACACCTCCCACGGGACCAATGTAACACGTAGAAACTGACCCCGCAGCCGCGGGTCTCCCGATTTGAGAGTATGACCATAATTTGCATATTTCTAGACTTAGGCTTAAAAACATGACGTTAGAGGGTGAAGACTCGAAAGATCCCCCGAACGGCACCGTGGGTGGCACCAACACCTCCCACGGGACCACTGTAACTCGTAGGAACTTACCACGTAGCCACGGGTCTCCCGATTTGAGAGTACGACGGTAATTTGCATATTTATAGACTTAGGCTTAAAAAGATGACGTTAGTGGGTGAAAGCTCGAAACATAACCCGAACGACCTCGTGGGTGGAACCAACACCTCCCACGGGACCAGTGTAACTTGTAAGAACTGACATCGTAGCCGCGGGTCTCCCGATTTGAGAGTACGACTGTAATTTGCATAATTCTAGACTTAGGCTTAAAAACATGACGTTAGAGGGTGAAAACTCGAAACAACCCCCGAACGGCATCGTGGGTGGAACGAACACCTCCCACGGGACCAATGTAGCTCGTAGGTACTGACCCCGCAACCGCGGGACTCCTGGTTTGAGAATACGACGGTAATTTGCATATTTTCTAGACTTAGGAATAAAAAGAGGACGTTAGAGGGTGAAAACTCGAAACAACCACCAAAAAGCCCCGTGGGTGGTACCAACACCTCCCACGGGATAAACGTAACCCGTAGGAACTGACCCCATAGCTGCGGGTCTCTTGGTTTGAGATTACAATGGAAATTTGCATATTTCTAGATTTAAGTAAAACATGGAGTTAGAGGGTGAAAACTCGAAACATCCTCCGAACGGCATCGTGGGTGGCATGAACACCTCCCACGGGACTAATGTAGCTCGTAGGTACTGACCCAGCAGCTGCGGTTCTCCCGATTTGAGAGTACGACGGTAATTTGCATATTTCTAGACGTAGGCCTAAAAACATGACGTTAGAGGGTAAAAACTCGAAACAGCCCCCAAACGGCCCCGTGGGTGGCACCAACACCTCCCACGGGACCAATGTAACTCGTAAGAACTGAGCCCACAGCCGTGGGTCTCCCGATTTGAGAGTACGATGGAGTTTGAATATTTCTAGACTTAGGGTTAAAAACATGACGTTGGAGGATAAAAACTCGAAACAGCCCCTAAACGGCCCCGTGGGTGGCACCAACACCTCCCACGGGACCAATGTAACTCGTAGAAACTGACCCCGCAGCCGCGGGTCTCCCAATTACATAGTACGACAGTAAATTTCATATATCTAGAGTAAAGCTTAAAAACATAACATTATAGATTGAAAACTCGAAAGATCCCCCGAACGACACCGTGGGTGGTACCAACACCTCCCACGGGACCAATGTAACTCGTAGGTACTGACCCCGCAACCGCGGGACTCCCCGTTTGAGAATACGACGGCAATTTGCATATTTCTTGACTTAGGCATAAAAACAGGACGTTAGAGGGTGAAAACTCGAAATAGCCCCCGAACGAGCCTGTGGGTGGCACCAACACCTCCCACAGGACCAATGTAACTCATAGGAACTGACCCCACAACCACGGGTCTCTCGGTTTGAGAATACGATCTTAATTTCCATATTTCTAAACATAGGCTTAAAAACGTGACGTTCGAGGGTGAAAAATCGGAACACCCCCCAAACGGCATCGTGGGTTGCACGAACACCTCCCACGGGACCAATGTTCCTCGTAGGTACTGACCCCGCAACAGCGGGACTCCCGATTTGAGAATACGATGGTAATTTGCATATTTCTAGGCTTAAGCATAAAAACAGGACGTTAGAGGGTGAAAACTCGAAACAACCCTGAACGTCCCCGTGGGTGGCACCAACACCTCCCACGAGACCAATGTAACTCGTTGGAACTGAACCCACAGTCGTGGGACTCCCAATTTGAGAATTCGATAATAATTTGTATATTTCTTGACTTAGGCTTAAAAATATGACGTTGGAGGGTGAAAACTCGAAACCTCCCTCGAACGGCATCGTGGGTGGCACGAACACCTCCAACGGGACCAATGTAGCTAGTAGGTACTGACCCCGTAGCCGCGGGTGTCCCGATTTGAGAGTACGACGGTAATTTGCATATTTCTAGACTTAGGCTTAAAAACATGACGTTAGAGGGAAAAAACTCGAAACATCACCCGAACGACATCGTGGGTGGAACCAACACCTCCCACGGGACCAATGTAACTCGTACGAACTGACCCCGTAGCCGTGGGTCTCCCGATTTGAGAGTATGACTGTAATTTGCATATTTCTAGACTTAGGCTTAAAGGCATGACGTTAGAGGGTGAAGACTCGAAAGATCCCCCGAACGGCACCATGGGTGGCACCAACACATCCCACGGGACCGATGTTACTCGTAGGTACTAACCCCGCAACCGCGGGACTCCCGGTTTGAGAATACGACGATAATTTGAATATTTCTAGACTTAGGCATAAAACAGGACGTTAGAGGGTGAAAACTCGAAATAGCCCATGAACGGCCCCGTGGGTGGCACCAACACTTCCCACGGGACCATGTAACTCGTAGGAACTGACCACACAGCCGCGTGACTCCCGATTTGAGAATTCGATAATAATTTGTATATTTATAGACTTAGGCTTAAAAACATGACGATAGAGGCTAAAAACTCGAAACAGTCCCCAAACGGCCCTATGGGTGGCACCAACACCTCCCACGGGACCAATGTAACTCGTAGAAACTAACCTCGCAGCCGCAGGTCTCCCGATTTCAGAGTACGACAATAATTTGCATATTTCTAGACTTAGGCTTTAAAACATGACGTTAGAGGGTGAAAACTCGAAAGATCCCCCGAATGGCACCGTGGGTGGCATCAACACCTCCCACGGGACCAATGTAACTCGTAGGAACTGACCCCGCAACCGCGGGACTCCCGGTTTGAGAATACGATGGTAATTTGCATATTTCTAGACTTAGGCTTTAAAACATGACGTTAGAGGGTGAAAACTCGAAAGATCCCCCGAATGGCACCGTGGGTGGCATCAACACCTCCCACGGGACCAGTGTAACTCGTAGGTACTGACCCTGCAACCGCGGGACTCCCGGTTTGAGAATACGATGGTAATTTTCATATTTCTAGACTTAAGAATAAAAACAGGACGTTTGAGGGTGAAAACTCGAAACAGCCCCCGAACGACCCCGTGGGTGGCACCAACACCTCCTACTGGACCAATGTAACTCGTAGAAACTGACCCCACAACCACGGGTCTCTCGGTTTGAGAATACGATGGTAATTTGCATATTTCTAGACTTAGTCTTAAAAACAACACGTTAGAGGGTGAAAACTAGAAACAACCACCAAACAGCCCCGTGGGTGGTACCAACACCTCCCACGGGACAAACGTAACCCGTAGGAACTGCCCCCATAGCCGCGGGTCTCCTGGTTTGAGATTACAACGGCAATTTGTATATTTCTACATTTAAGCAAAACATGGAGTTAGGGGGTGAAAACTCCAAACATCCCCCGAACGGCATCGTGGGTGGCATGAACACCTCCCACGGGACCAATGTTGCACGTAGGTACTAACCCCGTAGCTGCGAGTCTCCCGATTTGAGAGTACGACGGTAATTTGCATATTTCTAGACGTAGGCCTAAAAACATGACGTTAGAGTGTAAAAACTCGAAACTGCCTCCAAACGGCCCCGTGGGTGGCACCAACATCTCCCACGGGACCAATGTAACTCGTAGGAACTGACCCCGCAGCCGCGGGTCTCCCGATTTGAGAGTACGACGAAATTTGTATATTTCTAGACTTAGGGTTAAAAACATGACGTTGGAGGGTAAAAACTCGAAACAACCCCTAAACGGCCCCGTGGGTGGCACCAACACCTCCCACGGGACCAATGTAACTCGTAGAAACTGACCCCGCAACCGCGGGTCTCCCAATTACATAGTACGACAGTAAATTTCATATATCAAGAGTAAAGCTTTAAAACATAACATTATAGATTGAAAACTCGAAAGATCCCCCGAACGACACCGTGGGTGGTACCAACACCTCCCACGGGACCAATGTAACTCGTAGGTACTGACCCCGCAACCGCGGGACTCCCGGTTTGAGAATACGATGGTAATTTGCATATTTCTTGACTTAGGCACAAAAATAGGACGTTAGAGGGTGAAAACTCGAAATAGCCCCCGAACGAGCCTGTCGGTGGCACCAACACCTCCCACAAGACCAATGTAACTCATAGGAACTGACCCCACAACCACGGGTCTCTCGGTTTGAGAATACGATGTTAATTTCCATATTTCTAAACATAGGCTTAAAAACGTGACGTTCGAGGGTGAAAAATCGGAACACCCCCCAAACGGCATCGTGGGTTGCACGAACACCTCCCACGGGACCAATGTTCCTCGTAGGTACTGACCCCGCAACAGCGGGACTCCCGATTTGAGAATACGACGGTAATTTGCATATTTCTACGCTTAAGCATAAAAACTGGACGTTAGAGGGTGAAAACTCGAAACAACCCTGAACGTCCCCGTGGGTGGCACCAACACCTCCCACGAGACCAATGTAACTCGTTGGAACTGAACCCACAGTCGTGGGACGCCCAATTTGAGAATTCGATAATAATTTGTATATTTCTTGACTTAGGCTTAAAAATATGACGTTGGAGGGTGAAAACTCGAAACATCCCCCGAACGGCATCGTGGGTGGCACGAACACCTCCAACGGGACCGATGTAGCTAGTAGGTACTGACCCCGTAGCCGCGGGTGTCCCGATTTGAGAGTACGACGGTAATTTGCATATTTCTAGACTTAGGCTTAAAAACATGACGTTAGAGGGAAAAAACTCGAAACATCGCCCGAACGACATCGTGGGTGGAACCAACACCTCCCACGGGACCAATGTAACTCGTACGAACTGACCCCGTAGCCGTGGGTCTCCCGATTTGAGAGTGCGACTGTAATTTGCATATTTCTAGACTTAGGCTTAAAAACATGACGTTAGAGGGTGAAGACTCGAAAGATCCCCCGAACGGCACCAGGGGTGGCACCAACACATCCCACGGGACCGATGTTACTCCTAGGTACTAACCCCGCAACCGCGAGACTCCCGGTTTGAGAATACGACGGTAATTCGCATATTTCTAGACTTAGGCATAAAAATATGACGTTAGAGGGTGAAAACTCGAAATAGCCCATGAACGGCCCCGTGGGTGGCACCAACACTTCCCATGGGACCATGTAACTCGTAGGAACTGACCCCACAGCCGCGTAACTCCCGATTTGAGAATTCGATAATAATTTGTATATTTATAGACTTAGGCTTAAAAACATGACGATAGAGGCTAAAAACTCAAAACAGTCCCCAAACGGCCCCGTGGGTGGCACTAACACCTCCCACGGGTCCAATGTAACTCGTAGAAACTGACCTCGCAGCCGCAGATGTCCCGATTTCAGAGTACGATAGTAATTTGCATATTTCTAGACTTAGGCTTTAAAACATGACGTTAGAGGGTGAAAACTCGAAAGATCCCCCGAATGGCACCGTGGGTGGCATCAACACCTCCCCTGGGACCAATGTAACTCGTAGGTACTGACCCCGCAACCGCGGGACTCCCGGTTTGAGAATACGATGGTAATTTGCATATTTCTAGACACAGGCTTAAAAACAACACGTTAGAGGGTGAAAAGTCGAAACAGCCACCAAACAGCCCCGTGGGTGGTACCAACACCTCCCACGGGACAAACGTAACCCGTAGGAACTACCCCCATAGCCGCGGGTCTCCTTGTAATTCGCATATTTCTAGATTCAAGCAAAACATGGAGTTAGGGGTGAAAACTCGAAACATCCCCCGAACGGCATCGTGGGTGGCACGAACACCTCCCACGGGACCAATGTTGCTCGTAGGTACTGACCCCGCAGCTGCGGGTCTCCCGATTTGAGAGTACAATGGTAATTTGCATATTTCTAGACTTAGGCTTAAAACATGACGTTAGAGGGTAAAAACTCGGAACATAACCCGAACGACCTCGTGGGTGGAACCAACACCTCCCACGGGACCAGTGTAACTCGTATGAACTGACCACGTAGCCGCGGGTCTCCTGATTTGAGAGTATGACTGTAATTTGCATATTTCTAGACTTAGGCCTAAAAACATGACGTTAGAGGGTGAAAACTCGAAACATCGCCCGAATGGCACCGTGGGTGGCATCAACACCTCCCTCGGGACCATGTAACTCGTAGGAACTTACCACGTAGCCACGGGTCTCCCGATTTGAGAGTACGATGGTAATTTGCATATTTCTAGACTTAGGCTTAAAAACGTGACGTTAGAGGGTGAAAACTCGAAACATAGTCCGAACGACCTCGTGGGTGGAACCAACACCTCCCACGGCACCAGTGTAACTCGTAGGAACTGACCCCCCAGCCGCGTGACTCCCGATTTGAGAATTCGATAATAATTTGTATATTTATAGACTTAGGCTTAAAAACATGACGATAGAGGCTAAAAACTCGAAACAGTCCCAAAACGGCCCCGTGGGTGGCACCAACACCTCCCACGGGTCCAATGTAACTCGTAGAAACTGACCTCGCAGCCGCAGATGTCCCGATTTCAGAGTACGATAGTAATTTGCATATTTCTAGACTTAGGCTTTAAAACATGACGTTAGAGGGTGAAAACTCGAAAGATCCCCCGAATGGCACCGTGGGTGGCATCAACACCTCCCCTGGGACCAATGTAACTCGTAGGTACTGACCCCGCAACCGCGGGACTCCCGGTTTGAGAATACGATGGTAATTTGTATATTTCTAGACTTAAGCATAAAAATAGGACGTTAGAGGGTGACAACTCGAAATAGCCCCCGAACGAGCCTGTGGGTGGCACCAACACCTCCCACAGGACCAATGTAACTCATAGGAACTGACCCCACAACCACGGGTCTCTCGGTTTGAGAATACGATGTTAATTTCCATATTTCTAAACATAGGCTTAAAAACATGACGTTCGAGGGTGAAAACTTGGAACACCCCCCAAATGGCATCGTGGGTTGCACGAACACCTCCCACGGGAACAATGTTCCTCGTAGGTACTGACCCCGCAATAGCGGGACTCTCGATTTGAGAATATGACGGTAATTTGCATATTTCTAGACTTAAGCATAAAAACAGGACGTTAGAGGGTGAAAACTCGAAACAACCCTGAACGTCCCCGTGGGTGGCACCAACACCTCCCACGAGACCAATGTAACTCGTTGGAACTGAACCCACAGTCGTGGGTCTCTCGATTTGAAAATTCGATAATAATTTGTATATTTATAGACTTAGGCTTAAATACATGACGATAGAGGCTAAGAACTCGAAACAGTCCCCAAACGGCCCCGCGAGTGGCACCAACACCTCCCACGGGTCCAATGTAACTCGTAGAAACGGACCTCGTAGCCGCAAGTCTCTCGATTTCAGAGTACGACAGTAATTTGCATATTTCTAGACTTAGGCTTTAAAACATGACGTTAGAGGGTGAAAACTCGAAAGATCCCTCGAATGGCACCGTGGGTAGCATCAACACCTCCCACGGGACCAATGTAACTCGTAGGTACTGACCCCGCAACCGCGGGACTCCCGGTTTGAGAATACGATGGTAATTTTCATATTTCTAGACTTAAGCATAAAAATAGGACGTTAGAGGCTGAAAACTCGAAACAGCCCCCGAACGACCCCGTGGGTGGCACAAACACCTCCCACGGGACCAATGTAACTCGTAGAAAGTGACCCCACAGCCACGGGTCTCTCGGTTTGAGAATACGATGGTAATTTGCATATTTCTAGACATAGGCTTAAAAACAACACGTTAGAGGGTGAAAACTCGAAACAGCCACCAAACAGCCCCGTGGGTGGTACCAACACCTCCCACGGGACAAACGTAACCCGTAGGAACTACCCCCATAGCCGCGGGTCTCCTTGTTTGAGATTACAACTGTAATTCGCATATTTCTAGATTTAGGGAAAACATGGAGTTAGGGGGTGAAAACTCGAAACATCCCCCGAACGGCATCGTGGGTGGCACGAACACCTCCCACGGGACCAATGTTGCTCGTAGGTACTGACCCCGCAGCTGCGGGTCTCCCGATTTGAGAGTACAATGGTAATTTGCATATTTCTAGACTTAGGCTTAAAACATGACGTTAGAGGGTAAAAACTCGGAACATAACCCGAACGACCTCGTGGGTGGAACCAACACCTCCCACGGGACCAGTGTAACTCGTAGGAACTGACCACGTAGCCGCGGGTCTCCTGATTTGAGAGTACGACTGTAATTTGCATATTTCTAGACTTAGGCTTAAAAACATGACGTTAGAGGGTGAAAACTCGAAACATCGCCCGAATGGCACCGTGGGTGGCATCAACACCTCCCACGGGACCATGTAACTCGTAGGAACTTACCACGTAGCCACGGGTCTCCCGATTTGAGAGTACGATGGTAATTTGCATATTTCTAGACTTAGGCTTAAAAACATGACGTTAGAGGGTGAAAACTCGAAACATAATCCGAACAACCTCGTGGGTGGAACCAACACCTCCCACGGGACCAGTGTAACTCGTAGGAACTGACCCCACAGCCGCGTGACTCCCGATTTGAGAATTCGATAATAATTTGTATATTTATAGACTTAGGCTTAAAAACATGACGATAGAGGCTAAAAACTCGAAACAGTCCCAAAACGGCCCCGTGGGTGGCACCAACACCTCCCACGGGTCCAATGTAACTCGTAGAAACTGACCTCGCAGCCGCAGATGTCCCGATTTCAGAGTACGATAGTAATTTGCATATTTCTAGACTTAGGCTTTAAAACATGACGTTAGAGGGTGAAAACTCGAAAGATCCCCCGAATGGCACCGTGGGTGGCATCAACACCTCCCCTGGGACCAATGTAACTCGTAGGTACTGACCCCGCAACCGCGGGACTCCCGGTTTGAGAATACGATGGTAATTTGTATATTTCTAGACTTAAGCATAAAAACAGGACGTTAGAGGGTGACAACTCGAAATAGCCCCCGAACGAGCCTATGGGTGGCACCAACACCTCCCACAGGACTAATGTAACTCATAGGAACTGACCCCACAACCACGGGTCTCTCGGTTTGAGAATACGATGTTAATTTCCATATTTCTAAACATAGGCTTAAAAACATAACGTTCGAGGGTGAAAACTCGGAACACCCCCCAAACGGCATCGTGGGTAGCATGAAAACCTCCCACGGGACCAATGTTCCTCGTAGGTACTGACCCCGCAATAGCAGGACTCCCGATTTGAGAATACGACGGTAATTTGCATATTTCTAGACTTAAGCATAAAAACAGGACGTTAGAGGGTGAAAACTCGAAACAACCCTGAACGTCCCCGTGGGTGGCACCAACACCTCCCACGAGACCAATGTAACTCGTTGGAACTGAACCCACAGTCGTGGGTCTCTCGATTTGAGAATTCGATAATAATTTGTATATTTATAGACTTAGGCTTAAATACATGACGATAGAGGCTAAAAACTCGAAACAGTCCCCAAACGGCCCCGCGGGTGGCACCAACACCTCCCACGGGTCCAATGTAACTCGTAGAAACTGGCCTCGTAGCCGCAAGTCTCTCGATTTCAGAGTACGACAGTAATTTGCATATTTCTAGACTTAGGCTTTAAAACATGACGCTAGAGGGTGAAAACTCGAAAGATACCCCGAATGGCACCGTGGGTAGCATCAACACCTCCCACGGGACCAATGTAACTCGTAGGTACTGACCCCGCAACCGCGGGACTCCCGGTTTGAGAATACGATGGTAATTTTCATATTTCTAGACTTAAGCATAAAAATAGGACGTTAGAGGCTGAAAACTCGAAACAGCCCCCGAACGACCCCGTGGGTGGCACCAACACCTCCCACGGGACCAATGTAACTCGTAGAAAGTGACCCCACAGCCACGGGTCTCTCGATTTGAGAATACGATGGTAATTTGCATATTTCTAGACATAGGCTTAAAAACAACACGTTAGAGGGTGAAAACTCGAAACAGCCACCAAACAGCCCCGTGGGTGGTACCAACACCTCCCACGGGACAAACGTAACCCGTAGGAACTACCCCCATAGCCGCGGGTCTCCTTGTTTGAGATTACAACTGTAATTCGCATATTTCTAGATTTAGGGAAAACATGGAGTTAGGGGGTGAAAACTCGAAACATCCCCCGAACGGCATCGTGGGTGGCACGAACACCTCCCACGGGACCAATGTTGCTCGTAGGTACTGACCCCGCAGCTGCGGGTCTCCCGATTTGAGAGTACAATGGTAATTTGCATATTTCTAGACTTAGGCTTAAAACATGACGTTAGAGGGTAAAAACTCGGAACATAACCCGAACGACCTCGTGGGTGGAACCAACACCTCCCACGGGACTAGTGTAACTCGTAGGAACTGACCACGTAGCCGCGGGTCTCCTGATTTGAGAGTACGACTGTAATTTGCATATTTCTAGACTTAGGCTTAAAAACATGACGTTAGAGGGTGAAAACTCGAAACATCGCCCGAATGGCACCGTGGGTGGCATCAACACCTCCCACGGGACCATGTAACTCGTAGGAACTTACCACGTAGCCACGGGTCTCCCGATTTGAGAGTACGATGGTAATTTGCATATTTCTAGACTTAGGCTTAAAAACATGACGTTAGAGGGTGAAAACTCGAAACATAATCCGAACGACCTCGTGGGTGGAACCAACACCTCCCACGGGACCAGTGTAACTCGTAGGAACTGACCCCACAGCCGCGTGACTCCCGATTTGAGAATTCGATAATAATTTGTATATTTATAGACTTAGGCTTAAAAACATGACGATAGAGGCTAAAAACTCGAAACAGTCCCCAAACGGCCCCGTGGGTGGCACCAACACCTCCCACGGGTCCAATGTAACTCGTAGAAACTGACCTCGCAGCCGCAGATGTCCCGATTTCAGAGTACGATAGTAATTTGCATATTTCTAGACTTAGGCTTTAAAACATGACGTTAGAGGGTGAAAACTCGAAAGATCCCCCGAATGGCACCGTGGGTGGCATCAACACCTCCCCTGGGACCAATGTAACTCGTAGGTACTGACCCCGCAACCGCGGGACTCCCGGTTTGAGAATACGATGGTAATTTGTATATTTCTAGACTTAAGCATAAAAACAGGACGTTAGAGGGTGACAACTCGAAATAGCCCCCGAACGAGCCTGTGGGTGGCACCAACACCTCCCACAGGACCAATGTAACTCATAGGAACTGACCCCACAACCACGGGTCTCTCGGTTTGAGAATACGATGTTAATTTCCATATTTCTAAACATAGGCTTAAAAACATGACGTTCGAGGGTGAAAACTCGGAACACCCCCCAAACGGCATCGTGGGTTGCACGAAAACCTCCCACGGGACCAATGTTCCTCGTAGGTACTGACCCCGCAATAGCGGGACTCCCGATTTGAGAATACGACGGTAATTTGCATATTTCTAGACTTAAGCATAAAAACAGGACGTTAGAGGGTGAAAACTCGAAACAACCCTGAACGTTCCCGTGGGTGGCACCAACACCTCCCACGAGACCAATGTAACTCGTTGGAACTGAACCCACAGTCGTGGGTCTCTCGATTTGAGAATTCGATAATAATTTGTATATTTATAGACTTAGGCTTAAATACATGACGATAGAGGCTAAAAACTCGAAACAGTCCCCAAACGGCCCCGCGGGTGGCACCAACACCTCCCACGGGTCCAATGTAACTCGTAGAAACTGGCCTCGTAGCCGCAAGTCTCCCAATTTCAGAGTACGACAGTAATTTGCATATTTCTAGACTTAGGCTTTAAAACAAGACGCTAGAGGGTGAAAACTCGAAAGATCCCCCGAATGGCACCGTGGGTAGCATCAACACCTCCCACGGGACCAATGTAACTCGTAGGTACTGACCCCGCAACCGCGGGACTCCCGGTTTGAGAATACGATGGTAATTTGCATATTTCTAGACTTAAGCATAAAAATAGGACGTTAGAGGCTGAAAACTCGAAACAGCCCCCGAACGACCCCGTGGGTGGCACCAACACCTCCCACGGGACCAATGTAACTCGTAGAAAGTGACCCCATAGCCACGGGTCTCTCGGTTTGAGAATACGATGGTAATTTGCATATTTCTAGACATATGCTTAAAAACAACACGTTAGAGGGTGAAAACTCGAAACAGCCACCAAACAGCCCCGTGGGTGGTACCAACACCTCCCACGGGACAAACGTAACCCGTAGGAACTACCCCCATAGCCGCGGGTCTCCTTGTTTGAGATTACAACTGTAATTCGCATATTTCTAGATTTAAGCAAAACATGGAGTTAGGGGGTGAAAACTCGAAACATCCCCCGAACGGCATCGTGGGTGGCACGAACACCTCCCACGGGACCAATGTTGCTCGTAAGAACTGACCCCGCAGCTGCGGGTCTCCCGATTTGAGAGTACAATGGTAATTTGCATATTTCTAGACTTAGGCTTAAAACATGACGTTAGAGGGTAAAAGCTCGGAACATAACCCGAACGACCTCGTGGGTGGAACCAACACCTCCCACGGGACCAGTGTAACTCGTAGGAACTGACCACGTAGCCGCGGGTCTCCTGATTTGAGAGTACGACTGTAATTTGCATATTTCTAGACTTAGGCTTAAAAACATGACGTTAGAGGGTGAAAACTCGAAACATCGCCCGAATGGCACCGTGGGGGGCATCAACACCTCCCACGGGACCATGTAACTCGTAGGAACTTACCACGTAGCCACGGGTCTCCCGATTTGAGTGTACGATGGTAATTTGCATATTTCTAGACTTAGGCTTAAAAACATGACGTTAGAGGGTGAAAACTCGAAACATAATCCGAACGACCTCGTGGGTGGAACCAACACCTCCCACGGGACCAGTGTAACTCGTAGGAACTGACCACGTAACCGCGGGTCTCCCGATTTGAGAGTACGACTGTAATTTGCATATTTCTAGACTTAGGCTTAAAAACATGACGTTAGAGGGTGAAAACTCGAAACATCCCCCGAACGGCATCCTGGGTGGCACGAACACCTCCCACGGGACCAATGTAGCTCGTAGGTACTAACCCCGCAACCGCGGGACTCCCGATTTGAGAATACGATGGTAATTTGCATATTTATAGACTTAGGAATAAAAACAGGACGTTAGAGGGTGAAAACTCGAAATAGCCCTAGAACAGCCCCGTGGGTGGCACGAATACCTCCCACGGGACCAATGTAACTCGTAGGAACTGACCCCACAGCCACGGGTCTCTCGATTTGAGAATACGATGGTAATTTGCATATTTCTAGACTTAGGCTTAAAAACAACACGTTAGAGGATGAAAACTCAAAACAGCCACAAAACAGCCCCGTGGGTGGTACCAACACCTGCCACGAGACAAACGTAACCCGTAGGAACTGACCCCATAGCCGCGGGTCTCCTAGTTTGAGATTACAACGAGAATTTTCTTATTTCTAGATTTAATCAAAACATGGAGTTAGAGGGTGAAAACTCGAAACATCCCCCGAACGGCATCGTGGGTGGAACGAACACCTCCCACGGGACCAATGTAGCTCATAGGTACTGACCCCGTAGCTGCGGGTCTCCCGATTTGAGAGTACGACGGTAATTTGCATATTTTTAGACTTAGGCTTAAAAACATGACGTTAGAGGGTAAAAACTCGAAACATAACCCGAACGACCTCGTGGGTGGAAGAAACACCTCCCACGGGACCAGTGTAACTCGTAGGAACTGACCACATAGCCGCGGGTCTCCCGATTTTAGAGTACGACTGTAATTTTAATATTTCTAGACATAGGCTTAAAAACATGACGTTAGAGGGTGAAAACTTGAATCATCCCCCGAACGGCATCGTGGGTGGCACGAACACCTCCCACGGGACCAATGTAGCTCGTATGTACTGAATCCGCAACCGCGGGACTCCCGATTTGAGAATACGAAGGTTATTTGCATATTTCTAGACTTTCGCATAAAAACAGGACGTTAGAGGGTGAAAACTCGAAACATCCCCCGAACGGTCCCGTGGGTGGCACCAACACCTCCCATGGGACCAATGTAACTTGTAGTAACTTACCCCACATCCACGGGTCTCTTAGTTTGAGAGTTCAACGATAATTTGCATATTTCTAGATTTATGCAAAACATGGAATTTGAGGGTGAAAACTCAAAATAATCACCGAACGGGCCAGTGGGTGGCACCAACACCTCCCACGGGAATAATGTAACTCGTAGGAACTGACCCCACAGCCGCGGGACTCCCGATTTGAGAATTCGATAATAATTTGTATATTTCTAGGCTTAAACTTAAAAGCATGACCTTAGAGGGTGAAAACTCGAAACAGCCCCTTGGGTGGCACCAACACCTACCACGGGACCAACGTAACCCGTAGGAACTCACCCCGTAGCCGTGGGTCTCCCTTTTTGAGAGTACAACGGTAATTTGCATATTTCTAGATTTAAGTTAAACCTGGCATTTGAGGGTGAAAAGTTGAAACAACCCCCTAACGGCACCGTGGGTGGCACCAACACCTCCCACGGGACCAATGTAACTCGTAGGAACTGACTCCACAACCGCGGGACTCCCGATTTGAGAATTCGATTATAATTTGTATATTTCTAGACTTAGGCTTAAAAACATGACCTTAGAGAGTGAAAACTCGAAACAGCCGCCGAACGGCCACGTGGGTGGCACCAACACCTCCCACGGGACTAATGTGACTCATAGAAACTGACCCCACAGCCGCGGGTCTCCAGATTTGAGAGTACGATGGTAATTTGTATATTTCTAGACTTAGGCCTAAAAACATGACGTTAGAGGGTTAAACCTGGAAACAACCCCCAAACGATCCCGTGGGTGGCCCAACACCTCCCACGGGACCAATGTAACTCGTAGAAACTGACCCCGCAGCCGCGGGTCGCCCTATTTGAGAGTACGATAGTAATTTGAATATTTGTAGACTTAGGCTTAAAAACATGACGTTAGAGGGTGAAGACTCGAAAGATCCCCCGAACGGCACCGTGGGTGGCACCCACCCCTCCCACGGGACCAATGTAACTCGTAGGAACTGACCCCATAGCCGTGGGTCTCCCGATTTGAGAGTACGACTGTAATTTGCATATTTCTAGACTTAGGCATAAAAACATGACGTTAGAGTGTGAAAACTCGAAACATCCCCCGAACGGCACCGTGGGTGGCACCAACACCTCCCACGGGACCAATGTAACTCGTAGGAACTGATCCCACAGCCGCGGGACTCCCGATTTGAGAATTTGATAATAATTTGTTTATTTCTAGGCTTAAGCTTCAAAATATGATGTTGGAGGGTGAAAACTCGAAACAGCCGCCGAACGGCCACGTGGCTGGCACCAACACCTCCCACGGGACCAACGTAACCCATAGGAACTGACCCCGGAGCCACGAGTCTCCCGTTTTGAGAGTACAACGGTAATTTTCATATTACTAGATTTAAACAAAACCTGGCGTTTGAGGGTGAAAACTTGAAACAACCTCCGAACGGCCCCGTGGGTGGCACCAACACCTCCCACGGGACCAATGTAACTCGTAGGAACTGACCCCACAGCCGCGGGACTCCCGATTTGAGAATTCGATAATAATTTGTATATTTCTTGACTTAAGCTTAAAAACATGACCTTAGAGGGTGAAAACTCGAAACTGGCCCCAAACAACACCTTGGGTGGCACCAATACCTCCCACGGTACCAACGTAACCCGTAGGAACTGACCCCGTAGCCGCGGGTCTCCCGTTTTGAGAGTTCAACGGTAATTTGCATATTTCTAGATTTAAGCAAAAAATGGCATTTGAGGGTGAAAACTCGAAACAACCCCCGAACGGCCCCGTGGGTGGCACCAACACCTCCCACGGGACCAATGTAACTCGTAGGAACTGACCCCACAGCCGTTGGACTCCCGATTTGAGAATTCGATAATAATTTTTATATTTCTAGACTTAGGCATAAAAACATTACCTTAGAGGGTGAAAACTCGAAACAGCCCCCGAACGGCCACGTGGGTTGAACCAACACCTCCCACGGGACCAATGTAACTCGTAGAAACTGCCCCGGCAGCCGCGGGTCTCCCGATTTGAGAGTACAATAATAATTTGAATATTTCTAGACTTAGGCTTAATAACATGATGTTAGAGGGTCAAGACTCGAAAGATCCCCCGAACGGCACCGTGTGTGGCACCAACACATCCTATGGGACCAATGTTACTCGTAGGTACTGACCCCGCAACCGTGGGACTCGCAGTTTGAGAATACGATGGTAATTTGCATATTTCTTGACTTAGGCATAAAAATAGGACGTTAGAGGGTGAAAACTCGAAACAGCCCCCGAACAGCCCCGTGGGTGGCACCAACACCTCCCAGGGGACTAATGTAACTCTTAGGAACTGACCCCTCAGCCGCGGGACTCCCAATTTGAGAATTCGACAATAATTTGTATATTTCTAGACTTAAGCTTATAAACATGATGTTAGAGGGTGAAACTCGAAACAACCGCCGAACGGCCACGTGGGTGCACCAACACCTCCCACGGGAAAAATGTAACTCGTAGGAACTGACCCCGCAGCCGCGGGTCTCCCGATTTCAGAGTACGATAGTAATTTGCATATTTCTAGACTTAGGCTTAAAAACATGACGTTAGAGGGTGAAAACTCGGTAGATCTCCCGAACGGCACCGTGGGTGAAACTAACACCTCCCACGGGAACAATGTAACTCATAGGTATTGACCCCGCAACCGCGGGACTCCCAGTTTAAGAATACGATGGTAATTTGCATATTTATAGACTTAGGCATAAAAACAGGACATTAGAGGTTGAAAACTAGAAACAGCCCCCGAACGGCCCCGTGGGTGGCACCAACACCTCCCACAGAACCAATGTAACTCGTAGGAACTGACCCAGAGCCGCAGGACTCCCGATTTGAGAATTTGATAATAATTTGTATATTTCTAGATTTAAGCTTAAAACATGACCTTAGAGGGTGAAAACTCGAAACATCCCCCAAACAACCCCTTGGGTGGCACCCACACCTCCCACGGGACCAATGTAACTCGTAGGAACTGACCCCACAGCCGCGGGACTCCCGATTTGAGAATTCGGTAATAATTTGTATATTTCTATACTTAAGCTTAAAAATATGACCTTAGAGGGTGAAAACTCGAAACAACCCCCAAACAAACCCTTGTGTGGCACCAACACTTCCCACGGGACCAACGTAACCCGTAGGAACTGACCCCGTAGCCGCGGGTCTCCCGTTTTGAGAGTACAACGGTAATTTGCATATTTCTAGATTTAAGCAAAAAATGGCATTTGAGGGTAAAAACTCGAAACAACCCCCGAACGGCACCGTGGGTGGCACCAACACCTCGCATGGGACCAATGTAACTCGTAGGAACTGACCCCACAGTCGCGGGACTCCCGATTTGAGAATTCGATAATAATTTGTATATTTCTAGGCTTAAACTTAAAAGCATGACCTTAGAGGGTGAAAACTCGAAACAGCCCCTTGGGTGGCACCAACACCTACCACGGGACCAACGTAACCCGTAGGAACTGACCCCGTAGCCGTGGGTCTCCCTTTTTGAGAGTACAACGGTAATTTGCATATTTCTAGATTTAAGTTAAACCTGGCATTTGAGGGTGAAAAGTTGAAACAACCCCCTAACGGCACCGTGGGTGGCACCAACACCTCCCACGGGACCAATGTAACTCGTAGGAACTGACCCCACAACCGCGGGACTCCCGATTTGAGAATTCGATTATAATTTGTATATTTCTAGACTTAGGCTTAAAAACATGACCTTAGAGAGTGAAAACTCGAATCAGCCGCCGAACGGCCACGTGGGTGGCACCAACACCTCCCACGGGACTAATGTGACTCATAGAAACTGACCCCACAGCCGCGGGTCTCCAGATTTGAGAGTACGATGGTAATTTGTATATTTCTAGACTTAGGCCTAAAAACATGACGTTAGAGGGTTAAACCTGGAAACAACCCCCAAACGATCCCGTGGGTGGCCCAACACCTCCCACGGGACCAATGTAACTCGTAGAAACTGACCCCGCAGCCGCGGGTCGCCCTATTTGAGAGTACGATAGTAATTTGAATATTTGTAGACTTAGGCTTAAAAACATGACGTTAGAGGGTGAAGACTCGAAAGATCCCCCGAACGGCACCGTGGGTGGCACCCACCCCTCCCACGGGACCAATGTAACTCGTAGGAACTGACCCCATAGCCGTGGGTCTCCCGATTTGAGAGTACGACTGTAATTTGCATATTTCTAGACTTAGGCATAAAAACATGACGTTAGAGTGTGAAAACTCGAAACATCCCCCGAACGGCACCGTGGGTGGCACCAACACCTCCCACGGGACCAATGTAACTCGTAGGAACTGATCCCACAGCCGCGGGACTCCCGATTTGAGAATTTGATAATAATTTGTTTATTTCTAGGCTTAAGCTTCAAAATATGATGTTGGAGGGTGAAAACTCGAAACAGCCGCCGAACGGCCACGTGGCTGGCACCAACACCTCCCACGGGACCAACGTAACCCATAGGAACTGACCCCGGAGCCACGAGTCTCCCGTTTTGAGAGTACAACGGTAATTTGCATATTACTAGATTTAAACAAAACCTGGCGTTTGAGGGTGAAAACTTGAAACAACCTCCGAACGGCCCCGTGGGTGGCACCAACACCTCCCACGGGACCAATGTAACACGTAGGAACTGACCCCACAGCCGCGGGACTCCCGATTTGAGAATTCGATAATAATTTGTATATTTCTTGACTTAAGCTTAAAAACATGACCTTAGAGGGTGAAAACTCGAAACTGGCCCCAAACAACACCTTGGGTGGCACCAATACCTCCCACGGTACCAACGTAACCCGTAGGAACTGACCCCGTAGCCGCGGGTCTCCCGTTTTGAGAGTTCAACGGTAATTTGCATATTTCTAGATTTAAGCAAAAAATGGCATTTGAGGGTGAAAACTCGAAACAACCCCCGAACGGCCCCGTGGGTGGCACCAACACCTCCCACGGGACCAATGTAACTCGTAGGAACTGACCCCACAGCTGCTGGACTCCCGATTTGAGAATTCGATAATAATTTTTATATTTCTAGACTTAGGCATAAAAACATTACCTTAGAGGGTGAAAACTCGAAACAGCCCCCGAACGGCCACGTGGGTTGAACCAACACCTCCCACGGGACCAATGTAACTCGTAGAAACTGCCCCGGCAGCCGCGGGTCTCCCGATTTGAGAGTACAATAATAATTTGAATATTTCTAGACTTAGGCTTAATAACATGATGTTAGAGGGTCAAGACTCGAAAGATCCCCCGAACGGCACCGTGGGTGGCACCAACACATCCTATGGGACCAATGTTACTCGTAGGTACTGACCCCGCAACCGTGGGACTCGCAGTTTGAGAATACGATGGTAATTTGCATATTTCTTGACTTAGGCATAAAAATAGGACGTTAGAGGGTGAAAACTCGAAACAGCCCCCGAACAGCCCCGTGGGTGGCACCAACACCTCCCAGGGGACTAATGTAACTCTTAGGAACTGACCCCTCAGCCGCGGGACTCCCAATTTGAGAATTCGACAATAATTTGTATATTTCTAGACTTAAGCTTATAAACATGATGTTAGAGGGTGAAACTCGAAACAACCGCCGAACGGCCACGTGGGTGCACCAACACCTCCCACGGGAAAAATGTAACTAGTAGGAACTGACCCCGCAACCGCGGGACTCCCGATTTCAGAGTACGATAGTAATTTGCATATTTCTAGACTTAGGCTTAAAAACATGACGTTAGAGGGTGAAAACTCGGTAGATCTCCCGAACGGCACCGTGGGTGAAACTAACACCTCCCACGGGACCAATGTAACTCATAGGTACTGACCCCGCAACCGCGGGACTCCCAGTTTAAGAATACGATGGTAATTTGCATATTTATAGACTTAGGCATAAAAACAGGACATTAGAGGTTGAAAACTAGAAACAGCCCCCGAACGGCCCCGTGGGTGGCACCAACACCTCCCACAGAACCAATGTAACTCGTAGGAACTGACCCAGAGCCGCAGGACTCCCGATTTGAGAATTTGATAATAATTTGTATATTTCTAGATTTAAGCTTAAAACATGACCTTAGAGGGTGAAAACTCGAAACATCCCCCAAACAACCCCTTGGGTGGCACCCACACCTCCCACGGGACCAATGTAACTCGTAGGAACTGACCCCACAGCCGCGGGACTCCCGATTTGAGAATTCGGTAATAATTTGTATATTTCTATACTTAAGCTTAAAAACATGACCTTAGAGGGTGAAAACTCGAAACAACCCCCAAACAAACCCTTGTGTGGCACCAACACCTCCCACGGGACCAACGTAACCCGTAGGAACTGACCCCGTAGCCGCGGGTCTCCCGTTTTGAGAGTACAACGGTAATTTGCATATTTCTAGATTTAAGCAAAAAATGGCATTTGAGGGTAAAAACTCGAAACAACCCCCGAACGGCACCGTGGGTGGCACCAACACCTCGCATGGGACCAATGTAACTCGTAGGAACTGACCCCACAGCCGCGGGACTCCCGATTTGAGAATTCGATAATATTTGTATATTTCTTGACTTAAGCTTAAAAACATGACCTTAGAGGGTGAAAACTCGAAACTGCCCCCAAACAACCCCTTGGGTGGCACCAACACCTCCCACGGGACCAACGTAACCCGTTGGAACTGACCCCGTAGCCGCGGGTCTCCCGTTTTGAGAGTATAGCGGTAATTTGCATATTTCTAGATTTAAGCAAAAAATGGCATTTGAGGGTAAAAACTCGAAACAACCCCCGAACGGCACCGTGGGTGGAACCAACACCTCCCACGGGACCAATGTAACTCGTAGGTACTGACCCAGCAGCCGCGGGACTCCCGATTTGCGAATTCGATAATAATTTTTATAATTCTAGACTTAGGCTTAAAAACATTACCTTAGAGGGTGAAAACTCGAAACAGCCCCCGAACGGCCACGTGGGTGGCACCAACACCTCCCACAGAACCAATGTAACTCGTAGGAACTGACCCAGAGCCGCAGGACTCCCGATTTGAGAATTTGATAATAATTTGTATATTTCTAGATTTAAGCTTAAAACATGACCTTAGAGGGTGAAAACTCGAAACATCCCCTAAACAACCCCTTGGGTGGAACCCACACCTCCACGGGACCAATGTAACTCGTAGGAACTGACCCCACAGCCGCGGGACTCCCGATTTGAGAATTCGGTAATAATTTGTATATTTCTATACTTAAGCTTAAAAACATGACCTTAGAGGGTGAAAACTCGAAACAACCCCCAAACAAACCCTTGTGTGGCACCAACACCTCCCACGGGACCAACGTAACCCGTAGGAACTGACCCCATAGCCGCGGGTCTCCCGTTTTGAGAGTACAACGGTAATTTGCATATTTCTAGATTTAAGAAAAAAATGGCATTTGAGGGTAAAAACTCGAAACAACCCCCCAACGGCACCGTGGGTGGCACCAACACCTCGCATGGGACCAATGTAACTCGTAGGAACTGACCCCACAGCCGCGGGACTCCCGATTTGAGAATTCGATAATATTTGTATATTTCTTGACTTAAGCTTAAAAACATGACCTTAGAGGGTGAAAACTCGAAACTGCCCCCAAACAACCCCTTGGGTGGCACCAACACCTCCCACGGGACCAACGTAACCCGTTGGAACTGACCCCGTAGCCGCGGGTCTCCCATTTTGAGAGTATAGCGGTAATTTGCATATTTCTAGATTTTAGCAAAAAATGGCATTTGAGGGTAAAAACTCGAAACAACCCCCGAACGGCACCGTGGGTGGAACCAACACCTCCCACGGGACCAATGTAACTCGTAGGTACTGACCCAGCAGCCGCGGGACTCCCGATTTGTGAATTCGATAATAATTTTTATAATTCTAGACTTAGGCTTAAAAACATTACCTTAGAGGGTGAAAACTCGAAACAGCCCCCGAACGGCCACGTGGGTGGCACGAACACCTCCCACGGGACCAATGTAACTCGTAGAAACTGACACCGCAGCCGCGGGTCTGCCGATTTGAGAGTACGATAGTAATTTGAATATTTATAGACTTAGGCCTAAAAACATGACGTTCGAGGGTGAAGACTCGAAAGATCCCCCGAACGGCACTGTGGGTGGCACTAACACATCCCACGGGATCAATGTCACTCGTAGGTACTGACCCCGCAACCGCGGGACTCCCTGTTTGAGAATACGATGGTAATTTGTATATTTCATGACTTAAGCATAAAAACAGGACGTTAGAGGGTGAAAACTCGAAACAGCCCCCGAACGGCCCCGTGGGTGGCACCAACACTTCCCACGGGACTAATGTCATTCGTAGGAACTGACTCCACATCAGCGGGACTCCCAATTTGAGAATTCGATAATAATTTGCATATTTCTAGACTTAAGCTTAAAAACATGATGTTGGAGGGTGAAAACTCGAAACAGCAGCCGAACGGCCACGTGGGTGGAACCAACACCTCCCACGGGACCAATGTAACTCGTAGGAACTGACCCCGCAGCCGCGGGTCTCCCAATTTTAGAGTACGATAGTAATTTGCATATTTCTAGACTTAGGCTTAAAGACATGACGTTAAAGGGTGAAAACTCGGAAGATCCCCCGAACGGCACCGTGGGTGAAACTAACACCTACCAAGGGACCAATGTAACTCGTAGGTACTGAGCCCGCAACCGCGGGACTCCCGATTTAAGAATACGATGGTAATTTTCATATTTATAGACTTAGGCATAAAAACAGGACATTAGAGGGTGAAAACTCGAAACAGCCCCCGAACGGCCCCGTGGATGGCACCAACACCTCCCACGGGACCAATGTAACTCGTAGGAACTGACCCCACAGCCGCGGGACTCCCGATTTGAGAATTCATTAATAATTTGTATATTTCTAGACTTAAGCTTAAAAACATGACCTTAGAGGGTGAAAACTCGAAACAGCCCCCAAACAACCCCTTGGGTGGCACCAACACCTCCCACGGGACCAACGTAACCCATAGGAACTGACCCCGTAGCCGCGGGTCTCCCGTTTTGAGAGTACAACGGAAATTTGCATATTTCTAGATTTAAGCAAAAAATGGCATTTGAGGGTGAAAACTCGAAACAACCCTCGAACGGCCCCGTGGGTGGCACCAACACCTCCCTCGGGACCAATGTAACTCGTAGGAACTGACCCCACAGCCGCGGGACTCCCGATTTGAGAATTTGATAATAATTTTATATTTCTAGACTTAGGCTTAAAAACATGATGTTAGAGGGTGAAGACTCGAAACATCCCACGAACGGCACCGTGGGTGGAACCAACACATCCCACGGGACCAATGTTACTCGTAGGTACTGACCCCGCAACCACGGGACTCCCGGTTTGAGAATACGATGGTAATTTGCATATTTCTTAACTTAGGCATAAAAACAGGACGTTAGAGGGTGAAAACTCGAAACAACCCCCGAACGGCCCCGTGGGTGGCACCAACACCTCCCACAGGACTAATGTAACTCGTAGGAACTGACCCCACAGCCGCGGGACTCCCGATTTGAGAATTCGATAATATTTGTATATTTCATGACTTAAGCTTAAAAACATGACCTTAGAGGGTGAAAACTCGAAACTGCCCCCAAACAACCCCTTGGGTGGCACCAACACCTCCCACGGGACCAACGTAACCCATAGGAACTGACCCCGTAGCCGCGGGTCTCCCATTTTGAGAGTATAGCGGTAATTTGCATATTTCTAGATTTAAGCAAAAAATGGCATTTGAGGGTAAAAAGTCAAAACAACCCCCGAACGGCACCGTGGGTGGCACCAACACCTCCCACGGGACCAATGTAACTCGTAGGAACTGACCCCACAGCCGCGGGACTCCCGATTTGAGAATTCGATAATAATTTTAATATTTCTAGACTTAGGCTTAAAAACATTACCTTAGAGGGTGAAAAGTCGAAACATCCCCCGAACGGCCACGTGGGTGGAACGAACACCTCCCACGGGACCAATGTAACTCGTAGGAACTGACCCCACAGCCGCGGGACTCCCGATTTGAGAATTTGATAATAATTTTTATATTTCTAGACTTAGGCTTAAAAACATGATGTTATAGGGTGAAGACTCGAAACATCCCACGAACGGCACCGTGGGTGGCACCAACACATCCCACGGGACCAATGTTACTCGAAGGTACTGACCCCGCAACCACGGGACTCCCGGTTTGAGAATACGATGGTAATTTGCATATTTCTTAACTTAGGCATAAAAACAGGACGTTAGAGGGTGAAAACTCGAAACAGCCCCCGAACGGCCCCGTGGGTGGCACCAACACCTCCCACGGGACCAATGTAAATCGTAGGAACTGACCCCACAGCCGCGGGACTCCCAATATGAGAATTCGATAATAATTTGTATATTTCTAGACTTAAGCTTAAAAACATGATGTTGGAGGGTGAAAACTCGAAACAGCCGCCGAACGGCCACGTGGGTGGCACCAACACCTCCCACGGGACCAATGTAACTCGTAGGAACTGACCCCGTAATCGCGGGTCTCCCGATTTCAGAGTACGATAGTAATTTTCATATTTCTAGACTTACGCTTAAAAACATGACATTAGAGGGTGAAAACTCGGAAGATGCCCCGAACCGCACCATGGGTGAAACTAACACCTCCCACGGGACAAATGTAACTCGTAGGTACTGACCCCGCAACCGCGGGACTCCCGGTTTAAGAATACGACGGTAATTTTCATATTTATAGACTTAGGCATAAAAACAGGACATTAGAGGGTGAAAACTCGAAATAGCCCCCGAACGGCCCCGTGGGTGGCACCAACACATCCCACGGGACCAATGTAACTCGTAGGAACTGACCCCACAGCCGCGGGACTCCCGATTTGAGAATTCGATAATAATTTGTATATTTCTAGACTTAAGCTTAAAAACATGACCTTAGAGGGTGAAAACTAGAAACAACCCCCAAACAACCCCTTGGGTGGCACCAACACCTCCCACGGGACAAACGTAACCCGTAGGAACTGACCCCGTAGCCGCGGGTCTCCCGTTTTGAGAGTACAATGGTAATTTGCATATTTCTAGATTTAAGCAAAAAATGGCATTTAAGGGTGAAAACTTGAATCAACCCTCGAACGGCCCCGTGGGTGGCACCAACACCTCCCACGGGACCAATGTAACTCGTAGGAACTGACCCCACAACTGCGGGACTCCCGATTTGAGAATTCATTAATAATTTGTATATTTCTAGACTTAATCTTAAAAACATGACCTTAGAGGGTGAAAACTAGAAACTGCCCCCAAACAACCCCTTGGGTGGCACCAACACCTCCCACGGGACCAACGTAACCCATAGGAACTGACCCCGTAGCCGCGGGTCTCCCATTTTGAGAGTATAGCGGTAATTTGCATATTTCTAGATTTAAGCAAAAAATGGCATTTGAGGGTAAAAAGTCAAAACAACCCCCGAACGGCACCGTGGGTGGCACCAACACCTCCCACGGGACCAATGTAACTCGTAGGAACTGACCCCACAGCCGCGGGACTCCCGATTTGAGAATTCGATAATAATTTTAATATTTCTAGACTTAGGCTTAAAAACATTACCTTAGAGGGTGAAAAGTCGAAACATCCCCCGAACGGCCACGTGGGTGGAACGAACACCTCCCACGGGACCAATGTAACTCGTAGGAACTGACCCCACAGCCGCGGGACTCCCGATTTGAGAATTTGATAATAATTTTTATATTTCTAGACTTAGGCTTAAAAACATGATGTTATAGGGTGAAGACTCGAAACATCCCACGAACGGCACCGTGGGTGGCACCAACACATCCCACGGGACCAATGTTACTCGAAGGTACTGACCCCGCAACCACGGGACTCCCGGTTTGAGAATACGATGGTAATTTGCATATTTCTTAACTTAGGCATAAAAACAGGACGTTAGAGGGTGAAAACTCAAAACAGCCCCCGAACGGCCCCGTGGGTGGCACCAACACCTCCCACGGGACTAATGTAAATCGTAGGAACTGACCCCACAGCCGCGGGACTCCCAATATGAGAATTCGATAATAATTTGTATATTTCTAGACTTAAGCTTAAAAACATGATGTTGGAGGGTGAAAACTCGAAACAGCCGCCGAACGGCCACGTGGGTGGCACCAACACCTCCCACGGGACCAATGTAACTCGTAGGAACTGACCCCGTAATCGCGGGTCTCCCGATTTCAGAGTACGATAGTAATTTTCATATTTCTAGACTTAAGCTTAAAAACATGACATTAGAGGGTGAAAACTCGGAAGATCCCCCGAACCGCACCATGGGTTAAACTAACACCTCCCACGGGACAAATGTAACTCGTAGGTACTGACCCCGCAACCGCGGGACTCCCGGTTTAAGAATACGACGGTAATTTTCATATTTATAGACTTAGGCATAAAAACAGGACATTAGAGGGTGAAAACTCGAAATAGCCCCCGAACGGCCCCGTGGGTGGCACCAACACATCCCACGGGACCAATGTAACTCGTAGGAACTGACCCCACAGCCGCGGGACTCCCAATTTGAGAATTCGATAATAATTTGTATATTTCTAGACTTAAGCTTAAAAACATGACCTTAGAGGGTGAAAACTAGAAACAACCCCCAAACAACCCCTTGGGTGGCACCAACACCTCCCACGGGACAAACGTAACCCGTAGGAACTGACCCCGTAGCCGCGGGTCTCCCGTTTTGAGAGTACAACGGTAATTTGCATATTTCTAGATTTAAGCAAAAAATGGCATTTAAGGGTGAAAACTTGAATCAACCCTCGAACGGCCCCGTGGGTGGCACCAACACCTCCCACGGGACCAATGTAACTCGTAGGAACTGACCCCACAACTGCGGGACTCCCGATTTGAGAATTCATTAATAATTTGTATATATCTAGACTTAAGCTTAAAAACATGACCTTAGAGGGTGAAAACTCGAAACAGCCCCCAAACAACCCCTTGGGTGGCACCAACACCTCCCACGGGACCAACGTAACCCATAGGAACTGACCCCGTAGCCGCGGGTCTCCCGTTTTGAGAGTACAACGGAAATTTGCATATTTCTAGATTTAAGCAAAAAATGGCATTTGAGGGTGAAAACTCGAAACAACCCTCGAACGGCCCCGTGGGTGGCACCAACACCTCCCTCGGGACCAATGTAACTCGTAGGAACTGACCCCACAGCCGCGGGACTCCCGATTTGAGAATTTGATAATAATTTTATATTTCTAGACTTAGGCTTAAAAACATGATGTTAGAGGGTGAAGACTCGAAACATCCCACGAACGGCACCGTGGGTGGAACCAACACATCCCACGGGACCAATGTTACTCGTAGGTACTGACCCCGCAACCACGGGACTCCCGGTTTGAGAATACGATGGTAATTTGCATATTTCTTAACTTAGGCATAAAAACAGGACGTTAGAGGGTGAAAACTCGAAACAACCCCCGAACGGCCCCGTGGGTGGCACCAACACCTCCCACAGGACTAATGTAACTCGTAGGAACTGACCCCACAGCCGCGGGACTCCCGATTTGAGAATTCGATAATATTTGTATATTTCATGACTTAAGCTTAAAAACATGACCTTAGAGGGTGAAAACTCGAAACTGCCCCCAAACAACCCCTTGGGTGGCACCAACACCTCCCACGGGACCAACGTAACCCATAGGAACTGACCCCGTAGCCGCGGGTCTCCCATTTTGAGAGTATAGCGGTAATTTGCATATTTCTAGATTTAAGCAAAAAATGGCATTTGAGGGTAAAAAGTCAAAACAACCCCCGAACGGCACCGTGGGTGGCACCAACACCTCCCACGGGACCAATGTAACTCGTAGGAACTGACCCCACAGCCGCGGGACTCCCGATTTGAGAATTCGATAATAATTTTAATATTTCTAGACTTAGGCTTAAAAACATTACCTTAGAGGGTGAAAAGTCGAAACATCCCCCGAACGGCCACGTGGGTGGAACGAACACCTCCCACGGGACCAATGTAACTCGTAGGAACTGACCCCACAGCCGCGGGACTCCCGATTTGAGAATTTGATAATAATTTTTATATTTCTAGACTTAGGCTTAAAAACATGATGTTATAGGGTGAAGACTCGAAACATCCCACGAACGGCACCGTGGGTGGCACCAACACATCCCACGGGACCAATGTTACTCGAAGGTACTGACCCCGCAACCACGGGACTCCCGGTTTGAGAATACGATGGTAATTTGCATATTTCTTAACTTAGGCATAAAAACAGGACGTTAGAGGGTGAAAACTCGAAACAGCCCCCGAACGGCCCCGTGGGTGGCACCAACACCTCCCACGGGACTAATGTAAATCGTAGGAACTGACCCCACAGCCGCGGGACTCCCAATATGAGAATTCGATAATAATTTGTATATTTCTAGACTTAAGCTTAAAAACATGATGTTGGAGGGTGAAAACTCGAAACAGCCGCCGAACGGCCACGTGGGTGGCACCAACACCTCCCACGGGACCAATGTAACTCGTAGGAACTGACCCCGTAATCACGGGTCTCCCGATTTCAGAGTACGATAGTAATTTTCATATTTCTAGACTTACGCTTAAAAACATGACATTAGAGGGTGAAAACTCGGAAGATGCCCCGAACCGCACCATGGGTGAAACTAACACCTCCCACGGGACAAATGTAACTCGTAGGTACTGACCCCGCAACCGCGGGACTCCCGGTTTAAGAATACGACGGTAATTTTCATATTTATAGACTTAGGCATAAAAACAGGACATTAGAGGGTGAAAACTCGAAATAGCCCCCGAACGGCCCCGTGGGTGGCACCAACACATCCCACGGGACCAATGTAACTCGTAGGAACTGACCCCACAGCCGCGGGACTCCCGATTTGAGAATTCGATAATAATTTGTATATTTCTAGACTTAAGCTTAAAAACATGACCTTAGAGGGTGAAAACTAGAAACAACCCCCAAACAACCCCTTGGGTGGCACCAACACCTCCCACGGGACAAACGTAACCCGTAGGAACTGACCCCGTAGCCGCGGGTCTCCCGTTTTGAGAGTACAATGGTAATTTGCATATTTCTAGATTTAAGCAAAAAATGGCATTTAAGGGTGAAAACTTGAATCAACCCTCGAACGGCCCCGTGGGTGGCACCAACACCTCCCACGGGACCAATGTAACTCGTAGGAACTGACCCCACAACTGCGGGACTCCCGATTTGAGAATTCATTAATAATTTGTATATTTCTAGACTTAATCTTAAAAACATGACCTTAGAGGGTGAAAACTAGAAACTGCCCCCAAACAACCCCTTGGGTGGCACCAACACCTCCCACGGGACCAACGTAACCCATAGGAACTGACCCCGTAGCCGCGGGTCTCCCATTTTGAGAGTATAGCGGTAATTTGCATATTTCTAGATTTAAGCAAAAAATGGCATTTGAGGGTAAAAAGTCAAAACAACCCCCGAACGGCACCGTGGGTGGCACCAACACCTCCCACGGGACCAATGTAACTCGTAGGAACTGACCCCACAGCCGCGGGACTCCCGATTTGAGAATTCGATAATAATTTTAATATTTCTAGACTTAGGCTTAAAAACATTACCTTAGAGGGTGAAAAGTCGAAACATCCCCCGAACGGCCACGTGGGTGGAACGAACACCTCCCACGGGACCAATGTAACTCGTAGGAACTGACCCCACAGCCGCGGGACTCCCGATTTGAGAATTTGATAATAATTTTTATATTTCTAGACTTAGGCTTAAAAACATGATGTTATAGGGTGAAGACTCGAAACATCCCACGAACGGCACCGTGGGTGGCACCAACACATCCCACGGGACCAATGTTACTCGAAGGTACTGACCCCGCAACCACGGGACTCCCGGTTTGAGAATACGATGGTAATTTGCATATTTCTTAACTTAGGCATAAAAACAGGACGTTAGAGGGTGAAAACTCAAAACAGCCCCCGAACGGCCCCGTGGGTGGCACCAACACCTCCCACGGGACTAATGTAAATCGTAGGAACTGACCCCACAGCCGCGGGACTCCCAATATGAGAATTCGATAATAATTTGTATATTTCTAGACTTAAGCTTAAAAACATGATGTTGGAGGGTGAAAACTCGAAACAGCCGCCGAACGGCCACGTGGGTGGCACCAACACCTCCCACGGGACCAATGTAACTCGTAGGAACTGACCCCGTAATCGCGGGTCTCCCGATTTCAGAGTACGATAGTAATTTTCATATTTCTAGACTTAAGCTTAAAAACATGACATTAGAGGGTGAAAACTCGGAAGATCCCCCGAACCGCACCATGGGTTAAACTAACACCTCCCACGGGACAAATGTAACTCGTAGGTACTGACCCCGCAACCGCGGGACTCCCGGTTTAAGAATACGACGGTAATTTTCATATTTATAGACTTAGGCATAAAAACAGGACATTAGAGGGTGAAAACTCGAAATAGCCCCCGAACGGCCCCGTGGGTGGCACCAACACATCCCACGGGACCAATGTAACTCGTAGGAACTGACCCCACAGCCGCGGGACTCCCGATTTGAGAATTCGATAATAATTTGTATATTTCTAGACTTAAGCTTAAAAACATGACCTTAGAGGGTGAAAACTAGAAACAACCCCCAAACAACCCCTTGGGTGGCACCAACACCTCCCACGGGACAAACGTAACCCGTAGGAACTGACCCCGTAGCCGCGGGTCTCCCGTTTTGAGAGTACAACGGTAATTTGCATATTTCTAGATTAAAGCAAAAAATGGCATTTAAGGGTGAAAACTTGAATCAACCCTCGAACGGCCCCGTGGGTGGCACCAACACCTCCCACGGGACCAATGTAACTCGTAGGAACTGACCCCACAACTGCGGGACTCCCGATTTGAGAATTCATTAATAATTTGTATATTTCTAGACTTAATCTTAAAAACATGACCTTAGAGGGTGAAAACTAGAAACTGCCCCCAAACAACCCCTTGGGTGGCACCAACACCTCCCACGGGACCAACGTAACCCATAGGAACTGACCCCGTAGCCGCGGGTCTCCCATTTTGAGAGTATAGCGGTAATTTGCATATTTCAAGATTTAAGAAAAAAATGGCATTTGAGGGTAAAAAGTCAAAACAACCCCCGAACGGCACCGTGGGTGGCACCAACACCTCCCACGGGACCAATGTAACTCGTAGGAACTGACCCCACAGCCGCGGGACTCCCGATTTGAGAATTCGATAATAATTTTAATATTTCTAGACTTAGGCTTAAAAACATTACCTTAGAGGGAGAAAAGTCGAAACATCCCCCGAACGGCCACGTGGGTGGAACGAACACCTCCCACGGGACCAATGTAACTCGTAGGAACTGACCCCACAGCCGCGGGACTCCCGATTTGAGAATTTGATAATAATTCTTATATTTCTAGACTTAGGCTTAAAAACATGATGTTATAGGGTGAAGACTCGAAACATCCCACGAACGGCACCGTGGGTGGCACCAACACATCCCACGGGACCAATGTTACTCGAAGGTACTGACCCCGCAACCACGGGACTCCCGGTTTGAGAATACGATGGTAATTTGCATATTTCTTAACTTAGGCATAAAAACAGGACGTTAGAGAGTGAAAACTCGAAACAGCCCCCGAACGGCCCCGTGGGTGGCACCAACACCTCCCACGGGACTAATGTAAATCGTAGGAACTGACCCCACAGCCGCGGGACTCCCAATATGAGAATTCGATAATAATTTGTATATTTCTAGACTTAAGCTTAAAAACATGATGTTGGAGGGTGAAAACTCGAAACAGCCGTCGAACGGCCACGTGGGTGGCACCAACACCTCCCACGGAACCAATGTAACTCGTAGGAACTGACCCCGTAATCGCGGGTCTCCCGATTTCAGAGTACGATAGTAATTTTCATATTTCTAGACTTACGCTTAAAAACATGACATTAGAGGGTGAAAACTCGGAAGATCCCCCGAACCGCACCATGGGTGAAACTAACACCTCCCACGGGACAAATGTAACTCGTAGGTACTGACCCCGCAACCGCCGGACTCCCGGTTTAAGAATACGACGGTAATTTTCATATTTATAGACTTAGGCATAAAAACAGGACATTAGAGGGTGAAAACTCGAAACAGCCCCCGAACGGCCCCGTGGGTGGCACCAACACATCCCACGGGACCAATGTAACTCGTAGGAACTGACCCCACAGCCGCAGGACTCCCGATTTGAGAATTCGATAATAATTTGCATATTTCTAGACTTAAGCTTAAAAACATGATGTTCGAGGGTGAAAACTCGAAACAGCCGCCGAACGGCCACGTGGGTGGAACCAACACCTCCCACGGGACCAATGTAACTCATAGGAACTGTCCCCACAACTGCGGGACTCCCGATTTGAGAATTCGATAATAATTTTAATATTTCTAGACTTAGGCTTAAAAACATTACCTTAGAGGGTGAAAAGTCGAAACATCCCCCGAACGGCCACGTGGGTGGAACGAACACCTCCCACGGGACCAATGTAACTCGTAGAAACTGACACCGCAGCCGCGGGTCTGCCGATTTGAGAGTACGATAGTAATTTGAATATTTTTAGACTTAGGCCTAAAAACATGATGTTCGAGGGTGAAGACTCGAAAGATCCCCCGAACGGCACTGTGGGTGGCACTAACACATCCCACGGGACCGTGGGTGGCACCGTGGGTGGCACCAACAACCCCCGAACGGCACCGTGGGTGGCACCAACACCTCCCACAGGGACCAATGTAACTCGTAGGAACTGACCCCACAGCCGCGGGAGTCCCGATTTGAGAATTCGATAATAATTTTAATATTTCTAGACTTAGGCTTAAAAACATTACCTTAGAGGGTGAAAAGTCGAAACATCCCCCGAACGGCCACGTGGGTGGAACGAACACCTCCCACGGGACCAATGTAACTCGTAGAAACTGACACCGCAGCCGCGGGTCTGCCGATTTGAGAGTACGATAGTAATTTGAATATTTTTAGACTTAGGCCTAAAAACATGATGTTCGAGGGTGAAGACTCGAAAGATCCCCCGAACGGAACTGTGGGTGGCACTAACACATCCCACGGGACCAATGTCACTCGTAGGTACTGACCCCGCAACCGCGGGACTCCCTGTTTGAGAATACGATGGTAATTTGTATATTTCTTGACTTAAGCATAAAAACAGGACGTTAGAGGGTGAAAACTCGAAACAGCCCCCGAACGGCCCCGTGGGTGGCACCAACACTTCCCACAGGACTAATGTGACTCGTAGGAACTGACCCCACATCCGCGGGACTCCCAATTTGAGAATTCGATAATAATTTGCATATTTCTAGACTTAGGCATAAAAACAGGACATTAGAGGGTGAAAACTCGAAACAGCCCCCGAACGGCCCCGTGGGTGGCACCAACACTTCCCACAGGACTAATGTGACTCGTAGGAACTGACCCCACATCCGCGGGACTCCCAATTTGAGAATTCGATAATAATTTGCATATTTCTAGACTTAGGCATAAAAACAGGACATTAGAGGGTGAAAACTCGAAACAGCCCCCGAACGGCCCCGTGGGTGGCACCAACACATCCCACGGGACCAATGTAACTCGTAGGAACTGACCCCACAGCCGCGGGACTCCCGATTTGAGAATTCGATAATAATTTGTATATTTCTAGACTTAAGCTTAAAAACATGACCTTAGAGGGTGAAAACTAGAAACAACCCCCAAACAACCCCTTGGGTGGCACCAACACCTCCCACGGGACCAATGTAACTCGTAGGAACTGTCCCCACAACTGCGGGACTCCCGATTTGAGAATTCATTAATAATTTGTATATTTCTAGACTTAATCTTAAAAACATGACCTTAGAGGGTGAAAACTAGAAACTGCCCCCAAACAACCCCTTGGGTGGCACCAACACCTCCCACGGGACCAACGTAACCCATAGGAACTGACCCCGTAGCCGCGGGTCTCCCATTTTGAGAGTATAGCGGTAATTTGCATATTTCTAGATTTAAGCAAAAAATGGCATTTGAGGGTAAAAAGTCAAAACAACCCCCGAACGGCACCGTGGGTGGCACCAACACCTCCCACAGGGACCAATGTAACTCGTAGGAACTGACCCCACAGCCGCGGGACTCCCGATTTGAGAATTCGATAATAATTTTAATATTTCTAGACTTAGGCTTAAAAACATTACCTTAGAGGGTGAAAAGTCGAAACATCCCCCGAACGGCCACGTGGGTGGAACGAACACCTCCCACGGGACCAATGTAACTCGTAGAAACTGACACCGCAGCCGCGGGTCTGCCGATTTGAGAGTACGATAGTAATTTGAATATTTTTAGACTTAGGCCTAAAAACATGATGTTCGAGGGTGAAGACTCGAAAGATCCCCCGAACGGCACTGTGGGTGGCACTAACACATCCCACGGGACCAATGTCACTCGTAGGTACTGACCCCGCAACCGCGGGACTCCCTGTTTGAGAATACGATGGTAATTTGTATATTTCTTGACTTAAGCATAAAAACAGGACGTTAGAGGGTGAAAACTCGAAACAGCCCCCGAACGGCCCCGTGGGTGGCACCAACACTTCCCACAGGACTAATGTGACTCGTAGGAACTGACCCCACATCCGCGGGACTCCCAATTTGAGAATTCGATAATAATTTGCATATTTCTAGACTTAAGCTTAAAAACATGATGTTCGAGGGTGAAAACTCGAAACAGCCGCCGAACGGCCACGTGGGTGGAACCAACACCTCCCACGGGACCAATGTAACTCGTAGGAACTGTCCCCACAACTGCGGGACTCCCGATTTGAGAATTCATTAATAATTTGTATATTTCTAGACTTAATCTTAAAAACATGACCTTAGAGGGTGAAAACTAGAAACTGCCCCCAAACAACCCCTTGGGTGGCACCAACACCTCCCACGGGACCAACGTAACCCATAGGAACTGACCCCGTAGCCGCGGGTCTCCCATTTTGAGAGTATAGCGGTAATTTGCATATTTCTAGATTTAAGTAAAAAATGGCATTTGAGGGTAAAAAGTCAAAACAACCCCCGAACGGCACCGTGGGTGGCACCAACACCTCCCACAGGGACCAATGTAACTCGTAGGAACTGACCCCACAGCCGCGGGACTCCCGATTTGAGAATTCGATAATAATTTTAATATTTCTAGACTTAGGCTTAAAAACATTACCTTAGAGGGTGAAAAGTCGAAACATCCCCCGAACGGCCACGTGGGTGGAACGAACACCTCCCACGGGAACAATGTAACTCGTAGAAACTGACACCGCAGCCGCGGGTCTGCCGATTTGAGAGTACGATAGTAATTTGAATATTTTTAGACTTAGGCCTAAAAACATGATGTTCGAGGGTGAAGACTCGAAAGATCCCCCGAACGGCACTGTGGGTGGCACTAACACATCCCACGGGACCAATGTCACTCGTAGGTACTGACCCCGCAACCGCGGGACTCCCTGTTTGAGAATACGATGGTAATCTGTATATTTCTTGACTTAAGCATAAAAACAGGACGTTAGAGGGTGAAAACTCGAAACAGCACCCGAACGGCCCCGTGGGTGGCACCAACACTTCCCACAGGACTAATGTGACTCGTAGGAACTGACCCCACATCCGCGGGACTCCCAATTTGAGAATTCGATAATAATTTGCATATTTCTAGACTTAGGCATAAAAACAGGACATTAGAGGGTGAAAACTCGAAACAGCCCCCGAACGGCCCCGTGGGTGGCACCAACACATCCCACGGGACCAATGTAACTCGTAGGAACTGACCCCACAGCCGCGGGACTCCCGATTTGAGAATTCGATAATAATTTGTATATTTCTAGACTTAAGCTTAAAAACATGACCTTAGAGGGTGAAAACTAGAAACAACCCCCAAACAACCCCTTGGGTGGCACCAACACCTCCCACGGGACAAACGTAACCCGTAGGAACTGACCCCGTAGCCGCGGGTCTCCCGTTTTGAGAGTACAACGGTAATTTGCATATTTCTAGATTTAAGCAAAAAATGGCATTTTAGGGTGAAAACTTGAATCAACCCTCGAACGGCCCCGTGGGTGGCACCAACACCTCCCACGGGACCAATGTAACTCGTAGGAACTGACCCCACAACTGCGGGACTCCCGATTTGAGAATTCGATAATAATTTTAATATTTCTAGACTTAGGCTTAAAAACATGACCTTAGAGGGTGAAAACTAGAAACTGCCCCCAAACAACCCCTTGGGTGGCACCAACACCTCCCACGGGACCAATGTAACCCATAGGAACTGACCCCGTAGCCGCGGGTCTCCCATTTTGAGAGTATAGCGGTAATTTGCATATTTCTAGATTTAAGCAAAAAATGGCATTTGAGGGTAAAAAGTCAAAACAACCCCCGAACGGCACCGTGGGTGGCACCAACACCTCCCACAGGGACCAATGTAACTCGTAGGAACTGACCCCACAGCCGCGGGACTCCCGATTTGAGAATTCGATAATAATTTTAATATTTCTAGACTTAGGCTTAAAAACATTACCTTAGAGGGTGAAAAGTCGAAACATCCCCCGAACGGCCACGTGGGTGGAACGAACACCTCCCACGGGACCAATGTAACTCGTAGAAACTGACACCGCAGCCGCGGGTCTGCCGATTTGAGAGTACGATAGTAATTTGAATATTTTTAGACTTAGGCCTAAAAACATGATGTTCGAGGGTGAAGACTCGAAAGATCCCCCGAACGGCACTGTGGGTGGCACTAACACATCCCACGGGACCAATGTCACTCGTAGGTACTGACCCCGCAACCGCGGGACTCCCTGTTTGAGAATACGATGGTAATTTGTATATTTCTTGACTTAAGCATAAAAACAGGACGTTAGAGGGTGAAAACTCGAAACAGCCCCCGAACGGCCCCGTGGGTGGCACCAACACTTCCCACAGGACTAATGTGACTCGTAGGAACTGACCCCACATCCGCGGGACTCCCAATTTGAGAATTCGATAATAATTTGCATATTTCTAGACTTAAGCTTAAAAACATGATGTTCGAGGGTGAAAACTCGAAACAGCCGCCGAACGGCCACGTGGGTGGAACCAACACCTCCCACGGGACCAATGTAACTCGTAGGAACTGTCCCCACAACTGCGGGACTCCCGATTTGAGAATTCATTAATAATTTGTATATTTCTAGACTTAATCTTAAAAACATGACCTTAGAGGGTGAAAACTAGAAACTGCCCCCAAACAACCCCTTGGGTGGCACCAACACCTCCCACGGGACCAACGTAACCCATAGGAACTGACCCCGTAGCCGCGGGTCTCCCATTTTGAGAGTATAGCGGTAATTTGCATATTTCTAGATTTAAGCAAAAAATGGCATTTGAGGGTAAAAAGTCAAAACAACCCCCGAACGGCACCGTGGGTGGCACCAACACCTCCCATAGGGACCAATGTAACTCGTAGGAACTGACCCCACAGCCGCGGGACTCCCGATTTGAGAATTCGATAATAATTTTAATATTTCTAGACTTAGGCTTAAAAACATTACCTTAGAGGGTGAAAAGTCGAAACATCCCCCGAACGGCCACGTGGGTGGAACGAACACCTCCCACGGGACCAATGTAACTCGTAGAAACTGACACCGCAGCCGCGGGTCTGCCGATTTGAGAGTACGATAGTAATTTGAATATTTTTAGACTTAGGCCCAAAAACATGATGTTCGAGGGTGAAGACTCGAAAGATCCCCCGAACGGCACTGTGGGTGGCACTAACACATCCCACGGGACCAATGTCACTCGTAGGTACTGACCCCGCAACCGCGGGACTCCCTGTTTGAGAATACGATGGTAATTTGTATATTTCTTGACTTAAGCATAAAAACAGGACGTTAGAGGGTGAAAACTCGAAACAGCCCCCGAACGGCCCCGTGGGTGGCACCAACACTTCCCACAGGACTAATGTCACTCGTAGGAACTGACCCCACATCCGCGGGACTCCCAATTTGAGAATTCGATAATAATTTGCATATTTCTAGACTTAAGCTTAAAAACATGATGTTCGAGGGTGAAAACTCGAAACAGCCGCCGAACGGCCACGTGGGTGGAACCAACACCTCCCACGGGACCAATGTAACTCGTAGGAACTGACCCCGCAGCCGCGGGTCTCCTAATTTTACAGTACGATAGTAATTTGCATATTTCTAGACTTAGGCTTAAAGACATGATGTTAGAGGATGAAAACTCGGAAGATCCCCCGAACGGCACCGTGGGTGAAACTAACACATACCAAGGGACCAATGTAACTCGTAGGTACTGACCCCGCAACCGCGGGACTCCCGATTTAAGAATACGACGGTAATTTGCATATTTATTGACTTAGGCATAAAAATAGGACATTAGAGGGTGAAAACTCGAAACAGCCCTCGAACGGCCCCGTGGGTGGCACCAACACCTCCCACGGGACCAATGTAACTCGTAGCAACTGACCCCACAACTGCGGGACTCCCGATTTGAGAATTCATTAATAATTTGTATATTTCTAGACTTAATCTTAAAAACATGACCTTAGAGGGTGAAAACTCGAAACAGCCCCCAAACAACCCCTTGGGTGGCACCAACACCTCCCATGGGACCAACGTAACACATAGGAACTGACCCCGTAGCCGCGGGTCTCCCGTATTTAGAGTACAACAGAAATTTGCATATTTCTAGATTTAAGCAAAAAATGGCATTTGAGGGTGAAAACTCAAAACAACCCTCGAACGGCCCCGTGGGTGGCACCAACACCTCCCACGGGACCAATGTAACACCTAGGAACTGACCCCGCAGCCGCGGGACTTCCGATTTGAGAATTTGATAATAATTTTTATATTTCTAGACTTAGGCTTAAAAACATGATGTTATAGGATGAAGACTCGAAATATCCCACGAACGGCACCGTGGGTGGCACCAACACATCCCACGGGACCAATGGTACTCGAAGGTATTTACCCCGCAACCACGGGACTCCCGGTTTGAGAATACGATGGTAATTTGCATATTTCTTAACTTAGGCATAAAAACAGGACGTTAGAGGGTGAAAACTCGAAACAGCCCCCGAACGGCCCCGTGGGTGGCACCAACACCTCCCACGGGACTAATGTAAATCGTAGGAACTGACCCCACAGCCGCGGGACTCCCAATATGAGAATTCGATAATAATTTGTATATTTCTAGACTTAAGCTTAAAAACATGATGTTGGAGGGTGAAAACTCGAAACAGCCGCCGAACGGCCACGTGGGTGGCACCAACACCTCCCACGGGACCAATGTAACTCGTAGGAACTGACCCCGTAATCGCGGGTCTCCCGATTTCAGAGTACGATAGTAATTTTCATATTTCTAGACTTACGCTTAAAAACATGACGTTAGAGGGTGAAAACTCGAAAGATCCCCCGAACCGCACCATGGGTGAAACTAACACCTCCCACGGGACCAATGTAACTCGTAGGTACTGACCCCGCAACCGCGGGACTCCCGGTTTAAGAATACGACGGTAATTTTCATATTTATAGACTTAGGCATAAAAACATGACATTAGAGGGGGAAAACTCGAAACAGCCCCCGAACGGCCCCGTGGGTGGCACGAACACATCCCACGGGACCAATGTAACTCGTAGGAACTGACCCCACAGCCGCGGGACTCCCGATTTGAGAATTCGATAATAATTTGTATATTTCTAGACTTTAGCTTAAAAACATGACCTTAGAGGGTGAAAACTAGAAACAACCCCCAAACAACCCTTTGGGTGGCACCAACACCTCCCACGGGACCAACGTAACCTGTAGGAACTGACCCCGTAGCCGCGGGTCTCCCGTTTTGAGAGTACAACGGTAATTTGCATATTTCTAGATTTAAGCAAAAAATGGCATTTGAGGGTGAAAACTTGAATCAACCCTCGAATGGCCCCGTGGGTGGCACCAACACCTCCCACGGGACCAATGTAACTCGTAGGAACTGACCCCACAACCGCGGGACTCCCGATTTGAGAATTCGATAAAAAAATTTATATTTCTAGGCTTAGGCTTAAAAAAATTACCTTAGAGGGTGAAAACTCGAAACAGCACCCGAACGGCCACGTGGCTGGCACCAACACCTCCCACGGGACCAATGTAACTCGTAGAAACTGACCCCGCAGCCGCGGGTCTCTCGAATTGAGAGTATGATAGTAATTTGAATATTTCTAGACTTAGGCTTAAAAACATGTTGTTGGAGGGTGAAGACTCGAAACAGCCGCCGAACGACCACGTGGGTGGCACCAACACCTCCCACGAGACCAATGTAACTCGTAGGAACTGACCCCGCAGTCTCGGATCTCCCGATTTCAGAGTACGATAGTAATTTGCATATTTCTAGACTTAGGCTTAAAAACGTGATGTTAGAGGTTGAAAACACGAAAGATCCCCCGAACGGCACCGTGGGTGAAACTAATACCTCCCACGGGACCAATGTAACTTATAGGTACTGACCCCGCAACCGCGGGACTCCCGATTTAAGAATACGACGGTAATTTGCATATTTATAGACTTAGGCATAAAAACAGGACATTAGAGGGTGAAAACTCGAAACAGCCCCCGAACGGCCCCGTGGGTGGCACCAACACCTCCCACGGGACCAACGTAACCCGTAGGAACTGACCCCACAGCCGCGGGACTCCCGATTTGAGAATTCGATAATAATTTTTATATTTCTTGACTTACGCTTAAAAACATTACCTTAGAGGGTGAAAACTTGAAACAGCCCCCGAACGGCCACGCGGGTGGCACCAACACCTCCCACGGGACCAATGTAACTCATAGAAACTGATACCGCACCCGCGGGTCTGCCAATTTGAGAGTACGATAGTAATTTGAATATTTCTAGACTTAGGCTTAAAAACATGACGTTCGAGGGCGAAGACGCGAAAGATCCCCCGAATGGGACTATGGGTGGCACTAACACATCCCACGGGACCAATGTCACTCGTAGGTACTGACCCCGCAACCACGGGACTCCCTGTTTGAGAATACGATGGTAATTTGTATATTTCTTGACTTAAGCATAAAAACAGGACGTTAGAGGGTGAAAACTCGAAATAGCCCCCGAACGGCCCCGTGGGTGGCACCAACACTTCCCACGGGACTAATGTCACTCGTAGGAACTGACCCCACATCCACGGGACTCCCAATTTGAGAATTCGATAATAATTTGCATATTTCTAGACTTAAGCTTAAAAACATGATGTTGGAGGGTGAAAACTCGAAACAGCCGCCGAACGGCCACGTGGGTGGAACCAACACATCCCACAGGACCAATGTAACTCGTAGGAACTGACCCCGCAGCCGCGGGTCTCCCAATTTTATAGTACGATAGTAATTTGCATATTTCTAGACTTAGGCTTAAAGACATGACGTTAGAGGGTGAAAACTCGGAAGATCCCCCGAACGGCACCGTGGGTGAACCTAACACCTACCAACGGACCAATGTAACTCGTAGGTACTGACCCCGCAACCGCGGGACTCTCGATTTAAGAATACGAGGGTAATTTTCATATTAATATACTTAGGCATAAAAACAGGACATTAGAGGGTGAAAACTCGAAACATCCCACAAACGGCCCCGTGGGTGGCACCAACACCTCCCACGGGACCAATGTAACTCGTAGGAACTGACCCCACAGCCGCGGGACTCCCGATTTGAGAATTCATTTATAATTTGTATATTTCTAGACTTAAGCTTAAAAACATGACCTTGGAGGGTGAAAACTCGAAACAGCCCCCAAACAACCCCTTGGGTGGCACCAACACCTCCCACGGGACCAACGTAACCCATTGGAACTGACCCCGTAGCCGCGGGTCTCCCGTTTTTAGAGTACAACAAAATTTTGCATATTTCTAGATTTAAGCAAAAAATGGCATTTGAGGGTGAAAACTTGAAACAACCCTCGAACGGCCCCGTGGGTGTCACCAACACCTCCCACGGGACCATTGTAACTTGTAGGAACTGACCCCACAGCCGCGGGACTCCCGATTTGAGAATTTGATAATAATTTTTATATTTCTAGACTTAGGCCTAAAAACATGATGTTATAGGGTGAAGACTCGAAACATCCCCCGAACGGCACCGTGGGTGGCACCAACACATCCCACGGGACCAATGTTACTCGTAGGTACTGACCCCGCAACCACGGGACTCCCGGTTTGAGAATACGATGGTAATTTGAATATTTCTTAACTTAGGCATAAAAACAGGACGTTTGAGGGTGAAAACTCGAAACAGCCCCCGAACGGCCCCGTGGGTGGCACCAACACCTCCCACGGGACTACTGTAAATCGTAGGAACTGACCCCACAGCCGCGGAACTGCCAATATGAGAATTCGATAATAATTTGTATATTTCTAGACTTAAGCTTAAAAACATGATGTTGGAGGGTGAAAACTCGAAACAGCCGCCGAACGGCTACGTGGGTGGTACCAACACCTCCCACGGGACCAATGTAACTCGTAGGAACTGACCCCGCAATCGCGGGTCTCCCGATTTCAGAGTACGATTGTAATTTTCATATTTCTAGACTTAGTCTTAAAAACATGACGTTAGAGGGTGAAAACTCGGAAGATCCCCCGAACCGCACCATGGGTGAAACTAACACCTCCCACGGGACCAATGTAACTCGTAGGTACTGACCCCGCAACCGCGGGACTCCCGATTTAAGAATACGACGGTAATTTTCATATTTATATACTTAGGCATAAAAACAGGACATTAGAGGGTGAAAACTCGAAACAGCCCCCGAACGGCCCCGTGGGTGGCACCAACACCTCCACGGGACCAATGTAACTCGTAGGAACTGACCCCACAGCCGCGGGACTCCCGATTTGAGAATTCGATAATAATTTGTATATTTCTAGACTTAAGCTTAAAAACATGACCTTAGAGGCTGAAAACTAGAAACAACCCCTTGGGTGGCACCAACACCTCCCACGGGACCAACGTAACTCGTAGGAACTGACCCCGTAGCCGCGGGTCTCCCGTTTTAAGAGTACAACGGTAATTTGCATATTTCGAGATTTAAGCAAAAAATGGCATTTGAGTGTGAAAACTTGAATCAACCCACGAACGGCCCCGTGGGTGGCACCAACACCTCCCACGGGACCAATGTAACTCGTAGGAACTGACCCCACAGCCGCGGGACTCCCCATTTGAGAATTCGATAAATTTTTTTATATTTCTAGACTTAGGCTTAAAAAAATTTCCTTAGAGGGTGAAAACTCGAAACAGCACCCGAACGGCCACGTGGCTGGCACCAACACCTCCCACGGGACCAATGTAACTCGTAGAAACTGACCCCGCAGCCGCGGGTCTCTCGAATTGAGACTACGATAGTTATTTGAATATTTCTAGACATAGGCTTAAAAACATGACGTTAGAGGCTGAAGACTCGAAACATCCCACAAACGGCACCGTGGGTGGCACCAACACAACCCACGGGACCAATGTTACTCGTAGGTACTGACCCCACAACCACAGGACTCCCGGTTTGAGAATACGATGGTAATTTGCATATTTCTTAACTTAGGCATAAAAACAGGACATTAGAGGGTGAAAACTCGAAACAGCCCCCGAACGGCCCCATGGGTGGCACCAACACCTCCCACGGGACTAATGTAACTCGTAGGAACTGACCCCACAGCCGCGGGACTCCCAATTTGAGAATTCGATAATAATTTGTATATTTCTAGACTTAAGCTTAAAAACATGATTTTGGAGGGTGAAAACTCGAAACAGCCGCCGAACGACCACGGGGGTGGCACCAACACCTCCCACGGGACCAATGTAACTCGTAGGAACTGACCCCGCAGTCGCGGGTCTCCCGATTTCAGAGTACGATGGTAATTTGCATATTTATAGACTTAGGCATAAAAACAGGACATTAGAGGGTGAAAACTCGAAACAACCCCCGAACGGCCCCGTGGGTGGCACCAACACCTCCCACGGGGCCAATGTAACTCGAAGGAACTGACACCACAACCGCGGGACTCCCGATTTGAGAATTCGATAATAATTTTTAAATTTCTAAACTTTAGCTTAAAAACATGACGTTGGAGGGTGAAGACTCGAAAGATCCTCCGAACGGCACCGTTGGTTGCGTAAACACATCCCACGGTACCAATGTAACTCGTAGAAACTAACCCTGCAGCAGCGGGTCTCCCGATTTGAGAGTACGATAGTAATTTGAATATTTCTAGACTTAGGCTTAAAAACATGACGTTAGAGGGTGAAGACTGGAAAGATCCCCCGAACGGCACCGTGGGTGGCACGAACACATCCCATGGGACCAATGTTACTCGTAGGTACTGACCCCGCAGCCGCGGGTCTCCCGATTTCAGAGTACGACAGTAATTTGCATATTTCTAGACTTAGGCTTAAAAACATGACGTTAGATGGTGAAAACACGAAAGATCCCCCGAACGGCACAGTGGGTGAAACTAACACCACCCACGGGACCAATGTAACTCGTAGGAACTGACCCCGTAGCCGCGGGTCTCCCGTTTTGAGAGTACAATGGTAATTTGCATATTTCTAGATCTAAGGAAAAAATAGCATTTGAGGGTGAAAACTCGAAACAACCCCTGAACGGCCCCGTGGGTGGCACCAACACCTCCCACGGGACCGATGTAACTCCTAGGAACTGACCCCCCAGCCGCGGGACTCCCGATTTGAGAATTCGATAATAATTTTAATATTTCTAGACTTAGACTTAAAAACATTACCTTAGAGGGTGAAAACTCGAAACAACCCCGAACGGCCACGTGGGTGGCACTAACACCTCCCACGGGACCAATGTAACTCGTAAGAACTGACCCCACAGCCGCGGGACTCCCGATTTGAGAATTCGATAAAAAATTTTATATTTCTAGACTTAGGCTTAAAAAAATTACCTTAGAGGGTGAAAACTCGAAACAGCACCCGAACGGCCACGTGGCTGGCACCAACACCTCCCACGGGACCAATGTAACTCTTAGAAACTGACCCCGCAGCCGCGGGTCTCTCGAATTGAGACTACGATAGTTATTTGAATATTTCTAGACATAGCCTTAAAAACATGACGTTAGAGGGTGAAGACTCGAAACATCCCACAAACGGCACCGTGGGTGGCACCAACACAACCCACGGGACCAATGTTACTCGTAGGTACTGACCCCACAACCACGGGACTCCCGGTTTGAAAATACGATGGTAATTTTCATATTTCTTAACTTAGGCATAAAAACAGGACATTAGAGGGTGAAAACTCGAAACAGCCCCCGAACGGCCCCGTGGGTGGCACCAACACCTCCCACGGGACTAATGTAACTCGTAGGAACTGACCCCACAGCCGCGGGACTCCCAATTTGAGAATTCGATAATAATTTGTATATTTCTAGACTTAAGCTTAAAAACATGATGTTGGAGGGTGAAAACTCGAAACAGCCGCCGAACGACCACGTGGGTGGCACCAACACCTCCCACGGGACCAATGTAACTCGTAGGAACTGACCCCGCACTCGCGGGTCTCCCAATTTCAGAGTATGATGGTAATTTGCATATTTATAGACTTAGGCATAAAAACAGGACATTAGAGGGTGAAAACTCAAAACAACCCCCGAACGGCCCCGTGGGTGGCACCAACACCTCCCACGGGGCCAATGTAACTCGAAGGAACTGACACCACAACCGCGGGACTCCCGATTTGAGAATTCGATAATAATTTTTAAATTTCTAGACTTTAGCTTAAAAACATGACGTTGGAGGGTGAAGAATCGACAGATCCTCCGAACGGCACCGTGGGTTGCGTAAACACATCCCACGGTACCAATGTAACTCGTAGAAACTAACCCCGCAGCCGCGGGTCTCCCGATTTGAGAGTACGATAGTAATTTGAATATTTCTAGACTTACGCTTAAAAACATGACGTTAGAGGGTGAAGACTGGAAAGATCCCCCGAACGGCACCGTGGGTGGCACGAACACATCCCATGGGACCAATGTTACTCGTAGGTACTGACCCCGCAGCCGCGGGTCTCCCGATTTCAGAGTACGACAGTAATTTGCATATTTCAAGACTTAGGCTTAAAAACATGACGTTAGATGGTGAAAACACGAAAGATCCCCCGAACGGCACAGTGGGTGAAACTAACACCACCCACGGGACAATTGTAACTCGTAGGAACTGACCCCGTAGTCGCGGGTCTCCCATTTTGAGAGTACAATGGTAATTTGCATATTTCTAGATCTAAGGAAAAAATAGCATTTGAGGGTGAAAACTCGAAACAACCCCTGAACGGCCCCGTGGGTGGCACCAACACCTCCCACGGGACCAATGTAACTCCTAGGAACTAACCCCCCAGCCGCGGGACTCCCGATTTGAGAATTCGATAATAATTTTAATATTTCTAGACTTAGACTTAAAAACATTACCTTAGAGGGTGAAAACTCGAAACAACCCCGAACGGCCACGTGGGTGGCACTAACACCTCCCACGGGACCAATGTAACTCGTAAGAACTGACCCCACAGCCGCGGGACTCCCGATTTGAGAATTCGATAAAAAATTTTATATTTCTAGACTTAGGCTTAAAAAAATTACCTTAGAGGGTGAAAACTCGAAACAGCTCCCGAACGGCCACGTGGCTGGCACCAACACCTCCCACGGGACCAATGTAACTCTTAGAAACTGACCCCGCAGCCGCGGGTGTCTCGAATTGAGACTACGATAGTTATTTGAATATTTCTAGACATAGCCTTAAAAACATGACGTTAGAGGGTGAAGACTCGAAACATCCCACAAACGGCACCGTGGGTGGCACCAACACAACCCACGGGACCAATGTTACTCGTAGGTACTGACCCCACAACCACGGGACTCCCGGTTTGAGAATACGATGGTAATTTTCATATTTCTTAACTTAGGCATAAAAACAGGACATTAGAGGGTGAAAACTCGAAACAGCCCCCGAACGGCCCCGTGGGTGGCACCAACACCTCCCACGGGACTAATGTAACTCGTAGGAACTGACCCCACAGCCGCGGGACTGCCAATTTGAGAATTCGATAATAATTTGTATATTTCTAGACTTAAGCTTAAAAACATGATGTTGGAGGGTGAAAACTCGAAACAGCCGCCGAACGACCACGTGGGTGGCACCAACACCTCCCACGGGACCAATGTAACTCGTAGGAACTGACCCCGCAGTCGCGGGTCTCCCAATTTCAGAGTATGATGGTAATTTGCATATTTATAGACTTAGGCATAAAAACAGGACATTAGAGGGTGAAAACTCGAAACAACCCCCGAACGGCCCCGTGGGTGGCACCAACACCTCCCACGGGGCCAATGTAACTCGAAGGAACTGACACCACAACCGCGGGACTCCCGATTTGAGAATTCGATAATAATTTTTAAATTTCTAGACTTTAGCTTAAAAACATGACGTTGGAGGGTGAAGACTCGAAAGATCCTCCGAACGGCACCGTGGGTTGCGTAAACACATCCCACGGTACCAATGTAACTCGTAGAAACTAACCCTGCAGCCGCGGGTCTCCCGATTTGAGAGTACGATAGTAATTTGAATATTTCTAGACTTAGGCTTAAAAACATGACGTTAGAGGGTGAAGACTGGAAAGATCCCCCGAACGGCACCGTGGGTGGCACGAACACATCCCATGGGACCAATGTTACTCGTAGGTACTGACCCCGCAGCCGCGGGTCTCCCGATTTCAGAGTACGACAGTAATTTGCATATTTCTAGACTTAGGCTTAAAAACATGACGTTAGATGGTGAAAACACGAAAGATCCCCCGAACGGCACAGTGGGTGAAACTAACACCACCCACGGGACCAATGTAACTCGTAGGAACTGACCCCGTAGCCGCGGGTCTCCCGTTTTGAGAGTACAATGGTAATTTGCATATTTCTAGATCTAAGGAAAAAATAGCATTTGAGGGTGAAAACTCGAAACAACCCCTGAACGGCCCCGTGGGTGGCACCAACACCTCCCACGGGACCGATGTAACTCCTAGGAACTGACCCCCCAGCCGCGGGACTCCCGATTTGAGAATTCGATAATAATTTTAATATTTCTAGACTTAGACTTAAAAACATTACCTTAGAGGGTGAAAACTCGAAACAACCCCGAACGGCCACGTGGGTGGCACTAACACCTCCCACGGGACCAATGTAACTCGTAAGAACTGACCCCACAGCCGCGGGACTCCCGATTTGAGAATTCGATAAAAAATTTTATATTTCTAGACTTAGGCTTAAAAAAATTACCTTAGAGGGTGAAAACTCGAAACAGCACCCGAACGGCCACGTGGCTGGCACCAACACCTCCCACGGGACCAATGTAACTCTTAGAAACTGACCCCGCAGCCGCGGGTCTCTCGAATTGAGACTACGATAGTTATTTGAATATTTCTAGACATAGCCTTAAAAACATGACGTTAGAGGGTGAAGACTCGAAACATCCCACAAACGGCACCGTGGGTGGCACCAACACAACCCACGGGACCAATGTTACTCGTAGGTACTGACCCCACAACCACGGGACTCCCGGTTTGAGAATACGATGGTAATTTGCATATTTCTTAACTTAGGCATAAAAACAGGACATTAGAGGGTGAAAACTCGAAACAGCCCCCGAACGGCCCCGTGGGTGGCACCAACACCTCCCACGGGACTAATGTAACTCGTAGGAACTGACCCCACAGCCGCGGGACTCCCAATTTGAGAATTCGATAATAATTTGTATATTTCTAGACTTAAGCTTAAAAACATGATGTTGGAGGGTGAAAACTCGAAACAGCCGCCGAACGACCACGTGGGTGGCACCAACACCTCCCACGGGACCAATGTAACTCGTAGGAACTGACCCCGCAGTCGCGGGTCTCCCAATTTCAGAGTATGATGGTAATTTGCATATTTATAGACTTAGGCATAAAAACAGGACATTAGAGGGTGAAAACTCGAAACAACCCCCGAACGGCCCCGTGGGTGGCACCAACACCTCCCACGGGGCCAATGTAACTCGAAGGAACTGACACCACAACTGCGGGACTCCCGATTTGAGAATTCGATAATAATTTTTAAATTTCTAGACTTTAGCTTAAAAACATGACGTTGGAGGGTGAAGAATCGAAAGATCCTCCGAACGGCACCGTGGGTTGCGTAAACACATCCCACGGTACCAATGTAACTCGTAGAAACTAACCCCGCAGCCGCGGGTCTCCCGATTTGAGAGTACGATAGTAATTTGAATATTTCTAGACTTAGGCTTAAAAACATGACGTTAGAGGGTGAAGACTGGAAAGATCCCCCGAACGGCACCGTGGGTGGCACGAACACATCCCATGGGACCAATGTTACTCGTAGGTACTGACCCCGCAGGCGCGGGTCTCCCGATTTCAGAGTACGACAGTAATTTGCATATTTCAAGACTTAGGCTTAAAAACATGACGTTAGATGGTGAAAACACGAAAGATCCCCCGAACGGCACAGTGGGTGAAATTAACACCACCCACGGGACCAATGTAACTCGTAGGAACTGACCCCGTAGTCGCGGGTCTCCCATTTTTAGAGTACAATGGTAATTTGCATATTTCTAGATCTAAGGAAAAAATGGCATTTGAGGGTGAAAACTCGAAACAACCCCTGAACGGCCCCGTGGGTGGCACCAACACCTCCCACGGGACCAATGTAACTCCTAGGAACTGACCCCCCAGCCGCGGGACTCCCGATTTGAGAATTCGATAATAATTTTAATATTTCTAGACTTAGACTTAAAAACATTACCTTAGAGGGTGAAAACTCGAAACAACCCCGAACGGCCACATGGGTGGCACTAACACCTCCCACGGGACCAATGTAACTCGTAAGAACTGACCCCACAGCCGCGGGACTCCCGATTTGAGAATTCGATAAAAAATTTTATATTTCTAGACTTAGGCTTAAAAAAATTACCTTAGAGGGTGAAAACTCGAAACAGCACCCGAACGGCCACGTGGCTGGCACCAACACCTCCCACGGGACCAATGTAACTCTTAGAAACTGACCCCGCAGCCGCGGGTCTCTCGAATTGAGACTACGATAGTTATTTGAATATTTCTAGACATAGCCTTAAAAACATGACGTTAGAGGGTGAAGACTCGAAACATCCCACAAACGGCACCGTGGGTGGCACCAACACAACCCACGGGACCAATGTTACTCGTAGGTACTGACCCCACAACCACGGGACTCCCGGTTTGAGAATACGATGGTAATTTGCATATTTCTTAACTTAGGCATAAAAACAGGACATTAGAGGGTGAAAACTCGAAACAGCCCCCGAACGGCCCCGTGGGTGGCACCAACACCTCCCACGGGACTAATGTAACTCGTAGGAACTGACCCCACAGCCGCGGGACTCCCAATTTGAGAATTCGATAATAATTTGTATATTTCTAGACTTAAGCTTAAAAACATGATGTTGGAGGGTGAAAACTCGAAACAGCCGCCGAACGACCACGTGGGTGGCACCAACACCTCCCACGGGACCAATGTAACTCGTAGGAACTGACCCCGCAGTCGCGGGTCTCCCAATTTCAGAGTATGATGGTAATTTGCATATTTATAGACTTAGGCATAAAAACAGGACATTAGAGGGTGAAAACTCGAAACAACCCCCGAACGGCCCCGTGGGTGGCACCAACACCTCCCACAGGGCCAATGTAACTCGAAGGAACTAACACCACAACCGCGGGACTCCCGATTTGAGAATTCGATAATAATTTTTAAATTTCTAGACTTTAGCTTAAAAACATGACGTTGGAGGGTGAAGAATCGAAAGATCCTCCAAACGGCACCGTGGGTTGCGTAAACACATCCCACGGTACCAATGTAACTCGTAGAAACTAACCCCGCAGCCGCGGGTCTCTCGATTTGAGAGTACGATAGTAATTTGAATATTTCTAGACTTAGGCTTAAAAACATGACGTTAGAGGGTGAAGACTGGAAAGATCCCCCGAACGGCACCGTGGGTGGCACGAACACATCCCATGGGACCAATGTTACTCGTAGGTACTGACCCCGCAGCCGCGGGTCTCCCGATTTCAGAGTACGACAGTAATTTGCATATTTCAAGACTTAGGCTTAAAAACATGACGTTAAATGGTGAAAACACGAAAGATCCCCAGAACGGCACAGTGGGTGAAACTAACACCACCCACGGGACCAATGTAACTCGTAGGAACTGATCCCGTAGCCGCGGGTCTCCCGTTTTGAGAGTACAATGGTAATTTGCATATTTCTAGATCTAAGGAAAAAATAGCATTTGAGGGTGAAAACTCGAAACAACCCCTGAACGGCCCCGTGGGTGGCACCAACACCTCCCACGGGACCAATGTAACTCCTAGGAACTGACCCCCCAGCCGCGGGACTCCCGATTTGAGAATTCGATAATAATTTTAATATTTCTAGACTTAGACTTAAAAACATTACCTTAGAGGGTGAAAACTCGAAACAACCCCGAACGGCCACGTGGGTGGCACTAACACCTCCCACGGGACCAATGTAACTCGTAGAAACTGACCCTGTAGCCGCGGGTCTCCCGATTTGAGAGTACGATAGTAATTTGAATATTTCTAGACTTAGGCTAAAAAACATGACGTTAGAGGGTGAAGACTCGAAAGATCCCCCGAACGGCACCGTGGGTGGCACCAACACATCCCACAGGACCAATGTTACTCGTAGGTACTGACCCCGGAACCGCGGGACTCCCGGTTTGAGAATACGATGGTAATTTGAATATTTCTCTGACTTAGGCTTAAAAACATGATGTTATAGGGTGAAGACTCGAAACATCCCACAAACGGCACCGTGGGTGGCACCAACACAACCCACGGGACCAATGTTACTCGTAGGTGCTGACCCCACAACCACGGGACTCCCGATTTGAGAATACGATGGTAATTTGCATATTTCTTAACTTAGGCATAAAAACAGGACATTAGAGGGTGAAAACTCGAAACAGCACCCGAACGGCCCCGTGGGTGGCACCAACACCTCCCACGGGACTAATGTAACTCGTAGGAACTGACACCACAGCCGCGGGACTCCCAATTTGAGAATTCGATAATAATTTGTATATTTCTAGACTTAAGCTTAAAAACATGATGTTGGAGGGTGAAAACTCGAAACAGCCGCCGAACGACCACGTGGGTGGCACCAACACCTCCCACGGGACCAATGTAACTCGTAGGAACTGACCCCGCAGTCGCGGGTCTCCCGATTTCAGAGTACGATGGTAATTTGCATATTTATAGACTTAGGCATAAAAATAGGACATTAGAGGGTGAAAACTCGAAACAACCCCCGAACGGCCCCGTGGGTGGCACCAACACCTCCCACGGGGCCAATGTAACTCGAAGGAACTGACACCACAACCGCGGGACTCCCGATTTGAGAATTCGATAATAATTTTTAAATTTCTAGACTTTAGATTAAAAACATGACGTTGGAGGGTGAAGACTCGAAAGATCCTCCGAACGGCACCGTGGGTTGCGTAAACACATCCCACGGTACCAATGTAACTCGTAGAAACTAACCCCGCAGCCGCGGGTCTCCCGATTTGAGAGTATGATAGTAATTTGAATATTTCTAGACTTAGGCTTAAAAACATGACGTTAGAGGGTGAAGACTGGAAAGATCCCCCGAACGGCACCGTGGGTGGCACGAACACATCCCTTGGGACCAATGTTACTTGAGGTACTGACCCCGCAGCCGCGGGTCTCCCGATTTCAGAGTACGACAGTAATTTGCATATTTCTAGACTTAGGATTAAAAACATGACATTAGATGGTGAAAACACGAAAGATCCCCCGAACGGCACAGTGGGTGAAATTAACACCACCCACGGGACCAATGTAACTCGTAGGAACTGACCCCGTAGTCGCGGGTCTCCCATTTTGAGAGTACAATGGTAATTTGCATATTTCTACATCTAAGGAAAAAATGGCATTTGAGGGTGAAAACTCGAAGCAACCCCTGAACGGCCCCGTGGGTGGCACCAACACCTCCCACGGGACCAATGTAACTCCTAGTAACTGACCCCCCAGCCGCCGGACTCCCGATTTGAGAATTTGATAATAATTTTAATATTTCTAGACTTAGACTTAAAAACATTACCTTAGAGGGTGAAAACACGAAACAACCCCGAACGGCCACGTGGGTGGCACTAACACCTCCCACGGGACCAATGTAACTCGTAGAAACTGACCCCGCAGCCGCGGGTCTCCCGATTTGAGAGTACGATAGTAATTTGAATATTTCTAGACTTAGGCTAAAAAACATGACGTTAGAGGGTGAAGACTCGAAAGATCCCCCGAACGGCACCGTGGGTGGCACCAACACATCCCACAGGACCAATGTTACTCGTAGGTACTGACCCCGGAACCGCGGGACTCCCGGTTTGAGAATACGATGGTAATTTGAATATTTCTCTGACTTAGGCTTAAAAACATGACGTTATAGGGTGAAGACTCGAAACATCCCACAAACGGCACCGTGGGTGGCACCAACACAACCCACGGGACCAATGTTTCTCATAGGTGCTGACCCCACAACCACGGGACTCCCGATTTGAGAATACGATGGTAATTTGCATATTTCTTAACTTAGGCATAAAAACAGGACATTAGAGGGTGAAAACTCGAAACAGCCCCCGAACGGCCCCGTGGGTGGCACCAACACCTCCCACGGGACTAATGTAACTCGTAGGAACTGACCCCACAGCCGCGGGACTCCCAATTTGAGAATTCGATAATAATTTGTATATTTCTAGACTTAAGCTTAAAAACATGATGTTGGAGGGTGAAAACTCGAAACAGCCGCCGAACGACCACGTGGGTGGCACCAACACCTCCCACGGGACCAATGTAACTCGTAGGAACTGACCCCGCAGTCGCGGGTCTCCCGATTTCAGAGTACGATGGTAATTTGCATATTTATAGACTTAGGCATAAAAATAGGACATTAGAGGGTGAAAACTCGAAACAACCCCCGAACGGCCCCGTGGGTGGCACCAACACCTCCCACGGGGCCAATGTAACTCGAAGGAACTGACACCACAACCGCGGGACTCCCGATTTGAGAATTCGATAATAATTTTTAAATTTCTAGACTTTAGATTAAAAACATGACGTTGGAGGGTGAAGACTCGAAAGATCCTCCGAACGGCACCGTGGGTTGCGTAAACACATCCCACGGTACCAATGTAACTCGTAGAAACTAACCCCGCAGCCGCGGGTCTCCCGATTTGAGAGTACGATAGTAATTTGAATATTTCTAGACTTAGGCTTAAAAACATGACGTTAGAGGGTGAAGACTGGAAAGATCCCCCGAACGGCACCGTGGGTGGCACGAACACATCCCATGGGACCAATGTTACTCGTAGGTACTGACCCCGCAGCCGCGGGTCTCCCGATTTCAGAGTACGACAGTAATTTGCATATTTCTAGACTTAGGATTAAAAACATGACATTAGATGGTGAAAACACGAAAGATCCCCCGAACGGCACAGTGGGTGAAATTAACACCACCCACGGGACCAATGTAACTCGTAGGAACTGACCCCGTAGTCGCGGGTCTCCCATTTTGAGAGTACAATGGTAATTTGCATATTTCTAGATCTAAGGAAAAAATGGCATTTGAGGGTGAAAACTCGAAGCAACCCCTGAACGGCCCCGTGGGTGGCACCAACACCTCCCACGGGACCAATGTAACTCCTAGGAACTGACCCCCCAGCCGCCGGACTCCCGATTTGAGAATTCGATAATAATTTTAATATTTCTAGACTTAGACTTAAAAACATTACCTTAGAGGGTGAAAACACGAAACAACCCCGAACGGCCACGTGGGTGGCACTAACACCTCCCACGGGACCAATGTAACTCGTAGAAACTGACCCCGCAGCCGCGGGTCTCCCGATTTGAGAGTACGATAGTAATTTGAATATTTATAGACTTAGGCTAAAAAACATGACGTTAGAGGGTGAAGACTCGAAAGATCCCCCGAACGGCACCGTGGGTGGCACCAACACATCCCACAGGACCAATGTTACTCGTAGGTACTGACCCCGGAACCGCGGGACTCCCGGTTTGAGAATACGATGGTAATTTGAATATTTCTCTGACTTAGGCTTAAAAACATGACGTTATAGGGTGAAGACTCGAAACATCCCACAAACGGCACCGTGGGTGGCACCAACACAACCCACGGGACCAATGTTTCTCATAGGTGCTGACCCCACAACCACGGGACTCCCGATTTGAGAATACGATGGTAATTTGCATATTTCTTAACTTAGGCATAAAAACAGGACATTAGAGGGTGAAAACTCGAAACAGCCCCCGAACGGCCCCGTGGGTGGCACCAACACCTCCCACGGGACTAATGTAACTCGTAGGAACTGACCCCACAGCCGCGGGACTCCCAATTTGAGAATTCGATAATAATTTGTATATTTCTAGACTTAATCTTAAAAACATGATGTTGGAGGGTGAAAACTCGAAACAGCCGCCGAACGACCACGTGGGTGGCACCAACACCTCCCACGGGACCAATGTAACTCGTAGGAACTGACCCCGCAGTCGCGGGTCTCCCGATTTCAGAGTACGATGGTAATTTGCATATTTATAGACTTAGGCATAAAAATAGGACATTAGAGGGTGAAAACTCGAAACAACCCCCGAACGGCCCCGTGGGTGGCACCAACACCTCCCACGGGGCCAATGTAACTCGAAGGAACTGACACCACAACCGCGGGACTCCCGATTTGAGAATTCGATAATAATTTTTAAATTTCTATACTTTAGATTAAAAACATGACGTTGGAGGGTGAAGACTCGAAAGATCCTCCGAACGGCACCGTGGGTTGCGTAAACACATCCCACGGTACCAATGTAACTCGTAGAAACTAACCCCGCAGCCGCGGGTCTCCCGATTTGAGAGTACGATAGTAATTTGAATATTTCTAGACTTAGGCTTAAAAACATGACGTTAGAGGGTGAAGACTGGAAAGATCCCCCGAACGGCACCGTGGGTGGCACGAACACATCCCATGGGACCAATGTTACTCGTAGGTACTGACCCCGCAGCCGCGGGTCTCCCGATTTCAGAGTACGACAGTAATTTGCATATTTCTAGACTTAGGCTTAAAAACATGACATTAGATGGTGAAAACACGAAAGATCCCCCGAACGGCACAGTGGGTGAAACTAACACCACCCACGGGACCAATGTAACTCGTAGGAACTGACCCCGTAGTCGCGGGTCTCCCATTTTGAGAGTACAATGGTAATTTGCATATTTCTAGATCTAAGGAAAAAATGGCATTTGAGGGTGAAAACTCGAAACAACCCCTGAACGGCCCCGTGGGTGGCACCAACACCTCCCACGGGACCAATGTAACTCCTAGGAACTGACCCCCCAGCCGCGGGACTCCCGATTTGAGAATTCGATAATAATTTTAATATTTCTAGACTTAGACTTAAAAACATTACCTTAGAGGGTGAAAACTCGAAACAACCCCGAACGGCCACGTGGGTGGCACTAACACCTCCCACGGGACCAATGTAACTCGTACAAACTGACCCCGCAGCCGCGGGTCTCCCGATTTGAGAGTACGATAGTAATTTGAATATTTCTAGACTTAGGCTAAAAAACATGACGTTAGAGGGTGAAGACTCGAAAGATCCCCCGAACGGCACCGTGGGTGGCACCAACACATCCCACAGGACCAATGTTACTCGTAGGTACTGACCCCGGAACCGCGGGACTCCCGGTTTGAGAATACGATGGTAATTTGAATATTTCTCTAACTTAGGCTTAAAAACATGACGTTATAGGGTGAAGACTCGAAACATCCCACAAACGGCACCGTGGGTGGCACCAACACCTCTCACGGGACCAATGTAACTCGTAAGAACTGACACCACAGCCGCGGGAGTCCCAATTTGAGAATTCGATAATAATTTGTATATTTTTAGACTTAGGCTTGAAAACATGCCGTTAGAGGGTGAAAACTCCAAACAACCCCTTGGGTGGCACTAACACCTACCACGGGACCAACGTAACCCATAGGAACTGACCCCGTAGTCGTGGGTCTCCCGTTTTGAGAGTACAATGGTAATTTGCATAGTTCTAGATTTCAGCAAAAAATGGCATTTGAGGGTGAAAACTCGAAACAACCCCCGAACGGCCCCGTGGGTGGCACCAACACATCCCACGGTACCAACGTAACTCGTATGAACTGACCCCACTGCCGTGGGACTCCCGATTTGAGAATTCGATAATAATTTTTATATTTCTAGACTTAGGCTTAAAAACATTACCTTATAGGGTGAAAACTCGAAACAGCCCCCAAACGGCCACGTGGGTGGCACCAACACCTCCCACGGGACCAATGTAACTCGTAGAACCTGACCCCGCAGCCGCGGGACTCCCGATTTGAGAGTACGATAGTAATTTGCATATTTATAGACTTAGGCTTAAAAACATGATGTTAGAGGTTGAAAACTCGAAACATCCCCCGGACGGCACCGTGGGTGGCACCAACACCTCCCACGGGACCAATGTAACTCGTAGGAACTGACCCCACAGTCGCGGAACTCCCGATTTGAGAATTAGATAATAATTTGTATATTTCTAGACTTAAGCTTAAAAACATGTCGTTGGAGGGTGAAAACTCAAAACATCCCCCGAACGGCCACGTGGGTGGAACCAACACCTCCCACGGGACCAATGTAACTCGTAGGAACTGACCCCGCAACTGCTGGTCTCCCGATTTGAGAGTACGACGGTAATTTGTATATTTCTAGACTTAGGCTTAAAAACATGACGTTAGAGGGTAAAAACTCGAAACAACCCCCAAACGGCCTCGTGCGTGGCACCAACACCTCCCACAGGACCAATGTAACTCGTAGAAACTTTCCCCGCAGCCGCGGGTCTCCCAATTTCAGAGTATGACAGTAATTTGTATATTTCTAGACTTAGACTTAAAAACATGACGTTAGAGGGTGAAAACTCGAAAGATCCCCCGAACGGCAACCGTGGGAGGTACCAACACCTCCCACGGGACCAATGTAACTTGTAGGTACTGACCCCGCAACCGCGGGACTCCCGGTTTGAGAATACGATGGTAATTTGCATATTTATAGACTTAGGCATACAAACAGAACATTAGAGGGTGAAAAATCGAAACAGCTCCCGAACGGCCCCTGGGTGGCACCAAAACCTCCCAAGGGACCAATGTAGCTCGTAGGAACTGACCCCACAACTCTGGGACTCCTGATTTGAAAATTCGAAAATAATTTGTATATTTCTGGACTTAGGCTTAAAAACATGACGTTGGAGGGTGAAAACTTGAAACAGCCGTTGAACGGCCACGTGGGTGGCACCAACACCTCCCACGGGACCAGTGTAACTCGTAGAAACTGACCCCATAGCCGCGGGACTCCCGATTTGAGAATTCGATAATAATTTGTTTATATCTAGACATAGGCTTAAAAACATGACCTTAGAGGGTGAAAACTCGAAACAGCACCAACACCTCCCATGGGATCAGTGTACCTCGTAGGAACTCACTCCGCAGCCGCGGGTCTCCCGATTTGAGAGTACGACTGTAATTTGTATATTTCTAGACTTAGGCCTAAAAACATGACGTTAGAGGGTAAACACTCAAAACAGCCCCCGAACGGCCCCGCAGGTGGCCCCAACACCTCCCACGGGACCAATGTAACTCGTAGAAACTGACCCCACAGCCGCGGGTCTCCCGATTTGAGAGTACGATAGTAATTTTAATATTTCTAGACTTAGGCTTAAAAACATGACGTTAGAGGGTGAAGACTCGAAACATCCCCCGAACGGCACCGTGGGTGGCACCAACACCTCCCACGGTACCAATGTAACTCGTAGGAACTGACCCAACAGCCGTGGGACTCCCGATTGTAGAATTTGATAATAATTCGTATATTTCAAGACTTAAGCTTAAAAACATGACGTTGGAGGGTGAAAACTCGAAACAGCCCCCGAACGGCCACGTGGGTGGAACCAACACCTCCCACGGGACCAATGTAACTCGTAGGAACTGACCCCGCAGCCGCGGGTCTCCCGATTTGATAGTACGACGGTAATTAGTATATTTATAGACTTAGGCTTAAAAACATGATGTCAGAGGGTAAAAACTCGAAACAGCCCCCAAACGGCCTCGTGCGTGGCACCAACACCTCCCACGGGACCAATGTAACTCGTATAAAATTACCCTGTAGCCGCCGGTCTCCCGATTTCAGAGTATGACAGTAATTTGCATATTTCTAGACTTAGACTTAAAAACATGACGTTAGAGGGTGAAAACTCGAAAGATCCCCCGAATGGCACCGCGGGAGGTACCAACACCTCCCACAGGACCAATGTAACTCGTAGCTACTGACCGCGCAACCGCAGGACTCCCGGTTTGAGAATACGACAGTAATTTGCATATTTATAGACTTAGGCATAAAAACAGAACATGAGAGGGTGAAAACTCGAAACCGCCCCCGAACGGCCCCGTGGGTGGCACGAACACCTCCCATGGGACCAATGTAACTCGTAGGAACTGACCCCACAGTCGCGGGACTCCGGATTTGAGAATTCGATAATAATTTTAATATTTCTAGACTTAGGCTTAAAAACATTACCTTAGAGGGTGAAAAGTCGAAACATCCCCCGAACGGCCACGCTGGTGGAAGCAACACATCCCACGGGAACAAAGTAACTCGTAGGAACTGACCCCACAGCCGCGGGTCTCCCGATTTGAGAATTCGATAATAATTTTTATATTTCTAGACTTAGGCTTAAAAACATTACCTTAGAGGGTGAAAACTCGAAACAGCCCCCGAACGGCCACGTGGGTGGCACCAACACCTCCCACGGGACCAATGTAACTCTTACAAACTGACCCCGCAGTCCCGGGTCTCCCGATTTGAGAGTACGATAGTAATTAGCATATTTATAGACTTAGGCATAAAAACAGGACATTAGAGGGTGAAAACTCGAAACAGCCCCCGAACGGCCCCGTGGGTGGCATCAACACCTCCCACGGGACCAATGTAACTCGTAGGAACTGACCCCACAGCCGCAGGACTCCCGATTTGAGAATTCGATAATAATTTGTTTATATCTGGACTTAGGCTTAAAAACATGACCTTAGACGGTGAAAACTCGAAACAGCACCAACACCTCCCATGGGATCAGTGTAACTCGTAGGAACTCACCCCGCAGCCGCGGGTCTCCCAATTTGAGAGTACGATGGTAATTTGTATATTTCTAGACTTAGGCCTAAAAACAAGACGTTAGAGGGTAAAAACTCGAAACAGCCCCCAATCAGCCCCGCGGGCGGCCCCAACACCTCCCACGGAACCAATGTAACTCGTAGAAACTGACCCCATAGCCGCGGGTCTCCCGATTTGAGAGTACGATAGTAATTTGAATATTTCTAGACTTGGGCTTAAAAACATGACGTTAGAGGGTGAAGACTCTAAACATCCCCCGAACGGCACCGTGGGTGGCACCAACACCTCCCACGGTACCAATGTAACTCGTAGGAACTGACCCAACAGCCGCGGGACTCCCGATTTGAGAATTCGATAATAATTCGTATATTTCAAGACTTAAGCTTAAAAACGTGACGTTGGAGGGTGAAAAATCGAAACAACCCCCGAACGGCCACGTGGGTGGAACCAACACCTCCCACAGGACCAATGTAACTCGTAGGAACTGACACCGCAGCCGCGGGTCTCCCGATTTGAGAGTACGACGGTAATTTATATATTTCTAGACTTAGGCTTAAAAACATGATTTTAGAGGGTAAAAACTCGAAACAGCCCCCAAACGGCCTCGTGCGTCGCACCAACACCTCCCACGGGACCAATGTAACTCGTATAAAATGACCCTGTAGCCGCGGGTCTCTCGATTTCAGAGTATGATAGTAATTTGCATATTTTTAGACTTAGACTTAAAAACATGACGTTAGAGGGTGAAAACTCAAAAGATCCCCCGAATGGCACCGTGGGAGGTACCAACACCTCCCACGGGACCAATGTAACTCGTAGGTACTGACCGCGCAACCGCAAGACTCCCGGATTGAGAATACGACGGTAATTTGAATATTTATAGACTTAGGCATAAAAATAGAACATTAGAGGGTGAAAACTCGAAACCGCCCCCGAACGGCCATGTGAGTTGCACCAACACCTCCCACGGGACCAATGTAACTCGTAGGAACTGACCCCGCAGCCGCGGGTCTCCCGATTTGAGAGTACGACGGTAATTTGTATATTTCTAGACTTAGGCTTAAAAACATGATTTTAGAGGGTAAAAACTCGAAACAGCCCCCAAACGGCCTCGTGCGTGGCACCAACACCTCCCACGGGACCAATGTAACTCGTATAAAATGACCCTGTAGCCGCGGGTCCCCCGATTTGAGAGTACGATGGTAATTTGTATATTTCTAGACTTAGGCCTAAAAACATGACGTTAGAGGGTAAAAACTCGAAACAGCCCCCGAACGGCCACGTAGGTGGCACCAACACCTCCCACGGGACCAATGTAATTCATAGGAACTGACCCCGAAGCCGCGGGTCTCCCGATTTGAGAGTACGATGGTAATTTGTATATATCTAGACTTAGGCCGAAAAACATGACGTTAGAGGGTAAAAACTCGAAACAGCCCCCAAACGGACCCGCGGGTGGCCCCAACAGCTCCCACGGGAACAATGTTACTCGTAGAAACTGACCCCACAACCGCGGGTCTCCCGATTTGAGAGTACGATATTAATTTGAATATTTCTAGACTTAGGCTAAAAAACAAGATGTTAAAGGGTGAAAACTCGAAACATCCCCCGAACGGCCACTTGGGTGGCACCAACACCTCCTAAGGGACCAATGTAACTCGGTGGAACTGACCCCGCAGCCACGGGTCTCCCATTTTGAGAGTATGACTGTAATTAACGTATTTCTATACTTAGGCTTAAAAACATGACGTTAGAGGGTAAAAACTCGAAACAGCCCCCAAACGGCCCCACGGGTCTCCCGATTTCAGAGTATGACAGTAATTTACATATTTCTAGACTTAGACTTAAAAACATGACGTTAGAGGGTGAAAACCCGAAAGATCCCCCGAACGGCACCGTGGGAGGCACCAACACCTCCCACGGGACCAATGTAACTCGTAGGTACTAACCCCGCAACCGTGGGACTCCCGGTTTGAGAATACGACGGTAATTTGCATATTTATAGACTTAGGCATAAAAACAGAACATTAGAGGGTGAAAACTCGAAACAGCCCCCGAACGGCCTCGTGGATGGCACCAACACCTCCCACGGGACCAATGTAACTCGTAGGAACTGAACCCACAACCGCGGGACTCCCTATTTGAGAATTCGAAAATAATTTGTATATTTATAGACTTAAGCTTAAAAATATGACGTTGGTGGATGAAAACTCGAAACAGCCGTCGAACGGCCACGTGGGAGGCACCAACACCTCCCACGGGACCAATGTAACTCGTACGAACTGACCCCGCAGCCGCGGGTCTCCCGATTTGAGAGTACGACAGTAATTTGTATATTTTTATACTTAGGCCTAAAAACATGACGTTAGAGGGTAAAAACTCGAAACAGGTCCCGAACGTCCACGTGGGTGGCACCAACACCTCCCACGGGACCAATGTAACTCGTAGGAACAAACACCGTAGCCACGGGTCTCCCGATTTGAGAGTATGGCGGTAATTTGAATATTTCTAGACTTAGGCCTAAAAACATGACGTTAGAGGGTAAAACTCGAAACAGCCCCCAAACGGCCCAGCGGGTGGCCCCAACACCTCCCACGGGACCAATGTAACTCGTAGAAACTGACCCCACAGCCGCGGGTCCCCCAATTTGAGAGTACGATAGTAATTCGAATATTTCAGGACTTAGGCTTAAAAACATAATGTTAGAGGGTGAAGACTCGAAAGGTCCCACGAACGGCACCGTGTGTGGCAGTAACACATCACACGGGACGAATGTTACTCGTAGGTACTGACCCCGCAACCGCGGGACTCCCGATTTGAGAATACGATGGTAATTTGCATATTTATAGACTTAGGCATAAAAACAGAACATTAGAGGTTGAAAACTCGAAACAGCCCTCGAACGCCTCGTGGATAGCACCAACACCTCCCACGGGACCAATGAAACTCGTAGGAACTGACCCCACAGCCGTGGGACTCCCGATTTGAGAATTCGAAAATAATTTGTATATTTATAGACTTAAGCTTAAAAATATGACGTTGGTGGTTGAAAACTCAAAACAACCATCGAACGGCCACGTGGGTGGCCCCAACACCTCCCACGGGACAAATGTAACTCGTACGAACTGACCCCGCAGCCGCGGGTCTCCCGATTTGAGAGTACGACAGTAATTTGTATATTTCTAGACTTAGGCCTAAAAACATGACGTTAGAGGGAAAAAAATCGAAACAGCCCCCGAACGGCCTTGTGGGTGGCACCAACACCTCCCACGGGACCAATGTAACTCGTAGGAACTGACCCCGCAGCCGCGGGTCTCCCAATTTGAGAGTACGACGGTAATTTGTATATTTCTAGACTTAGGCCTAAAAACATGATGTTAGAGGGTAAAGACTCGAAAGATCCCGCAAACGGCCCCGCGGGAGGCCCCACCACCTCCCACGGGACCAATATTACTCGTAGGTACTGACCCCGCGACCGCGGGACTCCCGGTTTGCGAATACGATGGCAATTTGCATATTTCTAAACTTAGGTATAAAAACAGGACGTTAGAGGGTGAAAACTCGAAACAGCCCCCGAAAGTCCCTGTGGGTGGCACCAACACCTCCCACGGGACCAATGTAACTCGTAGGAACTGACCCCACAGCCGCGGGACTCCCGATTTGGGAATTCGATAATAATTTGAATATTTCCAGACTTAGGCTTAAAAACATGATTTTAGAGGGTGAAAACTCGAAACAGCCCCCGAATGGACACGTGGGTGGCACCAACATCTCCCACAGGACCAATGTAACTCGTTCGAACTGACCCCGCAGCCGCGGGTCTCCCGTTTTAAGAGTACGACTGTAATTTGCATATTTCTAGATTTAGGCTTAAAAACATGACGTTAGAGGGTGAAAACTCAAAACATCCCCCGAACGGCACCGTGGGTGGCACCAACACCTCCCACGCGACCAATGTAACTTGTAGGAACTGACCCCATAGCCGCGGGACTCCCAATTTGAGAATTTGATAATGATTGGTATATTTCTAGACTTAAACTTAAAAATATGACGTTGGTGGGTGAAAACTCAAAGCAGCCGTCGAACGACCACGTGGGCGGCACCAACACCTCCCACGGGACCAATGTAACTCGTACAAACAGACCCCGCAGCCGCGGGTCTCCCGATTTGAGAGTACGACGGTAATTTGTATATTTCTAGACTTTGGCCTAAAAACATGACGTTAGAGGGTAAAAACTCGAAACAGGGCCCGAACGTCCACGTGGGTGGCACCAACACCTCCCACGGGACCAATGTAACTCGTAGGAACAAACACCGCAGCCACGGGACTCCCGATTTGACAATATGGCGGTAATTTGAATATTTCTAGACTTAGGCCTAAAAACATGACGTTAGAGGTTAAAACTCGAAACAGCCCCCAAACAGCCCCGCGGGTGGCCCCAACACCTCCCACGGGACCAATGTAACTCTTAGAAACTGACCCCACAGCCGCGGGTCTCCCGATTTGAGAGTACGATAGTAATTTGAATATTTCAGGACTTAGGCTTAAAAACATGATGTTAGAGGGTGAAGACTCGAAAGATCCCACGAACGGCACCGTGTGTGGCACTAACACATCCCACGGGACGAATGTTGCTCGTAGGTACTGACCCCACAACCGCGGGACTCCAGGGTTGAGAATACGATGGTAATTTGCATATTTCTAGACTTAAGCATAAATGCAGGATGTTAGAAGGTGAAAACTCAAAACAGCCCCCGAACGACCCCGTGGGTGGCACCAACACCTCCCACGGGACCAATGTAACTCGTAGAAACTGACCCCACAGCCACGGGTCTCTCGTTTTAAGAGTAGGACTGTAATTTGCATATTTCTAGACTTAGGCTAAAAACATGATGTTAGAGGGTGAAAACTCGAAACATCCCTCGAACGGCACCGTTGGTGGCACCAACACCTCCCACGAGACCAATGTAACTCGTAGGAACTGACCCCATATCCGCGGGACTCCCAATTTGAGAATTTGATAATAATTTGTATATTTCTAGACTTAATCTTAAAAATATGACGTTGGAGGGTGAAAACTCGAAACAGCCCCTGAACGGCCACGTGGGCGGAAGCAATACCTCCCATGGGACCAATGTAACTCGTAGGAACTGAACCCGCAGCCACGGGTCTCCCGATTTGGGAGTATGGCGGAAAATTGAATATTTCTAGACTTAGGCCTAAAAACATGACGTTAGAGGGTAGAACTCGAAACCGCCCCCAAACGGCCCCGCGGGTGGCCCCAACACCTCCCACGGGACCAATGTAACTCGTAGAAACTGACCCCACAGCTGCGGGTCTCCCGATTTCAGAGTACGATAGTAATTTGAATATTTCTAGACTTAGGCTTAAAAACATGGCATTAGAGGGTGAAAACTCGAAAGATCCCCCAAACGGCATCGTGGGAGGCACCAACACCTCCCACGGAAACAATGTAACTCGTAGGTACTGACCCCGCAATCGCGGGACTCCCGGTTTGAGAATACGATGGTAATTTGCATATTTATAGACTTAGGGATAAAAATAGGACATTAGAGGGTGAAAACTCAAAACAGCCCCCGAACGGCCCCGTCGGTGGCACCAACACCTCCCACGGGACCAATGTAACTCGTAGGAACTGACCCCATAGCCGCGGGAATCCCGATTTTAGAATTCGATAATAATTTGAATATTTCTAGACTTGTGCTTAAAAACATGACCTTCGAGGGTGAAAACTCGAAACAGCCCCCAAACGGCCTCATGGGTGGCACCAACACCTCCCAAGGGACCAGTGTAACTCGTAGATTCTGACCCCGCAGCTGCGGGTCTCCCGATTTCAGAGTACGACAGTAATTTGCATATTTCTAGACTTAGGCTTAAAAACATGACGTTAGAGGGTGAAAACTCGTAAGATCCCCCGAACGGCCCCGTGGGTGGCACCAACACCTCCCACGAGACCAATCTAACTCGTAGGAACTGACCCCACAGCCGCGGGTCTCCCAATTTGAGAATTCGATAATAATTTGTATATTTCTAGACTTAGGCTTAAAAACATGACCTTAGAGGGTGAAAACTCGAAACAACCGCCAAACAGCCCCTTGGGTGGCACCAACACCTCCCACGGGACCAACATAACCCATAGGAACTGACCCCGTAGCCATGGGTCTTCCGTTTTGACGGTACAATGGTAATTTTCATATTTCTAGATTTAAGCAAAACATGGCGTTTGAGGGTGAAAACTCGAAACAACCCCCGAATGGCCGCGTGGGTGGCACCAACACCTCCCACGGGACCAATATAACTCGTAGGAACACACCCCACTGCCGCGGGACTCCCGATTTGAGAATTCGATAATAATTTGTACATTTCTAGCCTTAGGCTTAATAACATGACCTTAGAGGGTTAAAACTCAAAACCGCACCCGAACGGCCACGTGGGTGGCACCAACACCTCCCACGGGACCAATGTAACTCGTAGGAACTGACCCCGAAGCCGCGGCTCTCCCGATTTGAGAGTACGATAGTAATTTGAATATTTCTAGACATGGGCATAAAAACAGGACGTTAGAGGGTGAAAACTCAAAACCGCCCTCGAACGGCCCCGTGGGTGGTACCAACACCTCCCACGGGACCAATGTAACTCGTAGGAACTGACCCCACAGCCGCGGGACTCCTGATTTTAGAATTCGATAATAATTATTATGTTTATAGACTTAGGCTTAAAAGCATGAAGTTAGAGGGTGAAAACTCGAAACAGCCCCCGAATGGCCACGTGGGTGGCACCAACACCTCCCACGGGACCAATGTAACTCGCTGGAACTGACCCCACAGTTGCGGGTCTCCCATTTTGGGAGTACGACTGTAATTTGCATATTTATAGACTTAGGCTTAAAAACATCACGTTAGAGGGTGAAAACTCGAAACATCCCCCGAACGCCACCGTGGGTGGCACCAAAACCTCCCATGGGACCAATGTAATTCGTAGGAACTGACCCCACAACCGCGGGACTCCTGATTTGAGAATTCGATAATTATTTGTATATTTCTAGACTTAAGATTAAAAACATGACGTTGGAGCGTGAAAACTCGAAACAGCCTCCGAACGGCCTAGCGGGTGGAGCCAACACCTCCCACGGGACCAATGTAACTCGTAGGAACTGACCCCGCAGCCGCGGATCTCCCAATTTGAGAGTATGACTGTAATTTGTATATTTCTAGACTTAGGCTTAAAAACATGATGTTAGAGGGTAAAAACTCGAAACAGCCCCCAAACAGCCTTGTGGGTGGCACCAACACCTCCCACATGACCAATGTAACTCGTAGAAACTGACCCCGCAGCCGCAGGTCTCTCGATTTTAGAGTACGATAGTAATTTTCATATTTCTAGACTTAGACTTAAAAACATGACGTTAGAGGGTGAAAACTCGAAAGATCCCCCGAACGGCCACTAGGTGGCACCAACTCCTCCCACGGGACCAATGTAACTCGTAGGTACTGACCCCGCAACCGCGGGACTCCCGGTTTGAGAATACGATGGTAATTTGCATATTTATAGACTTAGGCATAAAAACAGGACATTAGAGGGTGAAAACTCGAAATAGCCCCCGAACGGCCCCGTGGGTGGCACCAACACCTCCCACGGGACCAATGTAACTCATAGGAACTGACCCCACAGTCGCAGGACTCCCGATTTGAGAATTCGAAAATAATTTGTATATTTCTTGACTTAGGCTTAAAAACATGATGTTGGAGGGTGAAAACTCTTAACAGCCGCCGAACGGCCACCTGGGTGGAACCAACACCTCCCACGGGACCAATGTAACTTGTAGGAACTGACCCCGTAGCCATGGGTCTTCCGTTTTGACGGTACAATGGTAATTTTCATATTTCTAGATTTAAGCAAAACATGGCGTTTGAGGGTGAAAACTCGAAACAACCCCCGAATGGCCGCGTGGGTGGCACCAACACCTCCCACGGGACCAATATAACTCGTAGGAACACACCCCACTGCCGCGGGACTCCCGATTTGAGAATTCGATAATAATTTGTACATTTCTAGACTTAGGCTTAATAACATGACCTTAGAGGGTTAAAACTCAAAACCGCACCCGAACGGCCACGTGGGTGGCACCAACACCTCCCACGGGACCAATGTAACTCGTAGGAACTGACCCCGAAGCCGCGGCTCTCCCGATTTGAGAGTACGATAGTAATTTGAATATTTCTAGACATGGGCATAAAAACAGGACGTTAGAGGGTGAAAACTCAAAACCGCCCTCGAACGGCCCCGTGGGTGGTACCAACACCTCCCACGGGACCAATGTAACTCGTAGGAACTGACCCCACAGCCGCGGGACTCCTGATTTTAGAATTCGATAATAATTATTATGTTTATAGACTTAGGCTTAAAAGCATGAAGTTAGAGGGTGAAAACTCGAAACAGCCCCCGAATGGCCACGTGGGTGGCACCAACACCTCCCACGGGACCAATGTAACTCGCTGGAACTGACCCCACAGTTGCGGGTCTCCCATTTTGGGAGTACGACTGTAATTTGCATATTTATAGACTTAGGCTTAAAAACATCACGTTAGAGGGTGAAAACTCGAAACATCCCCCGAACGCCACCGTGGGTGGCACCAAAACCTCCCATGGGACCAATGTAATTCGTAGGAACTGACCCCACAACCGCGGGACTCCTGATTTGAGAATTCGATAATTATTTGTATATTTCTAGACTTAAGATTAAAAACATGACGTTGGAGCGTGAAAACTCGAAACAGCCTCCGAACGGCCTAGCGGGTGGAGCCAACACCTCCCACGGGACCAATGTAACTCGTAGGAACTGACCCCGCAGCCGCGGATCTCCCAATTTGAGAGTATGACTGTAATTTGTATATTTTCTAGACTTAGGCTTAAAAACATGACGTTAGAGGGTAAAAACTCGAAACAGCCCCCAAACAGCCTTGTGGGTGGCACCAACACCTCCCACATGACCAATGTAACTCGTAGAAACTGACCCCGCAGCCGCAGGTCTCTCGATTTTAGAGTACGATAGTAATTTGCATATTTCTAGACTTAGACTTAAAAACATGACGTTAGAGGGTGAAAACTCGAAAGATCCCCCGAACGGCCACTAGGTGGCACCAACTCCTCCCACGGGACCAATGTAACTCGTAGGTACTGACCCCGCAACCGCGGGACTCCCGGTTTGAGAATACGATGGTAATTTGCATATTTATAGACTTAGGCATAAAAACAGGACATTAGAGGGTGAAAACTCGAAATAGCCCCCGAACGGCCCCGTGGGTGGCACCAACACCTCCCACGGGACCAATGTAACTCATAGGAACTCACCCCACAGTCGCAGGACTCCCGATTTGAGAATTCGAAAATAATTTGTATATTTCTTGACTTAGGCTTAAAAACATGATGTTGGAGGGTGAAAACTCTTAACAGCCGCCGAACGGCCACCTGGGTGGAACCAACACCTCCCACGGGACCAATGTAACTCGTAGGAACTGACCCCGCAGCCGTGGGTCTCCCGATTTGAGAGTACGTTGATAATTTGTATACTTCTAGACTTAGGCTTAAAAACACGACGTTAGAGGGTAAAAACTCAAAACAGCCCCTAAACGGCCTCGTGGGTGGCACCAACACCTCCCACGGGACCAATGTAACTCGTAGAAACTGACCCCGCAGCCGCGGGTCTTCCGATTTCAGAGTATGACAGTAATTTGCATATTTCTAGACTTCGGCTTAAAAACATGACGTTAGAGGGTAAAAACATGAAACAGCCCCCGAACGGCCATGTGGGTTGCACCAACACCTCCCACGGGACCAATGTAACTCATAGGAACTGACCGCACAGCCCTGGGACTCCCAATTTGAGAATTTGATAATAATGTGTATATCACTAGACTTACTCTTAAAAACATGATGTTAGAGGGTGAAAACTCGAAACAACCCCCAAACAGCCCCTTGGGTGGCACCAACACCTCCCTCGGGACCAGCGTAACCCATAGGAACTGACCCCGTAGTCGCGGGTCTCCCGTTTTGAGAGTACAACGGTAATTAGCATTTTTTTATATTTAAGCAAAACATGACGTTAGAGGGTGAAAACTCGAAACAGCCCCCGAACGGCCACGTGGGTGGCACCAACACCTCCCACGGGACCAATGTAACTCGTAGGAACTGACCCCACAGCCGCGGGACTCCCAATTTGAGAATTCGATAATAATGTGAATATCTCTAGACTTAGGCTTAAAAACAGGACCTTAGAGGGTGAAAACTCGAAACAACCCCAAACAACCCCTTGGGTGGCACCAACACCTCCCACGGGACCAACGTAACCCGTAGGAACTGACCCCATAGCTGCGGGTCTCCCATTTTGAGAGTACAACGGTAATTTGCATATTTCAAGATTTAAGCAAAACATGACCTTAGAGAGTGAAAACTTGAAACAGCCCCGGAACGGCATCGTGGGTGGCACCAACACCTCCCACGGGACCAATGTAACTCGTAGGAACTGAGCCTGCAGCCGCGGGTCTTACGAATTGAGAGTACGATGGTAATTTTCATATTTATAGACTTAGGCCTAAAAACATGAAGTTAGAGGGTGAAAACTCGAAACAGCCCCCAAACGGCCCCGTGGGTGGCACCAACACCTCCCACGGGACCAATGTAACTCGTAGGAACTGACCCCACAGCCGCGGGACTCCCGATTTGAGAATTCATTAATAATTTGTATAGTTCTAGACTTAAGCTTAAAAACATGACCTTAGAGGGTGAAAACTCGAAACATCCCCCAAACAACCCCTTGGGTGGCACCAACACCTCCCACGGGACCAACGTAACCCATAGGAACTGACCCCGTAGCCGCGGGTCTCCCGTTTTGAGAGTACAACGGAAATTTGCATATTTCTAGATTTAAGCAAAAAATGGCATTTGAGGGTGAAAACTCGAAACAACCCTCGAACGGCCCCGTGGGTTGCACCAACACCTCCCTCGGGACCAATGTAACTCGTAGGAACTGACCCCACAGCCGCGGGACTCCCGATTCGAGAATTTGATAATAATTTTATATTTCTAGACTTAGGCTTAAAAACGTGATGTTAGAGGGTGAAGACTCGAAACATCCCACGAACGGCACCGTGGGTGGAACCAACACATCCCACGGGACCAATGTTACTCGTAGGTACTGACCCCGCAACCAGGGGACTCCCGGTTTGAGAATACGATGGTAATTTGCATATTTCTTAACTTAGGCATAAAAACAGGACGTTAGAGGGTGAAAACTCGAAACAACCCCCGAACGGCCCCGTGGGTGGCACCAACACCTCCCACAGGACTAATGTAACTCGTAGGAACTGACCCCACAGCCGCGGGACTCCCGATTTGAGAATTCGATAATATTGGTATATTTCTTGACTTAAGCTTAAAAACATGACCTTAGAGGGTGAAAACTCGAAACTGCCCCCAAACAACCCCTTGGGTGGCACCAACACCTCCCACGGGACCAACGTAACCCATAGGAACTGACCCCGTAGCCGCGGGTCTCCCATTTTGAGAGTATAGCGGTAATTTGCATATTTCTAGATTTAAGCAAAAAATGGCATTTGAGGGTAAAAAGTCAAAACAACCCCCGAACGGCACCGTGGGTGGCACCAACACCTCCCACGGGACCAATGTAACTCGTAGGAACTGACCCCACAGCCGCGGGACTCCCGATTTGAGAATTCGATAATAATTTTAATATTTCTAGACTTAGGCTTAAAAACATTACCTTAGAGGGTGAAAAGTCGAAACATCCCCCGAACGGCCACGTGGGTGGAACGAACACCTCCCACGGGACCAATGTAACTCGTAGGAACTGACCCCACAACCGCGGGACTCCCGATTTGAGAATTTGATAATAATTTTTATATTTCTAGACTTAGGCTTAAAAACATGATGTTATAGGGTGAAGACTCGAAACATCCCACGAACGGCACCATGGGTGGCACCAACACATCCCACGGGACCAATGTTACTCGAAGGTACTGACCCCGCAACCACGGGACTCCCGGTTTGAGAATACAATGGTAATTTGCATATTTCTTAACTTAGGCATAAAAACAGGACGTTAGAGGGTGAAAACTCGAAACAGCCCCCGAACGGCCCCGTGGGTGGCACCAACACCCCCACGGGACTAATGTAAATCGTAGGAACTGACCCCACAGCCGCGGGACTCCCAATATGAGAATTCGATAATAATTTGTATATTTCTAGACTTAATCTTAAAAACATGATGTTGGAGGGTGAAAACTCGAAACAGCCGCCGAACGGCCACGTGGGTGGCACCAACACCTCCCACGGGACCAATGTAACTCGTAGGAACTGACCCCGTAATCGCGGGTCTCCCGATTTCAGAGTACAATAGTAATTTTCATATTTCTAGACTTACGCTTAAAAACATGACATTAGAGGGTGAAAACTCGGAAGATCCCCCGAACCGCACCATGGGTGAAACTAACACCTCCCACGGGACAAATGTAACTCGTAGGTACTGACCCCGCAACCGCAGGACTCCCGGTTTAAGAATACGACGGTAATTTTCATATTTATAGACTTAGGCATAAAAACAGGACATTAGAGGGTGAAAACTCGAAACAGCCCCCGAACGGCCCCGTGGGTGGCACCAACACATCCCACGGGACCAATGTAACTCGTAGGAACTGACCCCACAGCCGCGGGACTCCCGATTTGAGAATTCGATAATAATTTGTATATTTCTAGACTTAAGCTTAAAAACATGACCTTAGAGGGTGAAAACTAGAAACAACCCCCAAACAACCCCTTGGGTGGCACCAACACATCCCACGGGACCAATGTTACTCGTAGGTACTGACCCCGCAACCACGGGACTCCCGGTTTGAGAATACAATGGTAATTTGCATATTTCTTAACTTAGGCATAAAAACAGGACGTTAGAGGGTGAAAACTCGAAACAACCCCCGAACGGCCCCGTGGGTGGCACCAACACCTCCCACAGGACTAATGTAACTCGTAGGAACTGACCCCACAGCCGCGGGACTCCCGATTTGAGAATTCGATAATATTTGTATATTTCTTGACTTAAGCTTAAAAACATGACCTTAGAGGGTGAAAACTCGAAACTGCCCCCACACAACCCCTTGGGTGGCACCAACACCTCCCACGGGACCAACGTAACCCATAGGAACTGACCCCGTAGCCGGGGGTCTCCCATTTTGAGAGTATAGCGGTAATTTGCATATTTCTAGATTTAAGCAAAAAATGGCATTTGAGGGTAAAAAGTCAAAACAACCCACGAACGGCACCGTGGGTGGCACCAACACCTCCCACGGGACCAATGTAACTCGTAGGAACTGACCCCACAGCCGCGGGACTCCCGATTTGAGAATTCGATAATAATTTTAATATTTCTAGACTTAGGCTTAAAAACATTACCTTAGAGGGTGAAAAGTCGAAACATCCCCTGAACGGCCACGTGGGTGGAACGAACACCTCCCACGGGACCAATGTAACTCGTAGGAACTGACCCCACAGCCGCGGGACTCCCGATTTGAGAATTTGATAATAATTTTTATATTTCTAGACTTAGGCTTAAAAACATGATGTTATAGGGTGAAGACTCGAAACATCCCACGAACGGCACCGTGGGTGGCACCAACACATCCCACGGGACCAATGTTACTCGAAGGTACTGACCCCGTAACCACGGGACTCCCGGTTTGAGAATACGATGGTAATTTGCATATTTCTTAACTTAGGCATAAAAACAGGACGTTAGAGGGTGAAAACTCGAAACAGCCCCCGAACGGCCCCGTGGGTGGCACCAACACCTCCCACGGGACTAATGTAAATCGTAGGAACTGACCCCACAGCCGCGGGACTCCCAATATGAGAATTCGATAATAATTTGTATATTTCTAGACTTAAGCTTAAAAACATGATGTTGGAGGGTGAAAACTCGAAACAGCCGCCGAACGACCACGTGGGTGGCACCAACACCTCCCACGGGACCAATGTAACTCGTAGGAACTGACCCCGTAATCGCGGGTCTCCCGATTTCAGAGTACAATAGTAATTTTCATATTTCTAGACTTACGCTTAAAAACATGACATTAGAGGGTGAAAACTCGGAAGATCCCCCGAACCGCACCATGGGTGAAACTAACACCTGCCACGGGACAAATGTAACTCGTAGGTACTGACCCCGCAACCGCAGGACTCCCGGTTTAAGAATACGACGGTAATTTTCATATTTATAGACTTAGGCATAAAAACAGGACATTAGAGGGTGAAAACTCGAAACAGCCCCCGAACGGCCCCGTGGGTGGCACCAACACATCCCACGGGACCAATGTAACTCGTAGGAACTGACCCCACAGCCGCGGGACTCCCGATTTGAGAATTCGATAATAATTTGTATATTTCTAGACTTAAGCTTAAAAACATGACCTTAGAGGGTGAAAACTAGAAACAACCCCCAAACAACCCCTTGGGTGGCACCAACACCTCCCACGGGACAATCGTAACCCGTAGGAACTGACCCCGTAGCCGCGGGTCTCCCGTTTTGAGAGTACAACGGTAATTTGCATATTTCTAGATTTAAGCAAAAAATGGCATTTAAGGGTGAAAACTTGAATCAACCCTCGAACGGCCCCGTGGGTGGCACCAACACCTCCCACGGGACCAATGTAACTCGTAGGAACTGACCCCACAACTGCGGGACTCCCGATTTGAGAATTCATTAATAATTTGTATATTTCTAGACTTAATCTTAAAAACATGACCTTAGAGGGCGAAAACTAGAAACTGCCCCCAAACAACCCCTTGGGTGGCACCAACACCTCCCACGGGACCAACGTAACCCATAGGAACTGACCCCGTAGCCGCGGGTCTCCCATTTTGAGAGTATAGCGGTAATTTGCATATTTCTAGATTTAAGCAAAAAATGGCATTTGAGGGTAAAAAGTCAAAACAACCCCCGAACGGCACTGTGGGTGGCACCAACACCTCCCACGGGACCAATGTAACTCGTAGGAACTGACCCCACAGCCGCGGGACTCCCGATTTGAGAATTCGATAATAATTTTAATATTTCTAGACTTAGGCTTAAAAACATTACCTTAGAGGGTGAAAAGTCGAAACATCCCCCGAACGGCCACGTGGGTGGAACGAACACCTCCCACGGGACCAATGTAACTCGTAGAAACTGACACCGCAGCCGCGGGTCTGCCGATTTGAGAGTACGATAGTAATTTGAATATTTTTTGACTTAGGCCTAAAAACATGATGTTCGAGGGTGAAGACTCGAAAGATCCCCCGAACGGCACTGTGGGTGGCACTAACACATCCCACGGGACCAATGTCACTCGTAGGTACTGACCCCGCAACCGCGGGACTCCCTGTTTGAGAATACGATGGTAATTTGTATATTTCTTGACTTAAGCATAAAAACAGGACGTTAGAGGGTGAAAACTCGAAACAGCCCCCGAACGGCCCCGTGGGTGGCACCAACACTTCCCACAGGACTAATGTCACTCGTAGGAACTGACCCCACATCCGCGGGACTCCCAATTTGAGAATTCGATAATAATTTGCATATTTCTAGACTTAAGCTTAAAAACATGATGTTCGAGGGTGAAAACTCGAAACAGCCGTCGAACGGCCACGTGGGTGGAACCAACACCTCCCACGGGACCAATGTAACTCGTAGGAACTGACCCCGCAGCCGCGGGTCTCCTAATTTTACAGTACGATAGTAATTTGCATATTTCTAGACTTAGGCTTAAAGACATGACGTTAGAGGATGAAAACTCGGAAGATCCCCCGAACGGCACCGTGGGTGAAACTAACACATACCAAGGGACCAATGTAACTCGTAGGTACTGACCCCGCAACCGCGGGACTCCCGATTTAAGAATACGACGGTAATTTGCATATTTATAGACTTAGGCATAAAAATAGGACATTAGAGGGTGAAAACTCGAAACAGCCCTCGAACGGCCCCGTGGGTGGCACCAACACCTCCCACGGGACCAATGTAACTCGTAGCAACTGACCCCACAACTGCGGGACTCCCGATTTGAGAATTCATTAATAATTTGTATATTTCTAGACTTAATCTTAAAAACATGACCTTAGAGGGTGAAAACTCGAAACAGCCCCCAAACAACCCCTTGGGTGGCACCAACACCTCCCATGGGACCAACGTAACACAAAGGAACTGACCCCGTAGCCGCGGGTCTCCCGTATTTAGAGTACAACGGAAATTTGCATATTTCTAGATTTAAGCAAAAAATGGCATTTGAGGGTGAAAACTCAAAAAAACCCTCGAACGGCCCCGTGGGTGGTACCAACACCTCCCACGGGACCAATGTAACACCTAGGAACTGACCCCGCAGCCGCGGGACTTCCGATTTGAGAATTTGATAATAATTTTTATATTTCTAGACTTAGGCTTAAAAACATGATGTTATAGGATGAAGACTCGAAACATCCCACGAACGGCACCGTGGGTGGCACCAACACATCCCACGGGACCAATGGTACTGGAAGGTACTGACCCCGCAACCACGGGACTCCCGGTTTGAGAATACAATGGTAATTTGCATATTTCTTAACTTAGGCATAAAAACAGGACGTTAGAGGGTGAAAACTCGAAACAGCCCCCGAACGGCCCCGTGGGTGGCACCAACACCTCCCACGGGACTAATGTAAATCGTAGGAACTGACCCCACAGCCGCGGGACTCCCAGTTTGAGAATTCGATAATAATTTGTATATTTCTAGACTTAAGCTTAAAAACATGATGTTGGAGGGTGAAAACTCGAAACAGCCGCCGAACGGCCACGTGGGTGGCACCAACACCACCCACGGGACCAATGTAACTCGTAGGAACCCACCCCGTAATCGCGGGTCTCCCGATTTCAGAGTACGATAGTAATTTTCATATTTCTAGACTTACGCTTAAAAACATGACGTTAGAGGGTGAAAACTCGGAAGATCCCCCGAACCGCACCATGGGTGAAACTAACACCTCCCACGGGACCAATGTAACTCGTAGGTACTGACCCCGCAACCGCGGGACTCCCGGTTTAAGAATACGACGGTAATTTTCATATTTATAGACTTAGGCATAAAAACATGACATTAGAGGGTGAAAACTCGAAACAGCCCCCGAACGGCCCCGTGGGTGGCACCAACACATCCCACGGGACCAATGTAACTCGTAGGAACTGACCCCACAGCCGCGGGACTCCCGATTTGAGAATTCGATAATAATTTGTATATTTCTAGACTTAAGCTTAAAAACATGACCTTAGAGGGTGAAAACTTGGAACAACCCCCAAACAACCCCTTGGGTGGCACCAACACCTCCCACGGGACCAACGTAACCCGTAGGAACTGACCCCGTAGCCGCGGGTCTCCCGTTTTGAGAGTACAACGGTAATTTGCATATTTCTAGATTTAAGCAAAAAATGGCATTTGAGGGTGAAAACTTGAATCAACCCTCGAACGGCCCCGTGGGTGGCACCAACACCTCCCACGGGACCAATGTAACTCGTAGGAACTGACCCCACAACCGCGGGACTCCCGATTTGAGAATTCGATAATAAAATTTATATTTCTAGGCTTAGGCTTAAAAAAATTACCTTAGAGGGTGAAAACTCGAAACAGCACCCGAACGGCCACGTGGCTGGCACCAACACCTCCCACGGGACCAATATAACTCGTAGAAACTGACCCCGCAGCCGCGGGTCTCTCGAATTGAGAGTATGATAGTAATTTGAATATTTCTAGACTTAGGCTTAAAAACATGTTGTTGGAGGGTGAAGACTCGAAACAGCCGCCGAACGACCACGTGGGTGGCACCAACACCTCCCACGAGACCAATGTAACTCGTAGGAACTGACCCCGCAGTCGCGGATCTCCCGATTTCAGAGTACGATAGTAATTTGCATATTTCTAGACTTAGGCTTAAAAACGTGATGTTAGAGGGTGAAAACTCGGAAGATCCCCCGAACGGCACCGTGGGTGAAACTAATACCTCCCACGGGACCAATGTAACTTATAGGTACTGACCCCGCAACCGCGGGACTCCCGATTTAAGAATACGACGGTAATTTGCATATATATAGACTTAGGCATAAAAACAGGACATTAGAGGGTGAAAACTCGAAACAGCCCCCGAACGGCCCCGTGGGTGGCACCAACACCTCCCACGGGACCAACGTAACCCGTAGGAACTGACCCCGTAGCCGCGGGTCTCCCCTTTTGAGTGTATAACGGTAATTTGCATATTTCTAGATTTAAGCAAAAAAAGGCATTTAAGGGTAAAAACTCAAAACAACCCCCGAACGGCACCGTGGGTGGCACCAACACCTCCCACGGGACCAATGTAACTCGTAGGAACTGACCCCACAGCCGCGGGACTCCCGATTTGAGAATTCGATAATAATTTTTATATTTCTTGACTTAGGCTTAAAAACATTACCTTAGAGGGTGAAAACTTCAAACAGCCCCCGAACGGCCACGTGGGTGGCACCAACACCTCCCACGGGACCAATGTAACTCATAGAAACTGACACCGCAGTCGCGGGTCTGCCAATTTGAGAGTACGATAGTAATTTGAATATTTCTAGACTTAGGCCTAAAAACATGACGTTCGAGGGCGAAGACTCGAAAGATCCCCCGAATGGGACTATGGGTGGCACTAACACATCCCACGGGACCAATGTCACTCGTAGGTACTGACCCCGCAACCACGGGACTCCCTGTTTGAGAATACGATGGTAATTTGTATATTTCTTGACTTAAGCATAAAACAGGACGTTAGAGGGTGAAAACTCGAAATAGCCCCCGAACGGCCCCGTGGGTGGCACCAACACCTCCACGGGACCAATGTAACTCGAAGGAACTGACCCCACAGCCGCGGGACTCCCGATTTGAGAATTCGATAATAATTTGTATATTTCTAGACTTAAGCTTAAAAACATGACCTTAGAGGCTGAAAACTAGAAACAACCCCTTGGGTGGCACCAACACCTCCCACGGGACCAACGTAACCCGTAGGAACTGACCCCGTAGCCGCGGGTCTCCCGTTTTAAGAGTACAACGGTAATTTGCATATTTCGAGATTTAAGCAAAAAATGGCATTTGAGTGTGAAAACTTGAATCAACCCTCGAACGGCCCCGTGGGTGGCACCAACACCTCCCACAGGACCAATGTAACTCGTAGGAACTGACCCCACAGCCGCGGGACTCCCCATTTGAGAATTCGATAAAAAATTTTATATTTCTAGACTGAGGCTTAAAAAAATTTCCTTAGAGGGTGAAAACTCGAAACATCACCCGAACGGCCATGTGGCTAGCACCAACACCTCCCACGGGACCAATGTAACTCGTAGAAACTGACCCCGCAGCCGCGGGTCTCTCGAATTGAGACTACGATAGTTATTTGAATATTTCTAGACATAGGCTTAAAAACATGACGTTAGAGGGTGAAGACTCGAAACATCCCACAAACGGCACCGTGGGTGGCACCAACACAACCCACGGGACCAATGTTACTCGTAGGTACTGACCCCACAACCACGGGACTCCCGGTTTGAGAATACGATGGTAATTTGCATATTTCTTAACTTAGGCATAAAAATAGGACATTAGAGGGTGAAAACTCGAAACAGCCCCCGAACGGCCCCGTGGGTTGCACCAACACCTCCCACGGGACTAATGTAACTCGTAGGAACTGACCCCACAGCCGCGGGACTCCCAATTTGAGAATTCGATAATAATTTGTATATTTCTAGACTTAAGCTTAAAAACATGATGTTGGATGGTGAAAACTCGAAACAGCCGCCGAACGACCACGTGGGTGGCACCAACACCTCCCACGGGACCAATGTAACTCGTAGGAACTGACCCCGCAGTCGCGGGTCTCCCGATTTCAGAGTACGATGGTAATTTGCATATTTATAGACTTAGGCATAAAAACATGACATTAGAGGGTGAAAACTCGAAACAACCCCCGAACGGCCCCGTGGGTGGCACCAACACCTCCCACGGGGCCAATGTAACTCGAAGGAACTGACACCACAACCGCGGGACTCCCGATTTGAGAATTCGATAATAATTTTTAAATTTCTAGACTTTAGCTTAAAAACATGACGTTGGAGGGTGAAGACTCGAAAGATCCTCCGAACGGCACCGTGGGTTGCGTAAACACATCCCACGGTACCAATGTAACTCGTAGAAACTAACCCCGCAACCGCGGGTCTCCCGATTTGAGAGTACGATAGTAATTTGAATATTTCTAGACTTAGGCTTAAAAACATGACGTTAGAGGGTGAAGACTGGAAAGATCCCCCTAACGGCACCATGGGTGGCACGAACACATCCCATGGGACCAATGTTACTCGTAGGTACTGACCCCGCAGCCGCGGGTCTCCCGATTTCAGAGTACGACAGTAATTTTCATATTTCTAGACTTAGGCTTAAAAACATGACGTTAGATGGTGAAAACACGAAAGATCCCCCGAACGGCAGAGTGGGTGAAACTAACACCACCCACGGGACCAATGTAACTCGTAGGAACTGACCCCGTAGCCGCGGGTCTCCCGTTTTGAGAGTACAATGGTAATTTGCATATTTCTAGATCTAAGGAAAAAATAGCATTTGAGGGTGAAAACTCGAAACAACCCCTGAACGGCCCCGTGGGTGGCACCAACACCTCCCACGGGACCGATGTAACTCCTAGGAACTGACCCCCCAGCCGCGGGACTCCCGATTTGAGAATTCGATAATAATTTTAATATTTCTAGACTTAGACTTAAAAACATTACCTTAGAGGGTGAAAACTCGAAACAACCCCGAACGGCCACGTGGGTGGCACTAACACCTCCCACGGGACCAATGTAACTCGTAAGAACTGACCCCACAGCCGCGGGACTCCCGATTTGAGAATTCGATAAAATTTTTTATATTTCTAGACTTAGGCTTAAAAAAATTACCTTAGAGGGTGAAAACTCGAAACAGCACCCGAACGGCCACGTGGCTGGCACCAACACCTCCCACGGGACCAATGTAACTCTTAGAAACTGACCCCGCAGCCGCGGGTCTCTCGAATTGAGACTACGATAGTTATTTGAATATTTCTAGACATAGGCTTAAAAACATGACGTTAGAGGGTGAAGACTCGAAACATCCCACAAACGGCACCGTGGGTGGAACCAACACAACCCACGGGACCAATGTTACTCGTAGGTACTGACCCCACAACCACGGGACTCCCGGTTTGAGAATACGATGGTAATTTGCATATTTCTTAACTTAGGCATAAAAACAGGACATTAGAGGGTGAAAACTCGAAACAGCCCCCGAACGGCCCCGTGGGTGGCACCAACACCTCCCACGGGACTAATGTAACTCGTAGGAACTGACCCCACAGCCGCGGGACTCCCAATTTGAGAATTCGATAATAATTTGTATATTTCTAGACTTAAGCTTAAAAACATGATGTTGGAGGGTGAAAACTCGAAACAGCCGCCGAACGACCACGTGGGTGGCACCAACACCTCCCACGGGACCAATGTAACTCGTAGGAACTGACCCCGCAGCCGCGGGACTCCCGATTTGAGAATTCGATAATAATTTTAATATTTCTAGACTTAGACTTAAAAACATTACCTTAGAGGGTGAAAACTCGAAACAACCCCGAACGGCCACGTGGGTGGCACTAACACCTCCCACGGGACCAATGTAACTCGTAGAAACTGACCCCGCAGCCGCGGGTCTCCCGATTTGAGAGTACGATAGTAATTTGAATATTTCTAGACTTAGGCTAAAAAACATGACGTTAGAGGGTGAAGACTCGAAAGATCCCCCGAACGGCACCGTGGGTGGCACCAACACATCCCACAGGACCAATGTTACTCGTAGGTACTGACCCCGGAACCGCGGGACTCCCGGTTTGAGAATACGATGGTAATTTGAATATTTCTCTGACATAGGCTAAAAAACATGACGTTAGAGGGTGAAGACTCGAAACATCCCACAAACGGCACCGTGGGTGGCACCAACACAACCCACGGGACTAATGTTACTCGTAGGTGCTGATCCCACAACCACGGGACTCCCGGTTTGATAATACGATGGTAATTTGCATATTTCTTAACTTAGGCATAAAAACAGGACATTAGAGGGTGAAAACTCGAAACAGCCCCCGAACGGCCCCGTGGGTGGCACCAACACCTCCCACGGGACTAATGTAACTCGTAGGAACTGACCCCACAGCCGCGGGACTCCCAATTTGAGAATTCGATAATAATTTGTATATTTCTAGACTTAAGCTTAAAAACATGATGTTGGAGGGTGAAAACTCGAAACAGCCACCGAACGACCACGTGGGTGGCACCAACACCTCCCACGGGACCAATGTAACTCGTAGGAACTGACCCCGCAGCCGCGGGACTCCCGATTTGAGAATTCGATAATAATTTTAATATTTCTAGACTTAGACTTAAAAACATTACCTTAGAGGGTGAAAACTCGAAACAACCCCGAACGGCCACGTGGGTGGCACTAACACCTCCCACGGGACCAATGTAACTCGTAGAAACTGACCCCGCAGCCGCGGGTCTCCCGATTTGAGAGTACGATAGTAATTTGAATATTTCTAGACTTAGGCTAAAAAACATGACGTTAGAGGGTGTAGACTCGAAAGATCCCCCGAACGGCACCGTGGGTGGCACCAACACATCCCACAGGACCAATGTTACTCGTAGGTACTGACCCCGGAACCGCGGGACTCCCGGTTTGAGAATACGATGGTAATTTGAATATTTCTCTGACTTAGGCTTAAAAACATGACGTTAGAGGGTGAAGACTCGAAACATCCCACAAACGGCACCGTGGGTGGCACCAACACAACCCACGGGACCAATGTTACTCGTAGGTGCTGACCCCACAACCACGAGACTCCCGGTTTGAGAATACGATGGTAATTTGCATATTTCTTAACTTAGGCATAAAAACAGGACATTAGAGGGTCAAAACTCGAAACAGCCCCCGAACGGCCCCGTGGGTGGCACCAACACCTCCCACGGGACTAATGTAACTCGTAGGAACTGACCCCACAGCCGCGGGACTCCCAATTTGAGAATTCGATAATAATTTCTATATTTCTAGACTTAAGCTTAAAAACATGATGTTGGAGGGTGAAAACTCGAAACCGCCGCCGAACGACCACGTGGGTGGCACCAACACCTCCCACGGGACCAATGTAACTCGTAGGAACTGACCCCGCAGCCGCGGGACTCCCGATTTGAGAATTCGATAATAATTTTAATATTTCTAGACTTAGACTTAAAAACATTACCTTAGAGGGTGAAAACTCGAAACAACCCCGAACGGCCACGTGGGTGGCACTAACACCTCCCACGGGACCAATGTAACTCGTAGAAACTGACCCCGCAGCCGCGGGTCTCCCGATTTGAGAGTACGATAGTAATTTGAATATTTCTAGACTTAGGCTAAAAAACATGACGTTAGAGGGTGAAGACTCGAAAGATCCCCCGAACGGCACCGTGGGTGGCACCAACACATCCCACAGGACCAATGTTACTCGTAGGTACTGACCCCGGAACCGCGGGACTCCCGGTTTGAGAATACGATGGTAATTTGAATATTTCTCTGACTTAGGCTTAAAAACATGACGTTAGAGGGTGAAGACTCGAAACATCCCACAAACGGCACCGTGGGTGGCACCAACACAACCCACGGGACCAATGTTACTCATAGGTGCTGACCCCACAACCACGGGACTCCCGATTTGAGAATACGATGGTAATTTGCATATTTCTTAACTTAGGCATAAAAATAGGACATTAGAGGGTGAAAACTCGAAACAGCCCCCGAACGGCCCCGTGGGTGGCACCAACACCTCCCACGGGACTAATGTAACTCGTAGGAACTGACCCCACAGCCGCGGGACTCCCAATTTGAGAATTCGATAATAATTTGTATATTTCTAGACTTAAGCTTAAAAACATGATGTTGGAGGGTGAAAACTCGAAACAGCCGCCGAACGACCACGTGGGTGGCACCAACACCTCCCACGGGACCAATGTAACTCGTAGGAACTGACCCCGCAGTCGCGGATCTCCCGATTTCAGAGTACGATGGTAATTTGCATATTTATAGACTTAGGCATAATAATAGGACATTAGAGGGTGAAAACTCGAAACAACCCCCGAACGGCCCCGTGGGTGGCACCAACACCTCCCACGGGGCCAATGTAACTCGAAGGAACTGACACCACAACCGCGGGACTCCCGATTTGAGATTTCGATAATAATTTTTAAATTTCTAGACTTTAGCTTAAAAACATGACGTTGGAGGGTGAAGACTCGAAAGATCCTCCGAACGGCACCGTGGGTTGCGTAAACACATCCCACCGTACCAATGTAACTCGTAGAAACTAACCCCGCAGCCGCGGGTCTCCCGATTTGAGAGTACGATAGTAATTTGAATATTTCTAGACTTAGGCTTAAAAACATGACGTTAGAGGGTGAAGACTGGAAAGATCCCCCGAACGGCACCGTGGGTGGCACGAACACATCCCATGGGACCAATGTTACTCGTAGGTACTGACCCCGCAGCCGCGGGTCTCCCGATTTTAGAGTACGACAGTAATTTGCATATTTCTAGACTTAGGCTTAAAAACATGACGTTAGATGGTGAAAACACGAAAGATCCCCCGAACGGCACAGTGGGTGAAACTAACACCACCCACGGGACCAATGTAACTCGTAGGAACTAACCCCGTAGTCGCGGGTCTCCCATTTTTAGAGTACAATGGTAATTTGCATATTTCTAGATCTAAGGAAAAAATGGCATTTGAGGGTGAAAACTCGAAACAACCCCTGAACGGCCCCGTGGGTGGCACCAACACCTCCCACGGGTCCAATGTAACTCCTAGGAACTGACCCCCCAGCCGCGGGACTCCCGATTTGAGAATTCGATAATAATTTTAATATTTCTAGACTTAGACTTAAAAACATTACCTTAGAGGGTGAAAACTCGAAACAACCCCGAACGGCCACGTGGGTGGCACTAACACCTCCCACGGGACCAATGTAACTCGTAGAAACTGACCCCGTAGCCGCGGGTCTCCCGATTTGAGAGTACGATAGTAATTTGAATATTTCTAGACTTAGGCTAAAAAACATGACGTTAGAGGGTGAAGACTCGAAAGATCCCCCGAACGGCACCGTGGGTGGCACCAACACATCCCACAAGACCAATGTTACTCGTAGGTACTGACCCCGGAACCGCGGGACTCCCGGTTTGAGAATACGATGGTAATTTGAATATTTCTCTGACTTAGGCATAAAAACAGGACGTTAGAGGGTGAAAACTCGAAACAGCCCACGAACGGCCCCGTGGGTGGCACCAACACCTCTCACGGGACCAATGTAACTCGTAAGAACTGACACCACAGCCGCGGGAGTCCCAATTTGAGAATTCGATAATAATTTGTATATTTTTAGACTTAGGCTTGACAACATGCCGTTAGAGGGTGAAAACTCCAAACAACCCCTTGGGTGGCACTAACACCTCCCACGGGACCAACGTAACCCATAGGAACTGACCCCGTAGTCGTGGGTCTCCCGTTTTGAGAGTACAATGGTAATTTGCATAGTTCTAGATTTAAGCAAAAAATGGCATTTAAGGGTGAAAACTCGAAACAACCCCCGAACGGCCCCGTGGGTGGCACCAACACATCCCACGGGACCAACGTAACTCGTATGAACTGACCCCACTTCCGTGGGACTCCCGATTTGAGAATTCGATAATAATTTTTATATTTCTAGACTTAGGCTTAAAAACATTACCTTATAAGGTGAAAACTCGAAACAGCCCCCAAACGGCCACGTGGGTGGCACCAACACCTCCCACGGGACCAATGTAACTCGTAGAAACTGACCCCGCAGCCGCGGGACTCCCGATTTGAGAGTACGATAGTAATTTGCATATTTATAGAATTAGGCTTAAAAACATGATGTTAGAGGTTGAAAACTCGAAACATCCCCCGGACGGCACCGTGGGTGGCACCAACACCTCCCACGGGACCAATGTAACTCGTAGGAACTGACCCCACAGTCGCGGGACTCCCTATTTGAGAATTAGATAATAATTTGTATATTTCTAGACTTAAGCTTAAAAACATGTCGTTGGAGGGTGAAAACTCAAAATATCCCCCGAACGGCCACGTGGGTGGAACCAACACCTCCCACGGGACCAATGTAACTCGTAGGAACTGACCCCGCAACCGCTGGTCTCCCGATTTGAGAGTACGATGGTAATTTGTATATTTCTAGACTTAGGCTTAAAAACATGACGTTAGCGGGTAAAAACTCGAAACAACCCCCAAACGGCCTCGTGCGTGGCACCAACACCTCCCACAGGACCAATGTAACTCGTAGAAACTTTCCCCGCAGCCGCGGGTCTCCCAAAGTATGACAGTAATTTGCATATTTCTAGACTTAGACTTAAAAACATGACGTTAGAGGGTGAAAACTCGAAAGATCCCCCGAACGGCAACCGTGGGAGGTACCAACACCTCCCACGGGACCAATGTAACTTGTAGGTACTGACCCCGGTTTGAGAATACGATGGTAATTTGCATATTTATAGACTTAGGCATACAAACAGAACATTAGAGGGTGAAAACTCAAAACAGCTCCCGAACGGCCCCGTGGGTGGCACCAAAACCTCCCAAGGGACCAATGTAGCTCGTAGGAACTGACCCCACAACTGCGGGACTCCTGATTTGAAAATTCGAAAATAATTTGTATATTTCTGGACTTAGGCTTAAAAACATGACGTTGGAGGGTGAAAACTTGAAACAGCCGTTGAACGGCCACGTGGGTGGCACCAACACCTCCCACGGGACCAATGTAACTCGTAGAAACTGACCCCACAGCCGCGGGACTCCCGATTTGAGAATTCGATAATAATTTGTTTATATCTAGACATAGGCTTAAAAACATGACCTTAGAGGGTGAAAACTCGAAACAGCACCAACACCTCCCATGGGATCAGTGTACCTCGTAGGAACTCACCCCGCAGCCGCGGGTCTCCCGATTTGAGAGTACGACTGTAATTTGTATATTTCTAAACTTAGGCCTAAAAACATGACGTTAGAGGGTAAACACTCAAAACAGCCCCCGAACGGCCCCGCGGGTGGCCCCAACACCTCCCACGGGACCAATGTAACTCATAGAAACTGACCCCACAGCCGCGGGTCTCCCGATTTGAGAGTACGATAGTAATTTTAATATTTCTAGACTTAGGCTTAAAAACATGACGTTAGAGGGTGAAGACTCGAAACATCCCCCGAACGGCACCGTGGGTGGCACCAACACCTCCCACGGTACCAATGTAACTCGTAGGAACTGACCCAACAGCCGCGGGACTCCCGATTGTAGAATTTGATAATAATTCGTATATTTCAAGACTTAAGCTTAAAAACATGACGTTGGAGGGTGAAAACTCGAAACAGCCCCCGAACGGCCACGTGGGTGGAACCAACACCTCCCACGGGACCAATGTAACTCGTAGGAACTGACCCCGCAGCCGCGGGTCTCCCGATTTGATAGTACGACGGTAATTAGTATATTTATAGACTTAGGCTTAAAAACATGATGTCAGAGGGTAAAAACTCGAAACAGCCCCCAAACGGCCTCGTGCGTGGCACCAACACCTCCCACGGGACCAATGTAACTCGTATAAAATTACCCTGTAGCCGCCGGTCTCCCGATTTCAGAGTATGACAGTAATTTGCATATTTCTAGACTTAGACTTAAAAACATGACGTTAGAGGGTGAAAACTCGAAAGATCCCCCGAATGGCACCGCGGGAGGTACCAACACCTCCCACATGACCAATGTAACTCGTAGCTACTGACCGCGCAACCGCAGGACTCCCGGTTTGAGAATACGATGGTAATTTGCATATTTATAGACTTAGGCATAAAAACAGAACATGAGAGGGTGAAAACTCGAAACCGCCCCCGAACGGCCCCGTGGGTGGAACGAACACCTCCCATGGGACCAATGTAACTCGTAGGAACTGACCCCACAGCCGCGGGACTCCCTATTTGAAAATTCAAAAATAATTTGTATATTTCTAGACTTAGGCCTAAAAACATGACGTTAGAGGGTAAAAACTCGAAACAGCCCCCAAACAGCCCCGCTGGTGGAAGCAACACATCCCACGGGAACAAAGTAACTCGTAGGAACTGACCCCACAGCCGCGGGTCTCCCGATATGAGAATTCGATAATAATTTTTATATTTCTAGACTTAGGCTTAAAAACATTACCTTAGAGGGTGAAAACTCGAAACAGCCCCCGAACGGCCACGTGGGTGGCACCAACACCTCCCACGGGACGAATGTAACTCGTACAAACTGACCCCGTAGTCCCGGGTCTCCCGATTTGAGAGTACGATAGTAATTAGCATATTTATAGACTTAGGCATAAAAACAGGACATTAGAGGGTGAAAACTCGAAACAGCCCCCGAACGGCCCCGTGGGTGGCATCAACACCTCCCACGGGACCAATGTAACTCGTAGGAACTGACCCCATAGCCGCAGGACTCCCGATTTGAGAATTCGATAATAATTTGTTTATATCTGGACTTAGGCTTAAAAACATGACCTTAGACGGTGAAAACTCGAAACAGCACCAACACCTCCCATGGGATCAGTGTAACTCGTAGGAACTCACCCCGCAGCCGCGGGTCTCCCAATTTGAGAGTACGATGGTAATTTGTATATTTCTAGACTTAGGCCTAAAAACAAGACGTTAGAGGGTAAAAACTCGAAACAGCCCCCAATCGGCCCCGCGGACGGCCCCAACACCTCCCACGGGACCAATGTAACTCGTAGAAACTGACCCCACAGCCGCGGGTCTCCCGATTTGAGAGTACGATAGTAATTTGAATATTTCTAGAGTTGGGCTTAAAAACATGACGTTAGAGGGTGAAGACTCTAAACATCCCCCGAACGGCACCGTGGGTGGCACCAACACCTCCCACGGTACCAATGTAACTCGTAGGAACTGACCCAACAGCCGCGGGACTCCCGATTTGAGAATTCGATAATAATTCGCATATTTCAAGACTTAAGCTTAAAAACGTGACGTTGGAGGGTGAAAACTCGAAACAACCCCCGAACGGCCACGTGGGTGGAACCAACACCTCCCACAGGACCAATGTAACTCGTAGGAACTGACCCCGCAGCCGCGGGTCTCCCGATTTGAGAGTACGACGGTAATTTATATATTTCTAGACTTAGGCTTAAAAACATGATTTTAGAGGGTAAAAACTCGAAACTGCCCCCAAACGGCCTCGGGCGTCGCACCAACACCTCCCACGGGACCAATGTAACTCGTATAAAATGACCCTGTAGCCGCGGGTCTCTCGATTTCAGAGTATGACAGTAATTTGCATATTTTTAGACTTAGACTTAAAAACATGACGTTAGAGGGTGAAAACTCAAAAGATCCCCCGAATGGCACCGTGGGAGGTACCAACACCTCCCACGGGACCAATGTAACTCGTAGGTACTGACCGCGCAACTGCAAGACTCCCGGTTTGAGAATACGACGGTAATTTGAATATTTATAGACTTAGGCATAAAAATAGAACATTAGAGGGTGAAAACTCGAAACCGCCCCCGAACGGCCATGTGAGTTGCACCAACACCTCCCACGGAACCAATGTAACTCGTAGGAACTGACCCCGCAGCCGCGGGTCTCCCGATTTGAGAGTACGACGGTAATTTGTATATTTCTAGACTTAGGCTTAAAAACATGATTTTAGAGGGTAAAAACTCGAAACAGCCCCCAAACGGCCTCGTGCGTGGCACCAACACCTCCCACGGGACCAATGTAACTCGTATAAAATGACCCTGTAGCCGCGGGTCCCCCGATTTGAGAGTACGATGGTAATTTGTATATTTCTAGACTTAGGCCTAAAAACATGACGTTAGAGGGTAAAAACTCGAAACAGCCCCCGAACGGCCACGTAGGTGGCACCAACACCTCCCACGGGACCAATGTAATTCATAGGAACTGACCCCGAAGCCGCGGGTCTCCCGATTTGAGAGTACGATGGTAATTTGTATATATCTATACTTAGGCCGAAAAACATGACGTTAGAGGGTAAAAACTCGAAACAGCCCCCAAACGGACCCGCGGGTGGCCCCAACAGCTCCCACGGGAACAATGTTACTCGTAGAAACTGACCCCACAACCGCGGGTCTCCCGATTTGAGAGTACGATATTAATTTGAATATTTCTAGACTTAGGCTAAAAAACAAGATGTTAAAGGGTAAAAACTCGAAACAGCCCCCAAACGGCCCCACGGGTCTCCCGATTTCAGAGTATGACAGTAATTTACATATTTCTAGACTTAGACTTAAAAACATGACGTTAGAGGGTGAAAACCCGAAAGATCCCCCGAACGGCACCGTGGGAGGCACCAACACCTCCCACGGGACCAATGTAACTCGTAGGTACTAACCCCGTAACCGTGGGACTCCCGGTTTGAGAATACGACGGTAATTTGCATATTTATAGACTTAGGCATAAAAACAGAACATTAGAGGGTGAAAACTCGAAACAGCCCCCGAACGGCCTCGTGGATGGCACCAACACCTCCCATAGGACCAATGTAACTCGTAGGAACTGAACCCACAGCCGTGGGACTCCCGATTTGAGAATTCGAAAATAATTTGTATATTTATAGACTTAAGCTTAAAAATATGACGTTGGTGGTTGAAAACTCGAAACAGCCGTCGAACGGCCACGTGGGAGGCACCAACACCTCCCACGGGACCAATGTAACTCGTACGAACTGACCCCGCAGCCGCGGGTCTCCCGATTTGAGAGTACGACAGTAATTTGTATATTTCTATACTTAGGCCTAAAAACATGACGTTAGAGGGTAAAAACTCGAAACAGGTCCCGAACGTCCACGTGGGTGGCACCAACACCTCCCACGGGACCAATGTAACTCGTAGGAACAAAAACCGTAGCCACGGGTCTCCCGATTTGAGAGTATGGCGGTAATTTGAATATTTCTAGACTTAGGCCTAAAAACATGACGTTAGAGGGTAAAACTCGAAACAGCCCCCAAACGGCCCAGCGGGTGGCCCCAACACCTCCCACGGGACCAATGTAACTCGTAGAAACTGACCCCACAGCCGCGGGTCCCCCAATTTGAGAGTACGATAGTAATTCGAATATTTCAGGACTTAGGCTTAAAAACATGATGTTAGAGGGTGAAGACTCGAAAGGTCCCACGAACGGCACCGTGTGTGGCAGTAACACATCACACGGGACGAATGTTACTCGTAGGTACTGACCCCGCAACCGCGGGACTCCCGATTTGAGAATACGATGGTAATTTGCATATTTATAGACTTAGGCATAAAAACAGAACATTAGAGGTTGAAAACTCGAAACAGCCCTCGAACGCCTCGTGGATAGCACCAACACCTCCCACGGGACCAATGTAACTCGTAAGAACTGACCCCACAGCCGTGGGACTCCCGATTTGAGAATTCGAAAATAATTTGTATATTTATAGACTTAAGCTTAAAAATATGACGTTGGTGGTTGAAAACTCAAAACAGCCATCGAACGGCCACGTGGGTGGCACCAACACCTCCCACGGGACCAATGTAACTCGTACGAACTGACCCCGCAGCCGCGGGTCTCCCGATTTGAGAGTACGACAGTAATTTGTATATTTCTAGACTTAGGCCTAAAAACATGACGTTAGAGGGAAAAAAATCGAAACAGCCCCCGAACGGCCTTGTGGGTGGCACCAACACCTCCCACGGGACCAATGTAACTCGTAGGAACTGACCCCGCAGCCGCGGGTCTCCCAATTTGAGAGTACGACGGTAATTTGTATATTTCTAGACTTAGGCCTAAAAACATGATGTTAGAGGGTAAAGACTCGAAAGATCCCGCAAACAGCCCCGCGGGAGGCCCCAACACCTCCCACGGGACCAATATTACTCGTAGGTACTGACCCCGCGACCGCGGGACTCCCGGTTTGCGAATACGATGGCAATTTGCATATTTCTAGACTTAGGTATAAAAACAGGACGTTAGAGGGTGAAAACTCAAAACAGCCCCCGAAAGTCCCTGTGGGTGGCACCAACACCTCCCACGGGACCAATGTAACTCGTAGGAACTGACCCCGCAGCCGCGGGTCTCCCGATTTGAGAGTACGACGGTAATTTGTATATTTCTAGACTTAGGCTTAAAAACATGATTTTAGAGGGTAAAAATTCGAAACAGCCCCCAAACGGCCTCGTTCGTGGCACCAACACCTCCCACGGGACCAATGTAACTCGTATAAAATGACCCTGTAGCCGCGGGTCCCCCGATTTGAGAGTACGATGGTAATTTGTATATTTCTAGACTTAGGCCTAAAAACATGACGTTAGAGGGTAAAAACTCGAAACAGCCCCCGAACGGCCACGTAGGTGGCACCAACACCTCCCACGGGACCAATGTAATTCATAGGAACTGACCCCGAAGCCGCGGGTCTCCCGATTTGAGAGTACGATGGTAATTTGTATATATCTATACTTAGGCCGAAAAACATGACGTTAGAGGGTAAAAACTCGAAACAGCCCCCAAACGGACCCGCGGGTGGCCCCAACAGCTCCCACGGGAACAATGTTACTCGTAGAAACTGACGCCACAACCGCGGGTCTCCCGATTTGAGAGTACGATATTAATTTGAATATTTCTAGACTTAGGCTAAAAAACAAGATGTTAAAGGGTGAAAACTCGAAACATCCCCCGAACGGCCACTTGGGTGGCACCAACACCTCCTAAGGGACCAATGTAACTCGGTGGAACTGACCCCGCAGCCACGGGTCTCCCATTTTGAGAGTATGACTGTAATTGATGTATTTCTATACTTAGGCTTAAAAACATGACGTTAGAGGGTAAAAACTCGAAACAGCCCCCAAACGGCCCCACGGGTCTCCCGATTTCAGAGTATGACAGTAATTTACATATTTCTAGACTTAGACTTAAAAACATGACGTTAGAGGGTGAAAACCCGAAAGATCCCCCGAACGGCACCGTGGGAGGCACCAACACCTCCCACGGGACCAATGTAACTCGTAGGTACTAACCCCGCAACCGTGGGACTCTCGGTTTGAGAATACGATGGTAATTTGCATATTTATAGACTTAGGCATAAAAACAGAACATTAGAGTGTGAAAACTCGAAACAGCCCCCGAACGGCCTCGTGGATGGCACCAACACCTCCCATAGGACCAATGTAACTCGTAGGAACTGAACCCACAGCCGCGGGACTCCCGATTTGAGAATTCGAAAATAATTTGTATATTTATAGACTTAAGCTTAAAAATATGACGTTGGTGGTTGAAAACTCGAAACAGCCGTCGAACGGCCACGTGGGAGGCACCAACACCTCCCACGGGACCAATGTAACTCGTACGAACTGACCCCGCAGCCGCGGGTCTCCCGATTTGAGAGTACGACAGTAATTTGTATATTTCTATACTTAGGCCTAAAAACATGACGTTAGAGGGTAAAAACTCGAAACAGGTCCCGAACGTCCACGTGGGTGGCACCAACACCTTCCACGGGACCAATGTAACTAGTAGGAACAAACACCGTAGCCACGGGTCTCCCGATTTGAGAGTATGGCGGTAATTTGAATATTTCTAGACTTAGGCCTAAAAACATGACGTTAGAGGGTAAAACTCGAAACAGCGCCCAAACGGCCCAGCGGGTGGCCCCAACACCTCCCACGGGACCAATGTAACTCGTAGAAACTGACCCCACAGCCGCGGTTCCCCCAATTTGAGAGTACGATAGTAATTCGAATATTTCAGGACTTAGGCTTAAAAACATGATGTTAGAGGGTGAAGACTCGAAAGGTCCCACGAACGGCACCGTGTGTGGCAGTAACACATCACACGGGACGAATGTTACTCGTAGGTACTGACCCCGCAACCGCGGGACTCCCGATTTGAGAATACGATGGTAATTTGCATATTGATAGACTTAGGCATAAAAACAGAACATTAGAGGTTGAAAACTCGAAACAGCCCTCGAACGCCTCGTGGATAGCACCAACACCTCCCACAAGACCAATGTAACTCGTAGGAACTGACCCCACAGCCGTGGGACTCCCGATTTGAGAATTCGAAAATAATTTGTATATTTATAGACTTAAGCTTAAAAATATGACGTTGGTGGTTGAAAACTCAAAACAGCCATCGAACGGCCACGTGGGTGGCACCAACACCTCCCACGGGACCAATGTAACTCGTACGAACTGACCCCGCAGCCGCGGGTCTCCCGATTTGAGAGTACGACAGTAATTTGTATATTTCTAGATTTAGGCCTAAAAACATGACGTTAGAGGGAAAAAAATCGAAACAGCCCCCGAACGGCCTTGTGGGTGGCACCAACACCTCCCACGGGACCAATGTAACTCGTAGGAACTGACCCCGTAGCCGCGGGTCTCCCAATTTGAGAGTACGACGGTAATTTGTATATTTCTAGACTTAGGCCTAAAAACATGATGTTAGAGGGTAAAGACTCGAAAGATCCCGCAAACAGCCCCGCGGGAGGCCCCAACACCTCCCACGGGACCAATATTACTCGTAGGTACTGACCCCGCGACCGCGGGACTCCCGGTTTGCGAATACGATGGAAATTTGCATATTTCTAGACTTAGGTATAAAAACAGGACGTTAGAGGGTGAAAACTCGAAACAGCCCCCGAAAGTCCCTGTGGGTGGCACCAACACCTCCCACGGGACCAATGTAACTCGTAGGAACTGACCCCACAGCCGCGGGACTCCCGATTTGAGAATTCGATAATAATTTGAATATTTCTAGACTTAGGCTTAAAAACATGATTTTAGAGGGTGAAAACTCGAAACAGCCCCCGAACGGACACGTGGGAGGCACCAACACCTCCCACGGGACCAATGTAACTCGTTCGAACTGACCCCGCAGCCGCGGGTCTCCCGTTTTAAGAGTACGACTGTAATTTGCATATTTCTAGATTTAGGCTTAAAACATGACGTTAGAGGGTGAAAACTCAAAACATCCCCCGAACGGCACCGTGGGTGGCACCAACACCTCCCACGCGACCAATGTAACTTGTAGGAACTGACCCCATAGCCGCGGGACTCCCAATTTGAGAATTTGATAATGATTGGTATATTTCTAGACTTAAACTTAAAAATATGACGTTGGTGGGTGAAAACTCAAAACAGCCGTCGAACGACCACGTGGGCGGCACCAACACCTCCCACGGGACCAATGTAACTCGTACAAACAGACCCCGCAGCCGCGGGTCTCCCGATTTGAGAGTACGACGGTAATTTGTATATTTCTAGACTTAGGCCTAAAAACATGACGTTAGAGGGTAAAAACTCGAAACAGGGCCCGAACGTCCACGTGGGTGGCACCAACACCTCCCACGGGACCAATGTAACTCGTAGGAACAAACACCGCAGCCACGGGACTCCCGATTTGACAATATGGCAGTAATTTGAATATTTCTAGACTTAGGCCTAAAAACATGACGTTAGACGTTAAAACTCAAAACAGCCCCCAAACAGCCCCGCGGGTGGCCCCAACACCTCCCACGGGACCAATGTAACTCTTAGAAACTGACCCCACAGCCGCGGGTCTCCCGATTTGAGAGTACGATAGTAATTTGAATATTTCAGGACTTAGGCTTAAAAACATGATGTTAGAGGGTGAAGACTTGAAATATCCCACGAACGGCACCGTGTGTGGCACCAACACATCCCACGGGACGAATGTTGCTCGTAGGTACTGACCCCACAACCGCGGGACTCCAGGGTTGAGAATACGATGGCAATTTGCATATTTCTAGACTTAAGCATAAATGCAGGATGTTAGAAGGTGAAAACTCAAAACAGCCCCCGAACGACCCCGTGGGTGGCACCAACACCTCCCACGGGACCAATGTAACTCGTAGAAACTGACCCCATAGCCACGGGTCTCTCGTTTTAAGAGTACGACTGTAATTGGCATATTTCTAGACTTAGGCTAAAAACATGATGTTAGAGGGTGAAAACTCGAAACATCCCTCGAACGGCACCGTAGGTGGCACCAACACCTCCCACGAGACCAATGTAACTCGTAGGAACTGACCCCATATCCGCGGGACTCCCAATTTGAGAATTTGATAATAATTTGTATATTTCTAGACTTAATCTTAAAAATATGACGTTGGAGGGTGAAAACTCGAAACAGCCCCTGAACGGCCACGTGGGCGGAAGCAATACCTCCCACGGGACCAATGTAACTCGTAGGAACTGAACCCGCAGCCACGGGTCTCCCGATTTGGGAGTATGGCGGAAAATTGAATATTTCTAGACTTAGGCCTAAAAACATGACGTTAGAGGGTAGAACTCAAAACCGCCCCCAAACGGCCCCGCGGGTGGCCCCAACACCTCCCACGGGACCAATGTAACTCGTAGAAACTGACCCCACAGCCGCGGGTCTCCCTATTTGAGAGTACGATAGTAATTTGAATATTTCTAGACTTAGGCTTAAAAACATGGCATTAGAGGGTGAAAACTCGAAAGATCCCCCAAACGGCATCGTGGGAGGCACCAACACCTCCCACGGAAACAATGTAACTCGTAGGTACTAACCCCGCAATCGCGGGACTCCCGGTTTGAGAATACGACGGTAATTTGCATATTTATAGACTTAGGGATAAAAATAGGACATTAGAGGGTGAAAACTCAAAACAGCCCCCGAACGGCCCCGTCAGTGGCACCAACACCTCCCACGGGACCAATGTAACTCGTAGGAACTGACCCCATAGCCGCGGGAATCCCGATTTTAGAATTCGATAATAATTTGAATATTTCTAGACTTGTGCTTAAAAACATGACCTTCGAGGGTGAAAACTCGAAACAGCCCCCAAACGGCCTCATGGGTGGCACCAACACCTCCCAAGGGACCAGTGTAACTCGTAGAAACTGACCCCGCAGCTGCGGGTCTCCCGATTTCAGAGTACGACAGTAATTTGCATATTTCTAGACTTAGGCTTAAAAACATGACGTTAGAGGGTGAAAACTCGTAAGATCCCCCGAACGGCCCCGTGGGTGGCACCAACACCTCCCACGAGACCAATCTAACTCGTAGGAACTGACCCCACAGCCGCGGGTCTCCCAATTTGAGAATTCGATAATAATTTGTATATTTCTAGACTTAGGCTTAAAAACATGACCTTAGAGGGTGAAAACTCGAAACAACCGCCAAACAGCCCCTTGGGTGGCACCAACACCTCCCACGGGAACAACATAACCCATAGGAACTGACCCCGTAGCCACGGGTGTTCCATTTTGAGAGTACAACGGTAATTTGCATATTTCTAGATTTAAGCAAAACATGGCGTTTGAGGGTGAAAACTCGAAACAACCCCCGAATGGCCGCGTGGGTGGCACCAACACCTCCCACGGGACCAATATAACTCGTAGGAACACACCCCACTACCGCGGGACTCCCGATTTGAGAATTCGATAATAATTTGTACATTTCTAGACTTAGGTTTAATAACATGACCTTAGAGGGTGAAAACTCAAAACCGCACCCGAACGGCCACGTGGGTGGCACCAACACCTCCCACGGGACCAATGTAACTCGTAGGAACTGACCCCGCAGCCGCGGCTCTCCCGATTTGAGAGTACGATAGTAATTTGAATATTTCTAGACATGGGCATAAAAACAGGACGTTAGAGGGTGAAAACTCAAAACCGCCCCCGAACGGCCCCGTGGGTGGTACCAACACCTCCCACGGGACCAATGTAACTCGTAGGAACTGACCCCACATCCGTGGGACTCCTGATTTTAGAATTCGATAATAATTATTATGTTTATAAACTTAGGCTTAAAAGCATGAAGTTAGAGGGTGAAAACTCGAAACAGCCCCCGAATGGCCACGTGGGTGGCACCAACACCTCCCACGGGACCAATGTAACTCGCTGGAACTGACCCCGCAGTCGCGGGTCTCCCATTTTGGGAGTACGACTGTAATTTGCATATTTATAGACTTAGGCTTAAAAACATTACGTTAGAGGGTGAAAACTTGAAACATCCCCCGAACGCCACCGTGGGTGGCACCAAAACCTCCCATGGGACCAATGTAATTCGTAGGAACTGACCCCACAGCCGCGGGACTCCTGATTTGAGAATTCGATAATTATTTGTATATTTCTAGACTTAAGATTAAAAACATGACGTTGGAGCGTGAAAACTCGAAACAGCCTCCGAACGGCCTAGCGGGTGGAGCCAACACCTCCCACGGGACCAATGTAACTCGTAGGAACTGACCCCGCAGCCGCGGATCTCCCGATTTGAGAGTATGACTGTAATTTGTATATTTCTAGACTTAGGCTTAAAAACATGACGTTAGAGGGTGAAAACTCGAAACAGCCCCCGAACGGCCACGTGGGTGGCACCAACACCTCCCACGGGACCAATGTAACTCGTAGGAACTGACCCCACAGCCGCGGGACTCCCAATTTGAGAATTCGATAATAATGTGAATATCTCTAGACTTAGGCTTAAAAACAGGACCTTAGAGGGTGAAAACTCGAAACAACCCCAAACAGCCCCTTGGGTGGCACCAACACCTCCCACGGGACCAACATAACCCGTAGGAACTGACCCCATAGCCGCGGGTCTCCCATTTTGAGAGTACAACGGTAATTTGCATATTTCAAGATTTAAGCAAAACATGACCTTAGAGAGTGAAAACTGGAAACAGCCCCGGAACGACATCGTGGGTGGCACCAACACCTCCCACGGGACCAATGTAACTCGTAGGAACTGAGCCTGCAGTCGCGGGTCTCCCGAATTGAGAGTACGATGGTAATTTGAATATTTCAAGGCTTAGGCCTAAAAACATGAAGTTAGAGGGTGAAAACTCGAAACAGCCCCCAAACGGCCCCGTGGGTGGCCCCAACACCTCCCACGGGACCAATGTAACTCGTAGAAACTGACCCCGCAGCCGCGGGTCTCCCGATTTGAGAGTACGATGGTAATTTTAATATTTCTAGACTTATACTTAAAAACATGACGTTATAGTGTGAAGACTCGAAAGATCCCCCGAACGGCACCGTGGGTGGTACCAACACATCCCACTGGACCAATGTTACTCGTAGGTCCTGACCCCGCAACCGCGAGACTCCCGATTTGATAATACGATGGTAATTTGCATATTTATAGACTTAGGCTTAAAAACATCACGTTAGAGGGTGAAAACTCGAAACATCCCCCGAACGCCACCGTGGGTGGCACCAAAACCTCCCATGGGACCAATGTAATTCGTAGGAACTGACCCCACAGCCGCGGGACTCCTGATTTGAGAATTCGATAATTATTTGTATATTTCTAGACTTTAGATTAAAAACATGACGTTGGAGCGTGAAAACTCGAAACAGCCTCCGAACGGCCTAGCGGGTGGAGCCAACACCTCCCACGGGACCAATGTAACTTGTAGGAACTGACCCCGCAGCCGCGGATCTCCCGATTTGAGAGTATGACTGTAATTTGTATATTTCTAGACTTAGGCTTAAAAACATGACGTTAGAGGGTAAAAACTCGAAACAGCCCCCAAACAGGCTTGTGGGTGGCACCAACACCTCCCACATGACCAATGTAACTCGTAGAAACTGACCCCGCAGCCGCGGGTCTCTCGATTTTAGAGTACGACAGTAATTTACATATTTCTAGACTTAGACTTAAAAACATGACGTTAGAGGGTGAAAACTCGAAAGATCCCCCGAACGGCCACTGGGTGGCACCAACTCCTCCCACGGAACCAATGTAACTCGTAGGTACTGACCCCGCAACCGCGGGACTCCCGGTTTGAGAATACGATGGTAATTTGCATATTTATAGACTTAGGCATAAAAACAGGACATTAGAGGGTGAAAACTCGAAATAGCCCCCGAACGGCCCCGTGGGTGGCACCAACACCTCCCACGGGACCAATGTAACTCATAGGAACTGACCCCACAGTCGCAGGATTCCCGATTTGAGAATTCGAAAATAATTTGTATATTTCTTGACTTAGGCTTAAAAACATGATGTTGGAGGGTGAAAACTCTTAACAGCCGCCGAACGGCCACCTGGGTGGAACCAACACCTCCCACGGGACCAATGTAACTCGTAGGAACTGACCCCGCAGCCGTGGGTCTCCCGATTTGAGAGTACGTTGATAATTTGTATACTTCTAGACTTAGGCTTAAAAACATGACGTTAGAGGGTAAAAACTCGAAACAGCCCCTAAACGGCCTCGTGGGTGGCACCAACACCTACCACGAGACCAATGTAACTCGTAGAAACTGACCCCGCAGCCGCGGGACTCCCGATTTCAGAGTACGACAGTAATTTGCATATTTCTAGACTTAGGCTTAAAAACATGACGTTATAGGGTAAAAACACGAAACAGCCCCCGAACGGCCATGTGGGTTGCAGCAACACCTCCCACGGGACCAATGTAACTCGTAGGAACTGACCCCACAGCCCCGGGACTCCCAATTAGAGAATTCGATAATAATGTGTATATCTCTAGACTTACTCTTAAAAACATGATGTTAGAGGGTGAAAACTCGAAACAACCCCCAAACAGCCCCTTGGGTGGCACCAACACCTCCCTCGGGACCAGCGTAACCCATAGGAACTGACCCCGTAGTCGCGGGTCTCCCGTTTTGAGAGTACAACGGTAATTAGCATTTTTTTTATATTTAAGCAAAACATGACGTTAGAGGGTGAAAACTCGAAACAGCCCCCGAACGGCCACGTGGGTGGCACCAACACCTCCCACGGGACCAATGTAACTCGTAGGAACTGACCCCACAGCCGTGGGACTCCCAATTTGAGAATTCGATAATAATGTGAATATCTCTAGACTTAGGCTTAAAAACAGGACCTTAGAGGGTGAAAACTCGAAACAACCCCAAACAGCCCCATGGGTGGCACCAACACCTCCCACGGGACCAACGTAACCCGTAGGAACTAACCCCATAGCCGCGGGTCTCCCATTTTGAGAGTACAACGGTAATTTGCATATTTCAAGATTTAAGCAAAACATGACCTTAGAGAGTGAAAACTTGAAACAGCCCCGGAACGGCATCGTGGGTGGCACTAACACCTCTTACGGGACCAATGTAACTCGTAGGAACTGAGCCTGCAGCCGCGGGTCTCCCGAATTGAGAGTACGATGGTAATTTGAATATTTCAAGGCTTAGGCCTAAAAACATGAAGTTAGAGGGTGAAAACTCGAAACAGCCCCCAAACGGCCCCGTGGGTGGCCCCAACACCTCCCACGGGACCAATGTAACTCGTAGAAACTGACCCCGCAGCCGCGGGTCTCCCGATTTGAGAGTACGATGGTAATTTGAATATTTCTAGACTTATACTTAAAAACATGACGTTATAGTGTGAAGACTCGAAAGATCCCCCGAACGGCACCGTGGGTGGCACCAACACATCCCACTGGACCAATGTTACTCGTAGGTCCTGACCCCACAACCGCGAGACTCCCGATTTGATAATACGATGGTAATTTTCATATTTCTAGACTTAGGCTTCAAAACATCACGTTAGAGGGTGAAAACTCGAAACATCCCCCGAACGGCACCGTGGGTGGCACCAAAACCTCCCATGGGACCAATGTAATTCGTAGGAACTGACCCCACAGCCGCGGGACTCCCGATTTGAGAATTCGATAATAATTTGTATATTTCTAGACTTAATCTTAAAAACATGACGTTGGAGCGTGAAAACTCGAAACAGCCGCCAAACGGCCTAGGGGGTGGAACCAACACCTCCCACGGGACCAATGTAACTCGTAGGAACTGACCCCGCAGCCGCGGATCTCCCGATTTGAGAGTACGACTGTAATTTGTATATTTATAGACTTAGGCTTAAAAACATGACGTTAGAGGGTAAAAACTCGAAACAGCCCCCAAACAGCCTCGTGGGTGGCACCAACACCTCCCACATGACCAATGTAACTCGTAGAAACTGACCCCGCAGCCGCGGGTCTCTCGATTTTAGAGTACGACAGTAATTTACATATTTCTAGACTTAGACTTAAAAACATGACGTTAGAGGGTGAAAACTCGAAAGATCCCCCGAACGGCCACTGGGTGGCACCAACTCCTCCCATGGGACCAATGTAACTCATAGGTACTGACTCCGCAACCGCGGGACTCCCGGTTTGAGAATACGATGGTAATTTGCATATTTATAGACTTAGGCATAAAAACAGGACATTAGAGGGTGAAAACTCGAAACAGCCCCCGAACGGCCCCGTGGGTGGCACCAACACCTCCCACGGGACCAATGTAACTCATAGGAACTGACCCCACAGTCGTGGGACTCCCGATTTGAGAATTCGAAAATAATTCATATATTTCTAGACTTAGGCTTAAAAACATGACGTTGGAGGGTGAAAACTCTTAACAGCCGCCGAACGGCCACCTGGGTGGAACCAACACCTCCCACGGGACCAATGTCACTCGTAGGAACTGACCCCGCAGCCGCGGGTCTCCCGATTTGAGAGTACGATGATAATTTGTATACTTATAGACTTAGGCTTAAAAACATGACGTTAGAGGGTAAAAACTCGAAACAGCCCCTAAACGGCCTCGTGGGTGGCACCAACACCTACCACGAGACCAATGTAACTCGTAGAAACTGACCCCGCAGCCGCGGGACTCCCGATTTCAGAGTACGACAGTAATTTGCATATTTCTAGACTTAGGCTTAAAAACATGACGTTATAGGGTAAAAACACGAAACAGCCCCCGAACGGCCATGTGGGTTGCAGCAACACCTCCCACGGGACCAATGTAACTCGTAGGAACTGACCCCACAGCCCCGGGACTCCCAATTAGAGAATTCGATAATAATGTGTATATCTCTAGACTTACTCTTAAAAACATGACGTTAGAGGGTGAAAACTCGAAACAACCCCCAAACAGCCCCTTGGGTGGCACGAAAACCTCCCTCGGGACCAACGTAACCCATAGGAACTGACCCCCTAGCCGCGGGTCTCCCGTTTTCAGAGTACAACGGAAATTAGCATATTTCTATATTTAAGCAAAACATGACGTTAGAGGGTGAAAACTCAAAACAGCCCCGGAACGGCCACGTGGGTGGCACCAACACCTCCCACGGGACCAATGTAACTCGTAGGAACTGACCCCACAGCCGCGGGACTCCCAATTTGAGAATTCGATAATAATGTGTATATCTCTAGACTTAGGCTTAAAAACAGGACCTTAGAGGGTGAAAACTCGAAACAACCCCCAAACAGCCCCTTGGGTGGCACCAACACCTCCCACGGGACCAACGTAACCCGTAGGAACTGACCCCGTAGCCGCGGGTCTCCCATTTTGAGAGTACAACGGTAATTTGCATATTTTAAGATTTAAGCAAAACATCACCTTAGAGAGTGAAAACTTGAAACAGCCCCGGAATGGCATCGTGGGTGGCACCAACACCTCCCACGGGACCATTGTAACTCGTGCATCCGCGGGTCTCCCGAATTGAGAGTACGACGATAATTTGAATATTTCTAGGCTTAGGCCTAAAAACATGACGTTAGAGGGTAAAAACTCAAAACAGCCCCCAAACGGCCCGGTGGGTGGCCCCAACACCTCCCACGGGACCAATGTAACTCGTAGAAACTGACCCCGCAGCCGCGGGTCTCCCGATTTAAGAGTACGATGGTAATTTGAAAATTTCTAGACTTATACTTAAAAACATAACGTTAGAGGGTGAAGACTCGAAAGATCCCCCGAACGGCACCGTGGGTGGCACCAACACATCCCACGGGACCAATGTTACTCGTAGGTACTGACCCCGCAACCGCGAGACTCCCGGTTTGAGAATACGATGGTAATTTTCATATTTCTAGACTTAGGCATAAAAACAGGACGTTAGAGGGTCAAAACTCGAAACAACCCACGAACGGCCCCGTGGGTGGCACCAACACCTCCCACGGGACCAATGTAACTCGTAGGAACTGACCCCACAGCCGCGGGACTCCCGATTTGAGGATTCGATAATAATTTTTATATTTCTAGACTTAGGCTTAAAAACATGATGTTAGAGGGTGAAAACTCAAAACAGCCCCCGAACGGCCACGTGGGTGGCACCAACACCTCCCACGGGACCAATGTAACTCGTAGGAACTGACCCCGCAGCCGCGGATCTCCCGATTTGAGAGTACGACTGTAATTTGTATATTTCTAGACTTAGGCTTAAAAACATGACGTTAGAGGGTAAAAACTCGAAACAGCCCCCAAACAGCCTCGTGGGTGGCACCAACACCTCCCACATGACCAATGTAACTCGTAGAAACTGACCCCGCAGCCGCGGGTCTCTCGATTTTAGAGTACGACAGTAATTTACATATTTCTAGACTTAGACTTAAAAACATGACGTTAGAGGGTGAAAACTCGAAAGATCCCCCGAACGGCCACTGGGTGGCACCAACTCCTCCCATGGGACCAATGTAACTCGTAGGTACTGACTCCGCAACCGCGGGACTCCCGGTTTGAGAATACGATGGTAATTTACATATTTATAGACTTAGGCATAAAAACAGGACATTAGAGGGTGAAAACTCGAAACAGACCCCGAACGGCCCCGTGGGTGGCACCAACACCTCCCACGGGACCAATGTAACTCATAGGAACTGACCCCACAGTCGCGGGACTCCCGATTTGAGAATTTGAAAATAATTCGTATATTTCTAGACTTGGGCTTAAAAACATGACGTTGGAGGGTGAAAACTCTTAACAGCCGCCGAACGGCCACCTGGGTGGAACCAACACCTCCCACGGGATCAATGTAACTTGTAGGAACTGACCCCGCTGCCGCGGGTCTCCCGATTTGAGAGTACGGTGATAATTTGTATACTTATAGACTTAGGCTTAAAAACATGACGTTAGAGGGTAAAAACTCGAAACAGCCCCTAAACGACCTCGTGGGTGGCACCAACACCTCCCACGGGACCAATGTAACTCGTAGAAACTGACCCCGCAGCCGCGGGTCTCCCGATTTCAGAGTACGACAGTAATTTGCATATTTCTAGACTTAGGCTTAAAAACATGACGTTATAGGGTAAAAACACGAAACAGCCCCCGAACGGCCATGTGGGTTGCACCAACACCTCCCACGGGACCAATGTAACTCGTAGGAACTGACCCCACAGCCCCGGGACTCCCAATTTGAGAATTCGATAATAATGTGTATATCTCTAGACTTACTCTTAAAAACATGATGTTAGAGGGTGAAAACTCGAAACAACCCCCAAACAGCCCCTTGGGTGGCAACAAAACCTCCCTCGGGACCAACGTAACCCATAGGAACTGACCCCCTAGCCGCGGGTCTCCCGTTTTCAGAGTACAACGGTAATTAGCATATTTCTATATTTAAGCAAAACATGACGTTAGAGGGTGAAAACTCGAAACAGCCCCGGAACGGCCACGTGGGTGGCACCAACACCTCCCACGGGACCAATGTAACTCGTAGGAACTGACCCCATAGCCGCGGGACTCCCAATTTGAGAATTCGAAATTAATGTGTATATCTCTAGACTTAGGCTTAAAAACAGGACCTTAGAGGGTGAAAACTCGAAACAACCCCCAAACAGCCCCTTGGGTGGCACCAACACCTCCCACGGGACCAACGTAACCCGTAGGAACTGACCCCGTAGCCGCGGGTCTCCCATTTTGAGAGTACAACAGTAATTTGCATATTTTAAGATTTAAGCAAAACATGACCTTAGAGAGTGAAAACTTGAAACAGCCCCGGAACGGCATCGTGGGTGGCACCAACACCTCCCACGGGACCATTGTAACTCGTGCATCCGCGGGTCTCCCGAATTGAGAGTATGACGGTAATTTGAATATTTCTAGGCTTAGGCCTAAAAACATGACGTTAGAGGGTAAAAACTCAAAACAGCCCCCGAACCGCCCGGTGGGTGGCCCCAACACCTCCCACGGGACCAATGTAACTCGTAGAAACTGACCCCGCAGCCGCGGGTCTCCCGATTTAAGAGTACGATGGTAATTTGAAAATTTCTAGACTTATACTTAAAAACATGACGTTAGAGGGTGAAGACTCGAAAGATCCCCCGAACGGCACCGTGGGTGTCACCAACACATCCCACGGGACCAATGTTACTCGTAGGTACTAACCCCGCAACCGCGAGACTCCCGATTTGAGAATACGATGGTAATTTTCATATTTCTAGACTTAGGCATAAAAACAGGACGTTAGAGCGTCAAAACTCGAAACAGCCCACGAACGGCCCCGTGGGTGGCACCAACACCTCCCACGGGACCAATGTAACTCGTAGGAACTGACCCCACAGCCGCGGGACTCCCGATTTGAGGATTCGATAATAATTTTTATATTTCTAGACTTAGGCTTAAAAACATGATGTTAGAGGGTGAAAACTCAAAACAGTCCCCGAACGGCCACGTGGGTGGCACCAACACCTCCCACGGGACCAATGTAACTCGTTCGAACTGACCCCGCAGTCGCGGGTCTCCCATTTTGAGAGTACGACTGTAATTTGCATATTGCTAGACTTAGGTTTAAAAACATGACGTTAGAGGGTGAAAACTCGAAACATCCCACGAACGGCACCGTGGGTGGCACCAACACCTCACACGGGACTAATGTAACTCGTAGAAATTGACCCCACAGTCGCGGGACTCCCGATTTTATAATTCGATAGTAATTTGTATATTTCTAGACTTAAGCTTAAAAACATAACGTTGGAGGGTGAAAATTCGAAACAGTTGCCGAACAGCCACGTGGGTGGAACCACACCCCCCACGGGACCAATGTAACTCGTAGGAACTGACCCCGTACGATGGTAATTTGTATATTTCTAGACTTAGGATTAAAAACATGACATTAGAGGGTAAAAACTCGAAACAGCCCCCAAACGGCCTCGTGGGTGGCACGAACACCTCCCACGGGACCATTGTAACTCGTAGAAACTGACCCCGCAGCCGCGGGTCTCCCGATTTCAGAGTATGACAGTAATTTGCATATTTCTAGACTTAGAGTTAAAAACATGACGCTAGAGGGTAAAAACTCGAAAGACCCCCGAACGGCATCGTGGGAGGCACCAACACCTCCCACGGGACCAATGTAACTCGTAGGTACTGGCCCTGCCACTGCGGGACTCCCGATTTGAAAATACGACGGTAATATGCATATTTATAGACTTAGGCATAAAAATAGGACATTAGAGGGTGAAAACTCGAAACAACCCCCGAACGGCCTCGTGGGTTGCACCAACACCTCTGACGGGACCAATGTAACTCGTAGGAACTGACCCCACAGCCGCGGGACTCCCGATTTCAGAGTACAAAAGTAATTTGCATATTTCTAGACTTAGGCTTAAAAACATGATGTTAGAGGGTGAAAACTCGAAAGATCCCCCGAACGGCACCGTGGGAGGCACCAACACCTCCCACGGGACCAATGTAACTCGTAGGTACTGACCCCGAAACCGCAGGACTCCTGGTTTGAGAATACGACGGGAATTTGCATATTTATAGACTTAGGCAGAAAAATAGGACATTACACGGTGAAAACTCGAAACAGTCCCCGAACCGCCTCGTGGGTGACACTAACAGCTCCCACGGGACCAATGTAACTCGTAGGAACTGACCCCACAGCCGCGGGACTCCCGATTTGAGAATTCAATAATAATTTGTATATTTCTAGACTTAAGCTCAAAAACATGACCTTAGAGGGTGAAAACTCGAAACAACCCCCAAACAGCCCCTTGGGTGGCACCAACACCTCCCACGGGACCAACATAGCCCGTAGGAACTGACCCCATAGCCGCGGGTCTCCCATTTTGAGAGTACAACGGTAATTTCCATATTTTTAGATTAAAGCAAAACATGGAATTTGAGGGTGAAAACTCGAAACAACCCCCGAACGGCCCCGTGGGTGGCACCAACACCTCCCACGGGACCAATGTAACTCGTAGGAACCGACCCCACAGCCGTGGGAGTCCCGATTTTAGAATTCGATAATAATTTGTATATTTCTAGACTTAGGCTTAAAACATGACCTTAGAGGGTGAAAACTCGAAACAGCCCCGGAACGTCCACGTGGGTGGCACCAACACCTCCCACGGGACCAATGCAACTCGTAGGACCTGAGCCCGCAGCCGTGGGTCTCTCGAATTGAGAGTACGACGGTAATTTGAATATTTATAGGCTTAGGCCTAAAAACATGACATTAGAGGGTAAAAACTCGAAACTGCCCCCAAAAGGCCCCGTGGGTGGCCCCAACTCCTCCCACGTGACCAATGTAACTCGTAGGAACTGACCCCGCAGCCGCGGGTCTCCCGATTTTAGAGTACGGCAAGAATTTGCATATTTCTAGACATAGACTTAAAAACATGAGGTTAGAGGGTGAAAACTCGAAAGATCCCCCGAACGGCACCGTGGGAGGCACCAACACCTCCAACGGGACCAATGAAACTCGTAGGTACTGACCGCGCAACCGCGGGACTCCCGGTTCGAGAATAAGACGGTAATTTGCATGTTTATAGACTTAGGCATAAAAATAGGACATTAGCGGGTGAAAACTCGAAACAGCCCCCGAACGGCCTCGTGGGTGGCACCAACACCTCCCACGGGACCAATGTAACTCGTAGGAACTGACCCCACAGCCTCGCGACTCCCGATTTGAGAATTCAAAAATAATTTATATATGTCTAGGCTTAGGCTTAAAAACATGACCTTAGAGGGTGAAAACTCGAAACAACCCCCAAACGGCCCCTTGGGTGGCACCAACACCTCCCACGGGACCAACGTAACCCGTAGGAACTGACCTCGTAGCCGCGGGTCTCCTGTTTTAAGATTACATCGGTAATTTGCATATTTCTAAATGTAAGCAAAACATGGTGTTTGAGGGTGAAAACTAGAAACAACCCCAGAATGGCCCCGTGGGTGGCACCAACACCTCCCACGGGACCAATGTAACTCGTAGGAACTGACCCCATAGCCGCGGGACTCCCAGTTTGAGAGTTCGATAATAATTTGTATATTTAGAGGCTTAAGCTTAAAAACATGGCCTTAGAGGGTGAAAACTCGAAACAGCCCCCAAAAATCCCCTTGGGTGGACAAACACCTCCCACGGGACCAACGTAACCCGCAGGTACTGACCCCGTAGCCGCGGGTCTCCCGTCTTGAGAGTACAACGGTAATTTGTAAATTTCTATATTTAAGCAAAACATGGCATTTGAGGGTGAAAACTTGAAACAACCCCCGAACGGCCCCGTGGGTGGCACCAACACCTCCCACGGGACCAATGTAACTCATAGGAACTGACCCCACAGCCGCGGGACTCCCGATTTGAGAATTCGATAATAATTTGTATATTTCTAGACTTAGCCTTAAAAACATGACCTTGGAGGGTGAAAACTCAAAACAGACCCCGAACGGCCACGTTGGTGGCACCAACACCTCCAACGGGACCAATGTAGCTCATAGGAACTGACCCTGCAGCCGCGGGTCTCCCGATTTTAGAGTACGACGTTAATTTCTAAATTTTTAGACTTAGGCCTAAAAACATGACGTTAGAGGGTAAAAACTCGAAACAACCCCCAAACGGTCCCGTGGGTGGCCCCAACACCTCCCACGACACCAATGTAACTCTTAGAAACTGACCCCCCAGCCGCGGGTCTCCTGAATTCATAGTACGACAATAATTTGCATATATCTAGACTTAGGCTTAAAAACATGGCGTTAGGGGGTGAAAACTCGAAAGATCCCCCGAACGGCACCGTGGGTGGCACCAACACCTCCCACGGAACCAATGTAACTCGTAGGTACTTACCCCGCAACCGCGCGACTCCCGATTTGATAATACGACGGTAATTTAAATATTTATAGACTTAGGCATAAAAATAAGACATTAGAGGGTAAAAACTCGAAACAGCCCCCGAACGGCCCCGTGGGTGGCACCAACACCTTCTACGGGACCAATGTAACTCGTAGGAACTGACCCCACAGCCGCGGGACTCCCAATCGGAGATTTCAAAAATAATTTATATATTTCGAGACTTAGGATTAAAAATAGGACCTTAGAGGGTGAAAACTCGAAACAACCCCCAAACAGCCCCTTGGGTGGCACCAACACATCCCACGGGACCAACATAACCCGTAGGAACTGACCCCGTAGCCGCGGGTCTCCCATTTTGAGAGTGCAATGGTAATTTGCATATTTCTAGATCGAAGCAAAACATGGCATTTTAGGGTAAAAACTCGAAACAACCCCCGAACGGTCCCGTAGGTGGCACCAAGACCTCCCACGGGACCAATGTAACACGTAGGAACTCACCCCACAGCCGCGGGACTCCCGATTTGAGAATTCGATAATAATTTGTATATTTCTAGACTTAGGCTTAAAAACATGACGTTAGAGGGTGAAAACTCGAAACAACCCCCGAACGGCCACGTGGGTGGCACTAACACCTCCCACGGGACCAATGTAACTCATTGGAACTGACCCCGCAGCCGCGGGTCTCCCAATTTGAGAGTACGACTGTAATTTGCATATTTGTAGACATATACTTAAAAACATGACGTTAGAGGGTGAAAACTCAAAACATCCCCCGAACGGCACCGTGGGTGGCACCAACACCTCTCACGGGACCAATGCAACTCGTAGGAACTGACCCCACAGCCGCGGGATTCCCGATTTGATAATTCGATAATAATTTTTATATTTCTAGACTTTAGCTTAAAAACATGACGTTGGAGGATGAAAACCCGAAACAGCCACCGAACGGCCCCGTGGGTGGCACCAACACCTCCCACGGGACCAATGTAACTCGTACGAACTGACCCCCCAGCCGCGGGACTCCCGATTTGAGAATTCGATAATAATTTGTATATTTCTAGACTTAGGCTTAAAAACATGACGTTAGAGGGTGAAAACACGAAACATCCCCCGAACGGCCCCTTGGGTGCCACCAACACCGCCCACGGGACCGATGTAACTCGTAGGAACTGACCCGACAGTTGCGGGACTTCCGATTTGAGAATTAGATAATAATTTGTATATTTCTAGACTTCGGCTTAAAAACATGACGTTAGAGGGTGAAAACTCAAAACAACCCCCGAACGGCCAAGTGGATGGAACTAACACCTCCCACGGGACCAATGTAACTCGTTGGAACTGACCCCGCAGCCGCGGGTCTCCCGATTTGAGAGTCCGATGGTAATTTGTATATTTCTAGACTTAGGCTTAAAAACATGACATTAGAGGGTAAAAACTCGAAACAGCCCCCAAACGGCCTCGTGGGTGGCACCAACACCTCCCACGGGACCAATATAACTTGTAGAAACTGACCCCGCAGTTGCGGGTCTCCCGATTTGAGAGTACGACAGTAATTTGAATATTTCTATACTTAGGGTTAAAAACATGACGTTAGAGGGTGAAAACTCGAGAGATCCCCCGAACGGTACATTGGGTGGCACCAACACCTCCCACGGGACCAATGTAACTAGTAGGTACTCACCCCGCAATTGCGGGACTCACGGTTTGAGAATACGACGATAATTTGCATATTTTTAGACTTAGGCATAAAAACAGGACTTTAGAGGGTGAAAACTCGAAACAGCCCCCGAACGGCCCCGTGGCTGGCACCAACACCTCCCACGGGACCAATGTAACTCGTAGGAACTGAGCCCACAGCCGCGGGACTCCCGATTTGAGAATTCGAAAATAATTTGTATATTTCTAGACTTAGGCTTAAAAACATGACGTTGGAGGGTGAAAACTCGAAACAGCCGCCGAACGACCACGTGGGTGGCACCAACACCTCCCATGGGACCAATGTAACTCGTAGAAACTGACCCCGCAGCCGCGGGTCTCCCGATTGGAGAATACGATGGTAATTTGAATATTTCTAGACTTAGACTTAAAAACATGACGTCAGAGGGTGAAGACTCGAAAGATCCCCCGAACGGCACCATGGGTGGCACCAACACATCCCACGGGACCAATGTTACTCGTAGGTACTGACCCCACAACCGCGGGACTCCCGATTTGAGAATACGATGGTAATTTGCCTATTTCTAGACTTAGGCATAAAAACAGGACGTTAGAGGGTGAAATCTCGAAAAAGCCCCCGAACGACCCCGTGGGTGGCACCAACACCTCCCACGGGACCAATGTAACTCGTAGGAACTGACCCCGCAGCCGCGGGACTCCCGAATTGAGAATTCGATAATAATTTTTATATTTCTAGACTTAGGCTTAAAAACATGATGTTAGAGGGTGAAAACTTGAAACAACCCCTGAACGGCCACGTGGGTGGCACCAACAGCTGCCACGAGACCAATGTAACTCGTTCGAACTGACCCCACAGCCACGGGTCTCCGGTTTTGAGAGTACGACTGTAATTTTCATATTTCTAGACTTACGCTTAAAAACATGACGTTAGAGGGTGAAAACTCGAAACATCCCACGAACGACACCGTGGGTGGCACCAACACCTCCCACGGGACCAATGTCACTCGTAGGAACTAACCCCACAGCCGCGGGACTCCTGATTTTAGAATTCGATAATAATTTGTATATTTCTAGACTTAAGCTTAAAAACATGGCGTTGGAGGGTGAAAACTCGAAACAGCCGCCGAACGGCCACGTGGGTGGAACCAACACCTCCCACAGGACCAATGTAACTCGTAGGAACTGTCCCCGCATCCGCGGGTCACCCGATTTGAGAGTATGATGATAATTTGTATATTTCTAGACTTAGGCTTAAAAACATGACGTTAGACGGTGAAAACTCAAAAGATCCCCTGAACGGCACCGTGGGTGGCACCAACACATCCCACGAGACCAATGTAACTCGTAGGTACTGACCCCGCAATCGCGGGACTCCCGATTTGAGAATACGACGGTAATTTGCATATTTATAGACTTAGGCTTAAAAACATGACGTTAGGGGGTGAAAACTCGAAAGATCCCCCGAACGGCACCGTGGGTGGCACCAACACCTCCCACGGAACCAATGTAACTCGTAGGTACTTACCCCGCAACCGCGCGACTCCCGATTTGATAATACGACGGTAATTTAAATATTTATAGACTTAGGCATAAAAATAAGACATTAGAGTGTAAAAACTCGAAACAGCCCCCGAACGGCCCCGTGGGTCGCACCAACACCTCCTACGGGACCAATGTAACTCGTAGGAACTGACCCCACAGCCGCGGGACTCCCAATCGGAGATTTCAAAAATAATTTATATATTTCGAGACTTAGGATTAAAAATAGGACCTTAGAGGGTGAAAACTCGAAACAACCCCCAAACAGCCCCTTGGGTGGCACCAACACATCCCACGGGACCAACATAACCCGTAGGAACTGACCCCCTAGCCGCGGGTCTCCCATTTTGAGAGTACAATGGTAATTTGCATATTTCTAGATCGAAGCAAAACATGGCATTTTAGGGTAAAAACTCGAAACAACCCCCGAACGGTCCCGTAGGTGGCACCAAGACCTCCCACGGAACCAATGTAGCACGTAGGAACTCACCCCACAGCCGCGGGACTCCCGATTTGAGAATTCGATAATAATTTGTATATTTCTAGACTTAGGCTTAAAAACATGACGTTAGAGGGTGAAAACTCGAAACAACCCCCGAACGGCCACGTGGGTGGCACTAACACCTCCCACGGGACCAATGTAACTCGTTGGAACTGACCCCGCAGCCGCGGGTCTCCCGATTTGAGAGTATGACTGTAATTTGCATATTGGTAGACATATGCTTAAAAACATGACGTTAGAGGGTGAAAACTCAAAACATCCCCCGAACGGCACCGTGGGTGGCACCAACACCTCGCACGGGACCAATGCAACTCGTAGGAACTGACCCCACAGCCGCGGGATTCCCGATTTGATAATTCGATAATAATTTGTATATTTCTAGACTTTAGCTTAAAAATATGACGTTGGAGGATGAAAACCCGAAACAGCCACCGAACGGCCCCGTGGGTGGCACCAACACCTCCCACGGGACCAATGTAACTCGTATGAACTGACCCCCCAGCCGCGGTACTCCCGATTTGAGAATTCGATAATAATTTGTATATTTCTAGACTTAGGCTTAAAAACATGACGTTAGAGGGTGAAAACACGAAACATCCCCCGAACGGCCCCTTGGGTGCCACCAACACCGCCCACGGGACCGATGTAACTCGTAGGAACTGACCCCACAGCTGCGGGACTTCCGATTTGAGAATTAGATAATAATTTGTATATTTCTAGACTTCGGCTTAAAAACATGACGTTAGAGGGTGAAAACTCAAAACAACCCCCGAACGGCCAAGTGGATGGAACTAACACCTCCCACGGGACCAATGTAACTCGTTGGAACTGACCCCGCAGCCGCGGGTCTTCCGATTTGAGAGTCCGATGGTAATTTGTATATTTCTAGACTTAGGCTTAAAAACATGACGTTAGAGGGTAAAAACTCGAAACAGCCCCCAAACGGCCTCATGGGTGGCACCAACACCTCCCACGGGACCAATATAACTTGTAGAAACTGACCCCGCAGCTGCGGGTCTCCCGATTTCAGAGTACGACAGTAATTTGAATATTTCTAGACTTAGGGTTAAAAACATGACGTTAGAGGGTGAAAACTCGAGAGATCCCCCGAACGGTACATTGGGTGGCACCAACACCTCCCACGGGACCAATGTAACTAGTAGGTACTCACCCCGCAATTGCGGGACTCACGGTTTGAGAATACGACGATAATTTGCATATTTTTAGACTTAGGCATAAAAACAGGACTTTAGAGGGTGAAAACTCGAAACAGCCCCCGAACGGCCCTGTGGCTGGCACCAACACCTCCCACGGGACCAATGTAACTCGTAGGAACTGAGCCCACAGCCGCGGGACTCCCGATTTGAGAATTCGAAAATAATTTGTATATTTCTAGACTTAGGCTTAAAAACATGACGTTGGAGGGTGAAAACTCGAAACAGCCGCCGAACGACCACATGGGTGGCACCAACACCTCCCATGGGACCAATGTAACTCGTAGAAACTGACCCCGCAGCCGCGGGTCTCCCGATTGGAGAATACGATGGTAATTTGAATATTTCTAGACTTAGACTTAAAAACATGACGTCAGAGGGTGAAGACTCGAAAGATCCCCCGAACGGCACCGTGGGTGGCACCAACACATCCCACGGGACCAATGTTACTCGTAGGTACTGACCCCACAACCGCGGGACTCCCGATTTGAGAATACGATGGTAATTTGCCTATTTCTAGACTTAGGCATAAAAATAGGACGTTAGAGGGTGAAATCTCGAAACAGCCCCCGAACGACCCCGTGGGTGGCACCAACACCTCCCACGGGACCAATGTAACTCGTAGGAACTGACCCCGCAGCCGCGGGACTCCCGATTTGAGAATTCGATAATAATTTTTATATTTCTAGACTTAGGCTTAAAAACATGATGTTAGAGGGTGAAAACTTGAAACAACCCCAGAACGGCCACGTGGGTGGCACCAACAGCTCCCACGAGACCAATTTAACTCGTTCGAACTGACCCCACAGCCACGGGTCTCCGGTTTTGAGAGTACGACTGTAATTTTCATATTTCTAGACTTACGCTTAAAAACATGACGTTAGAGGGTGAAAACTCGAAACATCCCACGAACGACACCGTGGGTGGCACCAACACCTCCCACGGGACCAATGTCACTCGTAGGAACTAACCCCACAGCCGCGGGACTCCTGATTTTAGAATTCGATAATAATTTGTATATTTCTAGACTTAAGCTTAAAAACATGGCGTTGGAGGGTGAAAACTCGAAACAGCCGCCGAACGGCCACGTGGGTGGAACCAACACCTCCCACAGGACCAATGTAACTCGTAGGAACTGTCCCCGCATCCGCGGGTCACCCGATTTGAGAGTATGGCGATAATTTGTATATTTCTAGACTTAGGCTTAAAAACATGACGTTAGAGGGTGAAAACACGAAAGATCCCCTGAACGGCACCGTGGGTGGCACCAACACATCCCACGAGACCAATGTAACTCGTAGGTACTGACCCCGCAACCGCGGGACTCCCGATTTGAGAATACGACGGTAATTTGCATATTTATAGACTTAGCCTTAAAAACATGACGTTAGGGGGTGAAAACTCGAAAGATCCCCCGAACGGCACCGTGGGTGGCACCAACACCTCCCACGGAACCAGTGTAACTCGTAGGTACTTACCCCGCAACCGTGCGACTCCCGATTTGATAATACGACGGTAATTTAAATATTTATAGACTTAGGCATAAAAATAAGACATTAGAGTGTAAAAACTCGAAACAGCCCCCGAACGGCCCCGTGGGTGGCACCAACACCTCCTACGGGACCAATGTAACTCGTAGGAACTGACCCCACAGCCGCGGGACTCCCAATCGGAGATTTCAAAAATAATTTATATATTTTGAGACTTAGGATTAAAAATAGGACCTTAGAGGGTGAAAACTCGAAACAACCCCCAAACAGCCCCTTGGGTGGCACCAACACATCCCACGGGACCAACATAACCCGTAGGAACTGACCCCGTAGCCGCGGGTCTCCCATTTTGAGAGTACAATGGTAATTTGCTTTTTTCTAGATCGAAGCAAAACATGGCATTTTAGGGTAAAAACTCGAAATAACCCCCGAACGGTCCCGTAGGTGGCACCAAGACCTCCCACGGGACCAATGTAACACGTAGGAACTCACCCCACAGCCGCGGGACTCCCGATTTGAGAATTCGATAATAATTTATATATTTCTAGACTTAGGCTTAAAAACATGACGTTAGAGGGTGAAAACTCGAAACAACCCCCGAACGGCCACGTGGGTGGCACTAACACCTCCCACGGGACCAATGTAACTCGTTGGAACTGACCCCGCAGCCGCGGGTCTCCCGATTTGAGAGTACGACTGTAATTTGCATATTTGTAGACATATGCTTAAAAACATGACGTTAGAGGGTGAAAACTCAAAACATCCCCCGAACGGCACCGTGGGTGGCACCAACACCTCTCACGGGACCAATGCAACTCGTAGGAACTGACCCCACAGCCGCGGGATTCCCGATTTGATAATTAGATAATAATTTGTATATTTCTAGACTTTAGCTTAAAAATATGACGTTGGAGGATGAAAACCCGAAACAGCCACCGAACGGCCCCGTGGGTGGCACCAACACCTCCCACGGGACCAATGTAACTCGTACGAACTGACCCCCCAGCCGCGGGACTCCCGATTTGAGAATTCGATAATAATTTGTATATTTCTAGACTTAGGCTTTAAAACATGACGTTAGAGGGTGAAAACACGAAACATCCCCCGAACGGCCCCTTGGGTGCCACCAACACCGCCCACGGGACCGATGTAACTCGTAGGAACTGACCCCACAATTGCGGGACTTCCGATTTGAGAATTAGATAATAATTTTTATATTTCTAGACTTCGGCTTAAAAACATGACGTTAGAGGGTGAAAACTCAAAACAACCCCCGAACGGCCAAGTGGATGGAACTAACACCTCCCACGGGACCAATGTAACTCGTTGGAACTGACCCCGCAGCCGCGGGTCTCCCGATTTGAGAGTCCGATGGTAATTTGTATATTTCTAGACTTAGGCTTAAAAACATGACGTTAGAGGGTAAAAAATCGAAACAGCCCCCAAACGACCTCGTGGGTGGCACCAACACCTCCCACGGGACCAATATAACTTGTAGAAACTGACCCCGCAGCTGCGGGTCTCCCGATTTCAGAGTACGACAGTAATTTGAATATTTCTAGACTTAGGGTTAAAAACATGACGTTAGAGGGTGAAAACTCGAGAGATCCCCCGAACGGTACATTGGGTGGCACCAACACCTCCCACGGGACCAATGTAACTAGTAGGTACTCACCCCGCAATTGCGGGACTCACGGTTTGAGAATACGACGATAATTTGCATATTTTTAGACTTAGGCATAAAAACAGGACTTTAGAGGGTGAAAACTCGAAACAGCCCCCGAACGGCCCCGTGGCTGGCACCAACACCTCCCACGGGACCAATGTAACTCGTAGGAACTGAGCCCACAGCCGCGGGACTCCCGATTTGAGAATTCGAAAATAATTTGTATATTTCTAGACTTAGGCTTAAAAACATGACGTTGGAGGGTGAAAACTCGAAACAGCCGCCGAACGACCACGTGGGTGGCACCAACACCTCCCATGGGACCAATGTAACTCGTAGAAACTGACCCCGCAGCCGCGGGTCTCCCGATTTGAGAATACGATGGTAATTTGAATATTTCTAGACTTAGACTTAAAAACATGACGTCAGAGGGTGAAGACTCGAAAGATCCCCCGAACGGCACCGTGGGTGGCACCAACACATCCCACGGGACCAATGTTACTCGTAGGTACTGACCCCACAACCGCGGGACTCCCGATTTGAGAATACGATGGTAATTTGCCTATTTCTAGACTTAGGCATAAAAACAGGACGTTAGAGGGTGAAATCTCGAAACAGCCCCCGAACGACCCCGTGGGTGGCACCAACACCTCCCACGGGACCAATGTAACTCGTAGGAACTGACCCCGCAGCCGCGGGACTCCCAATTTGAGAATTCGATAATAATTTTTATATTTCTAGACTTAGGCTTAAAAACATGATGTTAGAGGGTGAAAACTTGAAACAGCCCCTGAACGGCCACATGGGTGGCACCAACAGCTCCCACGAGACCAATGTAACTCGTTCGAACTGACCCCACAGCCACGGGTCTCCGGTTTTGAGAGTACGACTGTAATTTTCATATTTCTAGACTTACGCTTAAAAACATGACGTTAGAGGGTGAAAACTCGAAACATCCCACGAACGGCACCGTGGGTGGCACCAACACCTCCCACGGGACCAATGTCACTCGTAGGAACTAACCCCACAGCCGCGGGACTCCTGATTTTAGAATTCGATAATAATTTGTATATTTCTAGACTTAAGCTTAAAAACATGGCGTTGGAGGGTGAAAACTCGAAACAGCCGGCGAACGGCCACGTGGGTGGAACCAACACCTCCCACAGGACCAATGTAACTTGTAGGAACTGTCCCCGCATCCGCGGGTCACCCGATTTGAGAGTATGACGATAATTTGTATATTTCTAGACTTAGGCTTAAAAACATGACGTTAGAGGGTGAAAACTCGAAAGATCCCCTGAACGGCACCGTGGGTGGCACCAACACATCCCACGAGACCAATGTAACTCGTAGGTACTGACCCCGCAACCGCGGGACTCCCGATTTGAGAATACTACGGTAATTTGCATATTTATAGACTTAGGCTTAAAAACATGATGTTAGAGGGTGAAAACTCAAAAGATCCGCCGAACGGCACCGTGGGAGGCACCAACACCTCCCACGGGACCAATGTAACTCGTAGGTACTGACCCCGCAACCGCGGGACTCCCGGTTTGAGAATACGATGGTAATTTTCATATTTATAGACTTATGCATAAAAATAGGACATTAGAGGGTGAAAACTCGAAACATCCCCCGAACGGCCTCGTGGGTGGCACCAACACCACCCACGGGACCAATGTAACTCGTAGGAACTGACCCCACAGCCGCGGGACTCTCGATTTGAGACTTCAAAAAAAATTTGTATATTTCTAGACTTAGGCTTAAAAACATGACCTTAGAGGGTGAAAAATCGAAACAACCCCCAAATAGACCCTTAGGTGGCACCAACACCTCCCACGGGACCAACGTAACCCGTAGGAACTGACCGCGTAGCCGTGGGTCTCCTGTTTTGAGAGTACAACGGTAATTTGCATCTTTTTAGATTTAAGCAAAACATGGCATTTGAGGGTGAAAACTCGTAACAACCTCCGAACGGCCCCTTGGGTGGCACCAACACCTCCCACGGGACCAATGTAACTCGTAGGAACTGACCCCACAGCCGCGGGGCTCCCGATTATAGAATTCGATAATAATTTGTATATTTCTAGACTTAAGCTTAAAAACATGGCCTTAGAGGGTGAAAACTCGAAACAACTCCCAAACAGCCCCTTGGGTGGCTCCAACACCTCCCACGGGACCAACGTAACCCGTAGGTACTGACCCCGTAGCCGTGGGTCCGCCGTTTTAAGAGTACAACGGTAATTTGCATATTTCTATATTTAAGGAAAACATGGCATTTGAGGGTGAAACTTGAAACAACCCCCGAACGGCCCCGTGGGTGACACCAACACCTCCCACGGGACCAATGTAACTCATAGGAACTGACCCCACAGCCGCGGGACTCCCGATTTGAGAATTCGATAATAATTTGTATATTTCTAGACTTAGGCTTAAAAACAAGACCTTAGAGGGTGAAAACTCGAAACAGCCCCCGCACGGCTACGTTGGTGTCACCAATACCTCCCACGGGACCAATGTAACTCGTAGGAACTGACCCCGTAGCCGCGGGTCTCACGATTTGAGAGTACGACGGTAATTTTTATATTTCTAGACTAAGGCCTAAAAACATGACGTTAGAGGGTAAAAACTCGAAACAACCCCCATACGGCCCCGTGGGTGGCCCCAACACCTCCCACGGGACCAATGTAACTCTTAGAAACTGACCCCGCCGCCGCAGGTCTCCCGAATTCAGAGTAAGACAGTAATTTGCATATATCAAGACTTAGGCTTAAAAACATTATGTTAGAGGGTGAAAACTCGAAAGATCCCCCGAACGGCACCGTGGGTGGCACCAACACCTCCCACGGGACCAATGTAACTCGTAGGTACTTACCCCGCAACCACGGGACTCCCATTTTGATAATACGACAGTAATTTAAATATTTATAGACTTAAGCATAAAAACAAGACATTAGAGGGTGAAAACTTGAGACATCCCCCGAACGGCCCCGTGGGTGTCACCAACACCTCCCACGGGATCAATGTAACTCGTAGGAACTAACCCCACAGCCGCGGGACTCCCGATTGGAGAATTCATAAATAATTTGTATATTCCTAGACTTAGGATTAAAAGCATGACCTTAGAGGGTGAAAACTCGAAACAACCCCCAAACAGCCCCTTGGGTGGCACCAACACGTCCCACGGGACCAACATAACCCGTAGGAACTGACCCCGTAGACGCGGGTCCCCCATTTGGAGAGTAAAACAGTAATTTACATATCTCTAGATTTAAGCAAAACATGGCATTTGAGGGTGAAAACTCGAAACAACACCCGAACCGCCCCGTGGGTGGCACCAACACCTCCCACGGGCCCAATGTAACTTGTACGAACTGACCCCACAGCCGCGGGACTCCCAATTTGAGAATTCGATAATAATTTGTATATTTCTAGACTTAGGCTTAAAAACATGACGTTAGAGGGTGAAAACTCGAAACAGCCCCCGAACGGCCACGTGGGTGGCACTAACACCTCCCACAGGACCAATGTATCTCGTTCGAACTGACCCCGCTGCCACGGGTCTCCCGATTTGAGAGTATGACTGTAATTTGCATATTTCTACAAATAGGCTTAAAAACATGACGTTAGAGGGTGAAAACTAGAAACATCCCCTGAACGGCACCGTGGGTGGCACCAACACCTCCCACGGGACCAATATAACTCGTAGGAACTGACCCCATAGCCGCGGGTCTCCCAATTTGAGAGTACGACGGTAATTTGTATATTTCTAGACTTAGGCCTAAAAACATGACGTTAGAGGGTGAAAATTCGAAACAACCGCCAAACGGCCACGTGGGTGGCCCCAACACCTCCCACGGGACCAATGTAACTCGTAGAAACTGACCCCGCAGCCGCGGGTCTCCCGATTTGAGAGTACGACTGTAATTTGCATATTTCTAGACATAGGCTTAAAAACATGGCGTTAGAGGGTGAAAACTAGAAACATCCCCTGAACGGCACCGTGGGTGGCACCAACACCACCCACGGGACCAATATAACTCGTAGGAGCTGACCCCATAGCCGCGGGTCTCCCGATTTGAGAGTACGACGGTAATTTGTATATTTCTAGACTTAGGCCTAAAAACATGACGTTAGAGGGTGAAAATTCGAAACAGCCCCCAAATGGCCCCGTGGGTGGCCCCAACACCTCCCACGTGACCAATGTAACTCGTAGAAACTGACCCCACAACCGCGGGTCTCACGATTAGAGAGTGCGATAGTAATTTCAATATTTCTAGACTTAGGCTTAAAAACATGACGTTAGAGGGTGAAGACTCGAAAGATCCCATGAACGGCACCGTGGGTGGCACCAACACATCCCACGGGACCAATGTTACTCTTAGGTACTGACTCCGCAACCGCGGGACTCTCGATTTGAGAATACGATGGTAATTTGCATATTTCAAGACTTAGGCATAAAAATAGGACGTTAGAGGGTGAAAACTCGAAACAGCCCCCGAACGGCCCCTTGGGTGGCACCAACACCACCCACGGGACCAATATAATTCGTAGGAAGTGACCCCACAGCCGCGAGACTCCCGATTTGATAATTCGATAATAATTTGTATATTTCTAGACTTAAGCTTAAAAACATGACGTTGGAGGGTGAAAACTCGAAACAGCCGCCGAACGGCCACGTGGGTGGAACCAACACCTCCCACGGGACCAATGTACCTTGTAGGAACTGTCCCCGCAGCCGCGGGTCTCCCGATTTGAGAGTATGACGGTAATTTCTATATTTCTAGACTTAGGCTTAAAAACATGACGTTAGAGGGTAAAAACTCGAAACATCCCCCAAACGGCCTCGTGGGTGGCACCAACACCTCCCACGGGACCATTGTAACTCGTAAAAACTGACCCCGCAGCCGCGGGTCTCCCGATTTCTGAGTACGACAAGAATTAGCATATTTATAGACTTAGACTTAAAAACATGACGTTAGAGGGTGAAAACTCAAAAGATCCACCGAACGGCACCGTGGGAGGTACCAACACCTCCAACGGGACCAATGTAACTCATAGGTACAGACCCCGCAACCGCGGGACTCCCGGTTTGAGAATACGATGGTAATTTTCATATTTATAGACTTAGGCATAAAAATTGGACATTAGAGGGTGAAAACTCAAAACAGCCCCCGAACGGCCTCGTGGGTGGCACCAACACCACCCACGGGACCAATGTAACTCGTAGGAACTGACCCCACAGCCGCGGGACTCTCGATTTGAGAATTCAAAAATAATTTGTATATTGCTAGACTTAGGCTTAAAAACATGACCTTAGAGGGTGAAAAATCGAAACAACCCCCAAACAGCCCCTTGGGTGGCACCAACACGTCCCACGGGACCAACATAACCCGTAGGAACTGACCCCGTAGACGCGGATCCCCCATTTGGAGAGTAAAACAGTAATTTACATATCTCTAGATTTAAGCAAAACATGGCATTTGAGGGTGAAAACTCGAAACAACACCCGAACCGCCCCGTGGGTGGCACGAACACCTCCCACGGGACCAATGTAACTCGTACGAACTGACCCCACAGCCGCGGGACTCCCAATTTGAGAATTCGATAATAATTTGTATATTTCTAGACTTAGGCTTAAAAACATGACGTTAGAGGGTGAAAACTCGAAACAGCCCCCGAACGGCCACGTGGGTGGCACTAACACCTCCCACAGGACCAATGTAACTCGTTCGAACTGACCCCGCAGCCGCGGGTCTCCCGATTTGAGAGTACGACTGTAATTTGCATATTTCTAGAAATAGGCCTAAAAACATGACGTTATAGGTTAAAAACTTGAAGCAACCCCCATACGGCCCCTTGGGTGGCCCCAACACCTCCCACGGGACCAATGTAACTCTTAGAAACTGACCCCGCTGCCGCAGGTCTCCCGAATTCAGAGTACGATAGTAATTTGCATATATCAAGACTTAGGCTTAAAAACATTATGTTAGAGGGTGAAAACTCGAAAGATCCCCCGAACGGCACCGTGGGTGGCACCAACACCTCCCACGGGACCAATGTAACTCGTAGGTACTTACCCCGCAACCACGGGACTCGCATTTTGATAATACGATAGTAATTTAAATATTTATAGACTTAGGCATAAAAATAAGACATTAGAGGGTGAAAACTTGAGACATCCCCCGAACGGCCCTGTGGGTGTCACCAACACCTCCCACGGGACCAATGTAACTCGTAGGAACTGACCCCACAGCCGCGGGACTCCCGATTGGAGAATTCAAAAATAATTTGTATATTTCTAGACTTAGGATTAAAAGCATGACCTTAGAGGGTGAAAACTCGAAACAACCCCCAAACAGCCCCTTGGGTGGCACCAACACGTCCCACGGGACCAACATAACCCGTAGGAACTGACCCCGTAGACGCGGGTCCCCCATTTGGAGAGTAAAACAGTAATTTACATATCTCTAAATTTAAGCAAAACATGGCATTTGAGGGTGAAAACTCGAAACAACACCCGAACCGCCCCGTGGGTGGCACCAACACCTCCCACGGGACCAATGTAACTCGTACGAACTGACCCCATAGCCGCGGGACTCCCAATTTGAGAATTCGATAATAATTTGTATATTTCTAAACTTAGGCTTAAAAACATGACGTTAGAGGGTGAAAACTCGAAACAGCCCCCGAACGGCCACGTGGGTGGCACTAACACCTCCCACAGGACCAATGTAACTCGTTCGAACTGACCCCGCAACCGCGGGTCTCCCGATTTGAGAGTACGACTGTAATTTGCATATTTCTAGAAATAGGCTTAAAAACATGACGTTAGAGGGTGAAAACTAGAAACATCCCCTGAACGGCACCATGGGTGGCACCAACACCTCCCACGGGACCAATATAACTCGTAGGAACTGACCCCATAGCCGCGGGTTTCCCGATTTGAGAGTACGACGGTAATTTGTATATTTCTAGACTTAGGCCTAAAAACATGACGTTAGAGGGTGAAAATTCGAAACAATCCCCAAACGGCCCCGTGGGTGGCCACAACACCTCCCACGGGACCAATGTAACTCGTAGAAACTGACCCCGTAGCCGCGGGTCTCCCGATTTGAGAGTACGACTGTAATTTGCATATTTCTAGACATAGGCTTAAAAACATGACGTTAGAGGGTGAAAACTAGAAACATCCCTCGAACGGCACCGTGGGTGGCACCAACACCTCCCACGGGACCAATATAACTCGTAGGAACTGACCCCATAGCCGCGGGTCTCCCGATTTGAGAGTACGGAGGTAATTTGTATATTTCTAGACTTAGGCTTAAAAACATGACGTTAGAGGGTGAAAACTCAAAACAGCCCCCGAACGGCCATGTGGGTGGCACTAACACCTCCCACGGGACCAATGTAACTCGTTGGAACTGACCCCGCAGTCGCGGGTCTCCCGATTTGAGAGTATGACTGTAATTTGCATATTTCTAGACATACGCTTGAAAACATGACGTTAGAGGGTGAAAACTAGAAACATCCCCCGAACGGCACCGTGGGTGGCACCAACACCTCCCACGGGACCAATATAACTCGTTCGAACTGACCCCGCAACCGCGGGTCTCGCGATTTGAGAGTACGACTGTAATTTGCATATTTCTAGAAATAGGCTTAAAAACATGACGTTAGAGGGTGAAAACTAGAAACATCCCCTGAACGGCACCGTGGGTGGCACCAACACCTCCCACGGGACCAATATAACTCGTTGGAACTGACCCCGCAGTCGCGGGTCTCCCGATTTGAGAGTATGACTGTAATTTGCATATTTCTAGGCATAGGCTTGAAAACATGACGTTAGAGGGTGAAAACTAGAAACATCCCCCGAACGGCACCGTGGGTGGAACTAACACCTCCCACAGGACCAATGTAACTCGTTCGAACTGACCCCGCAGCCGCGGGTCTCCCGATTTGAGAGTACGACTGTAATTTGCATATTTCTAGAAATAGGCTTAAAAACATGACGTTAGAGGGTGAAAACTAGAAACATCCCCTGAACGGCACCGTGGGTGGCACCAACACCTCCCACGGGACCAATATAACTCGTAGGAACTGACCCCATAGCCGCGGGTCTCCCGATTTGAGAGTACGACGGTAATTTGTATATTTCTAGACTTTGGCTTAAAAACATGACGTTAGAGGGTGAAAACTCGAAACAGCCCCCGAACGGCCACGTGGGTGGCACTAACACCTCCCACGGGACCAATGTAACTCGTTGGAACTGACCCCGCAGTCGCGGGTCTCCCGATTTGAGAGTATGACTGTAATTTGCATATTTCTAGACATAGGCTTGAAAACATGACGTTAGAGGGTGAAAACTAGAAACATCCCCCGAACGGCACCGTGGGTGGCACCAACACCTCCCACGGGACCAATATAACTCGTAGGAACTGACCCCGTAGCCGCGGGTCTCCCGATTTGAGAGTACGATGGTAATTTGTATATTTCTAGACTTAGGCCTAAAAACATGACGTTAGAGGGTGAAAACTTGAAATAGCCCCCAAACGGCACCGTGGGTGGCCCCAACACCTCCCACGGGACCAATGTAACTCGTAGAAACTGACCCCGCAGCCGCAGGTCTCAGGATTTGAGAGTACGATAGTAATTTCAATATTTCTAGACTTAGGCTTAAAAACATGAAGTTAGAGGGTGAAGACTCGAAAGATCGCATGAACGGCACCGTGGGTGGCACCAACACATCCCACGGGACCAATGTTACTCGTAGGTACTGACCCCGCAACAGCGGGACTCTCGATTTGAGAATACGATGGTAATTTGCATATTTCAAGACTTAGGCATAAAAATGGGACGTTAGAGGGTGAAAACTCGAAACAGCCCCCGAACGGCCCCTTGGGTGGCACCAACACCACCCACGGGACCAATATAACTCGTAGGAAGTGACCCCACAGCCGCGAGACTCCCGATTTGAGAATTCGATAATAATTTGTATATTTCTAGACTTAAGCTTAAAAACATGACGTTGGAGGGTGAAAACTCGAAACAGCCGCCGAACGGCCACGTGGGTGGAACCAACACCTCCCACAGGACCAATGTAACTCGTAGGAACTGTCCCCGCTGCCGCGGGTCTACCGATTTGAGAGTATGATGGTAATTTGTATATTTCTAGACTTAGGCTTAAAAACATGACGTTAGAGGGTAAAAACTCGAAACAGCCCCCAAACGGCCTCGTGGGTGGGACCAACACCTCCCACGGGACCATTGTAACTCGTAGAAACTGACCCCGCAGCCGCGGGTCTCCCGATTTCAGAGTACGACAAGAATTAGCATATATATAGACTTAGACTTAAAAACATGACGTTAGAGGGTGAAAACTCGAAAGATCCACCGAACGGCACCGTGGGAGGCACCAACATCTCCCACGGGACCAATGTAACTCGTAGGTACTGACCCCGCAACCGCGGGACTCCCGGTTTGAGAATACGATGGTAATTTTCATATCTATAGACTTAGGCATAAAAATAGGACATTAGAGGGTGAAGACTCGAAACAGCCACCGAACGGCCTCGTGGGTGGCACCAACACCACCCACGGGACCAATGTAACTCGTAGGAACTGACCCCCCAGCGGCGGGACTCTCGATTTGAGAATTCAAAATTAATTTGTATATTTCTAGACTTAGGTTTAAAAACATGACCTTAGAGGGTGAAAAATCGAAACAACCCCCAAACAGCCCCTTGGGTGGCACCAACACCTCCCACGGGACCAACGTAACCCGTAGGAATGGACCCCGTAGCCGCGGGTCTACTGATTTGAGAGTACAACGGTAATTTTCATATTTCTAGATTTGAGCAAAACATGGCGTTTGAGGGTGAAAACTCAGAACAATCCCCGAACGGCCCCGTGGGTAGCACCAACACCTCCCACGGGACCAATGTAACTCATAGGAACTGACCCTACAGCCGCGGGGGTCCCGATTATAGAATTCGATAATAATTTGTATATTTCTAGACTTAAGCATAAAAACATGGCCTTAGAGGGTGAAAACTCGAAACAGCCCCCAAACAGCCCCTTGGGTGGCACCAACACCTCCCACGGGACCAACGTAACCCGTAGGTACTGACCCCGTAGTCGCGGGTCTGCCGTTTTGAGAGTACAATGGTAATTTGCATATTTCTATATTTAATCAAAACATGGCATTTGAGGGTGAAAACTTGAAACAACCCCCGAACGGCCCCGTGGGTGGCACCAACACCTCCCACGGGACCAATGTAACTCATAGGAACTGACCCCACAGCCGCGGGACTCCCGATTTGAGAATTCGATAATAATTTGTATATTTCTAGACTTAGGCTTAAAAACATGACCTTAGAGGGTGAAAACTTGAAACAGCCCCCGCACGGCCACGTTGGTGGCACCAACACCTCCCACGGGACCAATGTAACTCGTAGGAACTGACCCCGCAGCCGCGGGTCTCCCGATTTGAGAGTACGACGGTAATTTGTATATTTCTAGACTTAGGCCTAAAAACATGACGTTAGAGGGTAAAAACTCGAAACAACCCCCATACGACCCCGTGGGTGGCGCCAACACCTCCCACGGGACCACTGTAACTCTTAGAAACTGACCCCGCAGCCGCGGGTCTCCCGAATTCGGAGTACGACTGTAATTTGTATATATCTAGACTTAGGCTAAAAAACATTACGTTAGAGGGTGAAAACTCGAAAGATCCCCCGAACGGTACCGTGGGTGGCACCAACACCTCCCACGGGACCAATGTAACTCGTAGGTACGTACCCCGCAACCGCGGGACTCCCATTTTGATAATACGATGGTAATTTAAATATTTATAGACTTAGACATAAAAACAAGACATTCGAGGGTGAAAACTTGAGACATCCCCCGAACGGCCCCGTGGGTGTCACCAACACCTCCCACGGGACCAATGTAACTCGTAGAAACTGACCCCACAGCCGCGGGACTCCCGATTGGAGAATTCAGAAATAATTTGTATATTTCTAGACTTAGGATTAAAAACATGACTTTAAAGGGTGAAAACTCGAAACAACCCCCAAACAGCCCCTTGGGTGGCACCAACCCGTCCCACGGGACCAACATAACCCGTAGGAACTGACCCCGTAGACGCAGGTCTCCCGTTTTGAGAGTAAAACGGTAATTTGTATATCTCTAGATTTAAGCAAAACAAGGCATTTGAGGGTGAAAACTCGAAACAACCCCCGAACCGCCCCGTGGGTGGCACCAACACCTCCCACGGGACCAATGTAACTCGTAGGAACTGACCCCACAGCCGCGGGACTCCCAATTTGAGAATTCGATAATAATTTGTAGATTTCTAGACTTAGGTTTAAAAATATGACGTTAGAGGGTGAAACCTCGAAACAACCCCCGAACGGCCACGTGGGTGGAACTAACACCTCCCACGGGACCAATGTAACTCGTTCGAACTGACCCCGTAGCCGCGGGTCTCCCGATTTGAGAGTACGACTATAATTTGCATATTTCTAGACATGGGCTTAAAAAGAAGACCTTAGAGGGTGAAAACTCGAAACAGCCCCCGCACGGCAACGTTGGTGGCACCAACACCTCCCACGGGACCAAGTAACTCGTAGGAACTGACCCCGCAGCCGCGAGTCTCCTGATTTGAGAGTGTGATGGTAATTTGTATATTTCTAGACTTAGGCCTAAAAACATGACGTTAGAGGGTAAAAACTCGAAATAACCCCCATACGGCCCCAACACCTCCCACGGGACCAATGTAACTCTTAGAAACTGACCCCGCAGCCGCGGGCCTCCCGAATTCAGAGTACGACAGTAATTTGCATATATCTAGACTTAGGCTTAAAAACATTATGTTAGAGGGTGAAAACTCGAAAGATCCCCCGAACGGCACCGTGGGTGGCACCAACACCTCCCACGGGACCAATGTAACTCGTAGGTACTTACCCTGCAACCGCGGGACTCCCATTGTGATAAAACGACAGTAATTTAAATATTTATAGACTTAGGCATAAAAACAAGACATTAGAGGGTGAAAACTTGAGACATCCCCCGAACGGCCCCGTGGGAGTCACCAACACCTCCCACGGGACCAATGTAACTCGTAGGAACTGACCCCACATCCGCGGGACTCCAGATTGGAGAATTCAAAAATAATTTGTATATTTCTAGAATTAGGCTTAAAAACATGACCTTAGAGGGTGAAAAATCGAAACAACCCCCAAACAGCCCCTTGGGTGGCACCAACACCTCCCACGGGACCAACGTAACCCGTAGGAACTGACCCCGTAGCCGCGGGTCTACTGCTTTGAGAGTACAACGGTAATTTGCATATTTCTAGATTTGAGCAAAACATGGCGTTTGAGGGTGAAAACTCAGAACAATCCCCGAACGGCCCCGTGGGTGGCACCAACACCTCCCACGGGACCAATGTAACTCGTAGGAACTGACCCTACAGCCGCTGGGCTCCCGATTATAGAATTCGATAATAATTTGTATATTTCTAAAGTTAAGCTTAAAAACATGGCCTTAGAGGATGAAAACTCGAAACAGCCCCCAAACAGCCCCTTGGGTGGCACCAACACCTCCCACGGGACCAACGTAACCCGTAGGTACTGACCCCGTAGCCGCGGGTCTGCCGTTTTGAGAGTACAACGGTAATTTGCATATTTCTATATTTAAGCAAAACATGGCATTTGAGGGTGAAAACTTGAAACAACCTTCGAACGGCCCCGTGGGTGGCACCAACACCTCCCACGGGACCAATGTAACTCATAGGAACTGACCCCACAGCCGTGGGACTCCCGATTTGAGAATTCGATAATAATTTGTATATTTCTAGACTTAGGCTTAAAAACATGACCTTAGAGGGTAAAAACTCGAAACAGCCCCCGCACGGCCACGTTGGTGGCACCAACACCTCCCACGGGACCAATGTAACTCTTAGAAACTGACCCCGCAGCTGCGGGTCTCCCGAATTCAGAGTACGACAGTAATTTGCATATATCTAGACTTAGGCTAAAAAACATTACGTTAGAGGGTGAAAACTTGAAAGATCCCCCGAACGGTACCGTGGGTGGCACCAACACCTCCCACGGGACCAATGTAACTCGTAGGTACGTAACCCGAAACCACGGGACTCCCATTTTGATAATACGACGGTAATTTCAATATTTATAGACTTAGACATAAAAACAAGACATTCGAGGGTGAAAACTTGAGACATCCCCCGAACGGCCCCGTGGGTGTCACCAACACCTCCCACGGGACCAATGTAACTCGTTGAAACTGACCCCACAGCCGCGGGACTCCCGATTGGAGAATTCAAAAATAATTTGTATATTTCTAGACTTAGGATTAAAAACATGACCTTAAAGGGTGAAAACTCGAAACAACCCCCAAACAGCCCCTTGGGTGGCACCAACACGTCCCACGAGACCAACATAACCCATAGGAACAGACCCCCTAGACGCGGGTCTCCCGTTTTGAGAGTAAAACGATAATGTGTATATCTCTAGATTTAAGCAAAACATGGCATTTGAGGGTGAAAACTCAAAATAACCCCCGAACCGCACCGTGGGTGGCACCAACACCTCCCACGGGGCCAATGTAACTCGTAGGAACTGACCCCACAGCCGCGGGACTCCCAATTTGAGAATTCAATTATAATTTGTATATTTCTAGACTTAGGCTTAAAAACATGACGTTAGAAGGTGTAACCTCGAAACAACCCCCGAACGGCCACGTGTGTGGCACTAACACCTCCCACGGGACCAATGTAACTCGTTCGAACTGACCCCGCAGCCGCGGGTCTCCCGATTTGAGAGTACGACTATAATTTGCATATTTCTAGACATAGGCTTAAAAACAAGACCTTAGAGGGTGAAAACTCGAAACAGCCCCCGCACGGCCACGTTGGTGGAACCAACACCTCCCACGGGACCAAGTAACTCGTAGGAACTGACCCCGCAGCCGTGGGTCTCCCGATTTGAGAATACGATGGTAATTTGTATATTTCTAGACTTAGGCCTAAAAACATGACGTTAGAGGGTAAAAACTCGAAATAACCCCCATACGGCCCCAACACCTCCCACGGGACCAATGTAACTCTTAGAAACTGACCCCGCAGCCGCGGGTCTCCCGAATTCAGAGTACGACAGTAATTTGCATATATCTAGACTTAGGGTTAAAAACATTATTTTAGAGGGTGAAAACTCGAAAGATCCCCCGAACCGCCCCATGGGTGGCACCAACACCTCCCACGGGAACAATGTAACTCGTACGAACTGACCCCACAACCGCGGGACTCCCAATTTGAGAATTCGATAATAATTTGTATATTTCTAGACTTAGGCTTAAAAACATGACGTTAGAGGGTGTAACCTCGAAACAACCCCCGAACGGCCACGTGGGTGGCACTAACACCTCCCACGGGACCAATGTAACTCGTTCGAACTGACCCCGCAGCCGCGGGTCTCCCGATTTGGGAGTACGACTATAATTTGCATATGTCTAGACATAGGCTTAAAAACAAGACCTTAGAGTGTGAAAAATCGAAACAGCCCCCGCACGGCCACGTAGGTGGCACCAACACCTCCCACGGGACCAAGTAACTCGTAGGAACTGACCCCGCAGCCACGGGTCTCCCGATTTGAGAGTACGATGGTAATTTGTATATTTCTAGACTTAGGCCTAAAAACATGACGTTAGAGGGTAAAAACTCGAAATAACCCCCATACGGCACCAACACCTCCCACGGGACCGATGTAACTCTTAGAAACTGACCCCGCAGCCGCGGGTCTCCCGAATTCAGAGTACGACAGTAATTTGCATATATCTAGACTTAGGGTTAAAAACATTATGTTAGAGGGTGAAAACTTGAAAGATCCCCCGAACGGCACCGTGGGCGGCACCAACACCTCCCACGGGACCAATGTAACTCGTAGGTACTTACCCGGCAAGCGCGGGACTCCCATTTTGATAATACGACAGTAATTTAAATATATATAGACTTAGGCATAAAAACAAGACATTAGAGGGTGAAAACTTGAGACTTCCCCCGAACGGCCCCGTGGGTGTAACCAACACCTCCCACGGGACCAATGTAACTCGTAGGAACGGACCCCACATCCGCGGGACTCCCGATTGGAGAATTCAAAAATAATTTGTATATTTCTAGACTTAGGATTAAAAACATGACCTTAGAGGGTGAAAACTCGAAACAACCCCCAAACAGCCCCTTGGGTGGCACCAACACGTCCCACGGGACCAACATAACCCGTAGGAACTGACCCCGTAGACGCGGGTCCCCCGTTTTGATAGTAAAACAGTAATTTACATATATCTAGAATTAAGCCAAACATGGCATTTGAGGGTGAAAACTCGAAACAACACCCGAACCGCCCCGTGGGTGGCACCAACACCTCCCACGGGACCAATGTAACTCGTACGAACTGACCCCACAGCCGCGGGACTCCCAATTTGAGAATTCAATAATAATTTGTATATTTCTAGACTTAGGCTTCAAAACATGACGTTAGAGGGTGTAAACTCGAAACAACCCCCGAACGGCCACGTGGGTGGCACTAACACCTCCCACGGGACCAATGTAACTCGTAGGAACTGACCCCGCAGCCGCGGGTCTCCCGATTTGAGAGTACGACGGTAATTTGTATATTTCTAGACTTAGGCCTAAAAACATGACGTTAGAGGGTAAAAACTCGAAACAACCCCCATACGGCCCCGTGAGTGGCCCCAACACCTCGCACGGGACCAATGTAACTCTTAGAAACTGACCCCGCAGCCGCGGGTCTCCCGAATTCAGAGTACGACAGTAATTTGCATATATCTAGACTTAGGCTTACGTTAGAGGGTGAAAACTCGAAAGGTCCCCCGAACGGTACCGTGGGTGGCACCAACACCTCCCACGGGACAATTGTAACTCGTAGGTACGTACCCCGCAACCGCGGGACTCCCATTTTGATAATACGATGGTAATTTAAATATTTATAGACTTAGACATAAAAACAAGACATTTGAGGGTGAAAACTTGAGACATCCCCCGAACGGCCCCGTGGGTGTCACCAACACCACCCACGGGACCAATGTAACTCGTAGAAACTGACCCCACAGCCGCGGGACTCCCGATTGGAGAATTCAAAAATAATTTGTATATTTCTAGACTTAGGATTAAAAACATGACCTTAAAGGGTGAAAACTCGAAACAACCCCCAAACAGCCACTTGGGTGGTACCAACACGTCCCACGGGACCAACATAACCCGTAGGAACTGACCCCGTAGACGGGGGTCTCCCGTTTTGAGAGTAAAACGGTAATTTGTATATCTCTAGATTTAAGCAAAACATGGCATTTGAGGGTGAAAACTCGAAACAACCCCCGAACCGCCCCGTGGGTGGAACCAACACCTCCCACGGGACCAATGTAACTCGTAGGAACTGACCCCACAACCGCGGGGACTCCCAATTTGAGAATTCGATAATAATTTGTATATTTCTAGACTAAGGCTTAAAAACATGACGTTAGAGGGTGAAACCTCGAAACAACCCCCGAACGGCCACGTGGGTGGCACTAACACGTCCCACGGGACCAATGTAACTCGTTCGAACTGACCCCGCAGCCGCGGGTCTCCCGATTTGAGAGTACGACTGTAATTTACATATTTCTAGACATAGGCTTAAAAACAAGACCTTAGAGGGTGAAAACTCGAAACAGCCCCCGCACGGCCACGTTGGTGGCACCAACACCTCCCACGGGACCAATGTAACTCGTAGGAACTGACCCCGCATCCGCGTGTCTCCCGATTTGAGGGTACGATGGTAATTTGTGTATTTCTAGACTTAGGCCTAAAAACATGACGTTAGAGGGTAAAAACTCGAAACAACCCCCATACGGCCCCGTGGGTGGCCCCAACACCTCCCACGGGACCAATGTAACTCTTAGAAACTGACCCCGCAGCCGCGGGTCTCCCGAATTCAGAGTACGACAGTAATTTGCATATATCTAGACTTAGGCTTAAAAACATTATGTTAGAGGGTGAAAACTCGAAAGATCCCCCGAACGGCACCGTGGGTGGCACCAACACCTCCCACGGGACTAATGTAACTCGTAGGTACTTACCCCGCAACCGCGGGACTCCCATTTTGATCATACGACAGTAATTTAAATATTTATAGACTTAAGCATAAAAACAAGACATTAGAGGGTGAAAACTTGAGACATCCCCCGAACGGCCCCGTGGGTGTCACCAACACCTCCCACGGGACCAATGTAACTCGTAGGAACTGACCCCACATCCGCGGGACTCCCGATTGGAGAATTCAAAAATAATTTTTTATATTTCTAGACTTAGGATTAAAAACATGACCTTAGAGGGTGAAAACTCGAAACAACCCCCAAACAGCCCCTTGGGTGGCACCAACACGTCCCACGAAACCAACATAACCCGTAGGAACTGACCCCGTAGACGCGGGTCCCCCGTTTTGAGAGTAAAACAGTAATTTACATATCTCTAGATTTAAGCCAAACATGGCATTTGAGGGTGAAAACTCGAAACAACACCCGAACCGCCTCGTGGGTGGCACCAACACCTCCCACGGGACCTATGTAACTCGTACGAACTGACCCCACAGCCGCGGGACTCCTAATTTGAGAATTCGATAATAATTTGTATATTTCTAGAATTAGGCTTAAAAACATGACGTTAGAGGGTGAAAACTCAAAACAACCCCCGAACGGCCACGCGGGTGGCACTAACACCTCCCACGGGACCAATGTAACTCGTTGGAACTGACCCCGCAGCTGCGGGTCTCCCGATTTGAGAGTACGACTGTAATTTGTATATTTCTAGGCATAGGCTTAAAAACATGACGTTAGAGGGTGAAAACTAGAAACATACCCCGAACGGCACCGTGGGTGGCACCAACACCTCCCATGGGACCAATATAACTCGTAGGAACTGACGCCGCAACCGCGGGTCTCATGATTTGAGAGTACGATAGTAATTTCAATATTTCTAGACTTAGGCTTAAAAACATGACGTTAGAGGGTGAAGACTCGAAAGATCCCATGAACGGCACCGTGGGTGGCACCAACACATCCCACGGGACCAATGTTACTCGTAGGTACTGACCCCGCAACCGCGGGACTCTCGTTTTGAGAATACGATGGTAATTTGCATATTTCAAGACTTAGGCATAAAAATAGGACGTTAGAGGTTGAAAACTCAAAACAGCCCCCGAACGGCCCCTTGGGTGGCACCAACACCACCCACGGGACCAATATAACTCGTAGGAAGTGACCCCACGGCCGCGAGACTCCCGATTTGAGAATTCGATAATAATTTGTATATTTCTAGACTTAAGCTTAAAAACATGACGTTGGAGGGTGAAAACTCGAACCAGCCACCGAACGGCCACGTGGGTGGAACCAACACCTCCCACAGGACCAATGTAACTCGTAGGAACTGTCCCTGCAGCCGCGGGTCTCCCAATTTGAGAGTATGATGGTAATTTGTATATTTCTAGACTTAGGCTTAAAAACATGACGTTAGAGGGTAAAAACTCGAAAGATCCGCCGAACGGCACCGAGGGTGGAACCAACACCTCCCACGGGACCAATGTAACTCGTAGGTACTGGCACCACAACTGCGGGACTCCCGGTTTGAGAATACGACGGTAATTTGTATATTTATAGACTTAGGCATAAAAACAGGACATTAGAGGGTGAATACTCGAAACAGCCCCCGAACGACCCCGTGGGTGGCACCACCACCTCCCACAGGACCAATGTAACTCGTAGGAACTGACCCCATAGCCGCGGGACTCTCGATTTGCGAATTCAAAAATAATTTGTATATTTCTAGACTTAGGCTTAAAAACATGACCTTAGAGGGTGAAAAATCGAAACAACCCCCAAACAGTCCCTTGGATGGCACCAACACCTCCCACGGGACCAACATAACCCGTAGGAACTGACCCCGTAGCCGCGGGTCTCCTGTTTTGAGAGTACAACGGTAATTTCCATATTTCTAGATTTATGCAAAACATGGCATTTGAGGGTGAAAACTCAGAACAACCCCCGAACGGCCCCGTCGGTGGCACCAACACCTCCCACGGGACCAATGTAACTCGTAGGAACTGACCCCACAGCCGCGGGGCTCCCGATTATTGAATTCGATAATAATTTCTATATTTCTAGACTTAAGCTTAAAAACATGGCCTTAGAGGGTGAAAACTCAAAAGAGCCCCCAAACAGCCCCTTGGGTGGCACTAACACCTACCACGGGACCAACGTAACCCGTAGGTACTAACCCCGAAGCCGCGGGTCTGCCGTTTTCAGAGTACAACAGTAATTTGCATATTTCTATATTTAAGCAAAACATGGCATTTGAGGGTGAAAACTTGAAACAACCCCCGAACGGCCCCGTGGGTGGCACCAACACCTCCCACGGGACCAATGTAACTCATAGGAACTGACCCCACAGCCGCGGGACTCCCGATTTGAGAATTCGATAATAATTTATATATTTCTAGACTTAGGCTTAAAAACATGACCTTAGAGGGTGAAAACTCGAAACAGCCCCCGCACGGCCACGTTGGTGGCACCAACACCTCCCACGGGACCAATGTAACTCGTAGGAACTGACCCCGCAGCCGCGGGTCTCCCAATTTGAGAGTAAGACGGTAATTTGTATATTTCTAGACTTAGGCCTAAAAACATGACGTTAGAGGGTAAAAACTGGAAACAACCCCCATACGGCCCCGTGGGTGGCCCCAACACCTCCCACGGGACCAATTTAACTCTTAGAAACTGACCCCGCAGACGCGGGTCTCCCGAATTCAGAGTACGACAGTAATTTGCATATATCGAGACTTAGGCTTAAAAACATTACGTTAGAGGGTGAAAACTCGAAAGATCCCCCGAACGGCACAGTGGGTGGCACCAACACCTCCCACTGGACCAATGTAACTCGTAGGTACTTACCCCGCAACCGCGGGACTCCCATTTTGAAAATATGAAGGTAATTTAAATATTTATAGACTTAGGCCTAAAAACAAGACATTAGAGGGTGAAACTTGAGACATCCCCCGAACGGTCCCGTGGGTGTCACCAACACCTCCCAAGGTACAAATGTAACTCGTAGGAACGGACCCCACAACCGCGGGACTCCCGATTGGAGAATTCAAAAATAATTTGTATATTTCTAAACTTAGGATTAAAGACATGACCTTAGAGGGTGGAAACTCGAAATAACCCCCAAACAGCCCCTTGGGTGGCACCAACACGTCCCACGGGACCAACATAACCCGTAGGAACTGAACCCGTAGACGCGGGTCTCCCGTTTTGAGAGTAAAACGGTAATTTGCATATCTCTAGATTTAAGCAAAACATGGCATTTGAGTGTGAAAACTCGAAACAACCCCCGAACCGCCCCGTGGGTGGCACCAACACCTCCCACGGGACCAATGTAACTCGTAGGAACTGACCCCACAGCCGCGGGACTCCCAATTTGAGAATTCGATTATAATTTGTATATTTCTAGACTTAGGCTTAAAAACATGATGTTAGAGGGTGAAAACTCGAAACATCCCCCGAACGGCCACGTGGGTGGAACTAACACCTCCCACGGGACCAATGTAACTCATTCGAACTGACCCCGCAGAAGCGGGGCTCCCGATTTGAGAGTACGACTGTAATTTGCATATTTCTAGACATAGGCTTAAAAATATGACGTTAGAGGGTGAAAACTCGAAACATCCCCCGAACGGCACCGTGGGTGGCACCAACACCTCCCACGGGACCAATGTTACTCGTAGGAACTGACTTCGCAGCCGCGGGTCTCCCGATTTGAGAGTACGACGGTAATTTGTATATTTCTAGACTTAGGCCTAAAAACATGACGTTAGAGGGTGAAAACTCGAAACAGCCCCCAAACGGCCCCGTGGGTGGCACCAAGACCTCCCACGGGACCAATGTAACTCGTAGAAACTGACCCCGCAGCCGCGGGTCTCACGATTTGAGAGTACGATAGTAATTTCAATATTTCTGGACTTAGGCTTAAAAACATGACGTTAGAGGGTGAAGACTCGAAAGATCCCATGAGCGGCCCCGTGGGTGGCACCAACACATCCCACGAGAGCAATGTTACTCGTAGGTACTGACCCCGCAACCGCGGGACTACCGATTTGAGAATACGATGGTAATTTGCATATTTCAAGACTTAGGCATAAAAACATGACGTTAGAGGGTAAAAACTCGAAACAACCCCCGAACGGCCACGTGGGTGGCACTAACACCTCCCACGGGACCAACGTAACGCGTTCGAACTGACCCCGCAGCCGCGAGTCTCCCGATTTGAGAGTACGACTGTAATTTGCAAATTTCTACACATAGGCTTAAAAACATGACGTTAGAGGGTGAAAACTCGAAACATCCCCTGAACGGCCCCGTGGGTGGCACCAACACCTCTCACGGGACCAATGTAACTCGTAGGAACTGACCCCACAGCCGCGGGACTCCCGATTTGAGAATTCGATAATAATTTGTATATTTATAGACTTAGGCTTAAAAACATGACATTAGAGGGTGAAAACTCGAAACAACCATCGAATGGCCACGTGGGTGGCACTAACACCTCCCACGGGACCAACGTAACTCGTAGGAACTGACCCTGCAGTCGGGGGTCTGCCGATTTGAGAGTCCTATGGTAATTTGTATATTTCTAGACTTAGGATTAAAAACATGATGTTAGAGGGTAAAAACTCGAAACAGCTCCCAAACGGCCTCGTGGCTGGCACCAACACCTCCCAGTGGACCAATATAACTTGTAGAAACTGACCCCGCAGCCGCGGGTCTCCCGATTTCAGAGTACGATAGTAATTTTCTTATTTCTAGACTTAGGCTTAAAAACATGACGTTAGAGGGTGAAAACTCGAAAGATCCACCGAACAGTACATTGGGTGGCACCAACACCTCCCACGAGACCAATGTAACTTGTAGGTACTCACCCCGCAACCGCGAGACTCGCAGCTTGAGAATACGACCGTAATTTGCATATTTATAGACTTAGGGATAAAAACAGGACATTAGAGGGTGAAAACTCGAAACAGCCCCCGAACGGCCCCGTGGATGGCACCAACACCTCCCACGGGACCAATGTAACTCGTAGGAACTGACCCCACAGCCATGGGACTCCCGATTTGAGAATTCGAAAATAATTTGTATATTTCTAGACTTAGGCTTAAAAACATGACGTTGAAGGGTGAAAACTCGAAACAGCCGCCGAACGCCACGTGGGTGGTACCAACACCTCCCACGGGATCAATGTAACTCGTAGGAACTGACCCCGCAACCGCGGGTCTCCCGATTTGAGAGTACGACGGTAATTTGTATATTTCTAGACTTAGGCTTAAAAACATGACGTTGGAGGGTGAAAACTCGAAAGGTCCCCCAAACGGCACCGTGGGTGGCACCGACACATCCCACGGGACCAATGTTACTCGTAGGTACTGACCCCGCAACCGCGGGACTCCCGGTTTGAGAATACGATGGTAATTTGCATAATTCTAGACTTAGGCATAAAAAAAGGACGTTAGATGGTGAAAAATCAAAATAGCCCCCGAACAGCCCCTTGGGTGGCACCAACACCTCCCACGGGACCAAAGTAACCCATAGGAACTAACCCCACAGCCGCGGGACTCCCGATTGGAGAATTTGATAATAATTTGTATATTTCTATACTTAGGCTTAAAAACATGACGTTAGAGGGGGAAAACTCGAAACAACCCCCGAACGGCCATGTGGGTGGCACTACCACCTCCCACGGGACCAATGTAACTCGTTGGAATCGACCCCACAGCCGCGGGACTCCCGATTTGAGAATTCGATAATTATTTGTATATTTTTAGACTCAAGCTTAAAAACATGACATTAGAGGGTGAAAACTCGAAATTGCCCCCGAACGGGCATGTGGGTGGCACCAACACCTCCCACGGGACCAATGTAACGCGTAGGAACTGACCACGCAGCCGTGGGTCTCCCGATTTGAGAGTATGACGGTAATTTGCATATTTCTAGACTAAGGCTTAAAAACATGACGTTAGAGGGTGAAAACTCTAAGCATCCCCCGAATGGCAGCGTGGATGGCACCAATACCTCCCACGGGACCAATGTAACTTGTTGGAACTGACGCCGCAGCCGCGGGTCTCACGATTTGAGAGCACGACTGTAATTTGCATATTTCTAGACTTAGGCTTAAAAACATGACGTTAGAGGGTGAAAACCTGAAACATCCCCCGAACGGCACCGTGGGTGGCACCAACACCTCCCACGGGACCACTGTAACTCATAGGAACTGACCCCACAGCCGCGGGTCTCCCGATTTGAAAATTTGAAAATAATTTGTATATTTTTAGACTTAATCTTAAAAACATGACGTTGGAGGGTGAAAACTCAAAAAAGCCGCCGAACGGCCACGTGGGTGGAACCAACACCTCCCACGGGACAAATGTAACTCATAGGAACTGACCCCGCGGCCGCGGGTCTCCCGATTTGAGAGTACGATGGTAAGTTGTATATTTCTAGACTTAGGCTTAAAAACATGACTTTAGAGGGTAAGAACTCGAAACTACCCCCAAGCGGCCTCGTGGGTGGAACAAACACCTCCCACGGGACCAATGTGACTCGTAGAAACTGACCCCGCAGCCGCGGGTCTCCCGATTTCAGAGTACGACAGTAATTTGCATATTTCTAGACTTAGGCTTAAAAACATGACGTTAGACGGTGAAAACTCGAAAGATCCGCCGAACGGCACCGAGGGAGGAACCAACACCTCCCACGGGACCAATGTAACTCGTAGGTACTGACCCCACAACTGCGGGACTCCCGGTTTGAGAATACGACGGTAATTTGCATATTTATAGACTTAGGCATAAAAACAGGACATTAGAGAGTGAAAACTCGAAACAGCCCCCGAACGACCCCGTGGGTGGCACCACCACCTCCCACGGGACCAATATAACTCGTAGGAACTAACCTCACAACCGCGGGACTCCAGATTTGAGAATTCGATAATAATTTGTATATTTCTAGACTTAGGCTTAAAAACATGACGTTAGAGGGTGAAAACTCGAAAGGTCCCCCGAACGGTACATTGGGTGGCACCAACACCTCCCACGGGACCAATGTAACTTGTAGGTACTCCCCACGCAACCGCGTGACTCCCGATTTGAGAATTCGATAATAATTTTTATATTTCTAGACTTAGGCTTCAAAACATTACCTTAGAGGGTGAAAACTCGAAACAGCCCCCGAACGGCCACGTGGGTGGAACAAACACCTCCCACGGGACCAATGTAACTCGTAGAACTAACCCCGCAGCCGCGAGTCTCCCGATTTGAGAGTACGACGGTAATTCGTATATTTCTAGACTTAGGCCTAAAAACATGACGTTAGAGGGTAAAAACTCGAAACAGCCCCCAAACGGCCCCGTGGGAGGTCCCAACACCTCCCACGGGAGTAATGTAACTCGTAGAAACTGACCCCGCAGCCGCGGGTCTCCCAATTTGAGAGTACGATAGTAATTTGAATATTTCTAGACTTAGGCTTAAAAACATGACGTTAGAGGGTGAAAAGTCGAAACAACCCCCGAACGTCCACGTGGGTGGCACTAACCCCTCCCACGGGATTAATGTAACTCGTAGGAACTGACCCCGCAATCGCGGGTCTCCCGATTTGAGAGTACGACAATAATTTGTATATTTCTAGACTTAGGCTTAAAAACATGACGTTGGAGGGTGAAAACTCGAAAGGTCCCCCAAACGGCACCGTGGGTGGCACCGACACATCCCACGGGACCAATGTTACTCGTAGGTACTGACCCCGCAACCGCGGGACTCCTGGTTTGAGAATACGATGGTAATTTGCATATTTCTAGACATAGGCTTAAAAACATGACGTTAGAGGGTGAAAACTCGAAACTTCCCCTCAACGGCCCCGTGGGTGGCACCAACACCTCTCACGGGACCAATGTAACTCGTAGGAACTGACCCCACAGTCGCGGAACTCCCGATTTTAGAATTTCATAATAATTTGTATATTTCTAGACTTAGGCTTAAAAACATGATGTTAGAGGGTGAAAACTCAAAACAACACCCGAACGGCGACATGGTGGCACTAACACCTCCCACGGGACCAACGTAACTCATAGGAACTGAACCCGCAGCCGCGAGTCCCCCGATTTGAGAGTCCGATGGTAATTTGTATATTTCTAGACTTAGGCTTAAAAACATGATGTTAGAGGGTAAAAACTCGAAACAGCCCCCAAACGGCCTCGTGGGTGGCACCAACACCTCCCACTGGACCAATATAACTTGTAGAAACTGACCCAGCAGCCGCGGGTCTGCCGATTTCAGAGTACGACAGTAATTTGCATATTTCTACACTTAGGATTAAAAAAATGACGTTAGAGGGTGAAAACTCGAAAGATCCCCCGAACGGTACATTGGGTGCCACCAACACCTCCCACGGGACCAATGTTACATGTAGGTGCTCACCCCGCAACCGCGGGACTCGCGGTTTGAGAATACGACGATAATTTGCAAATTTATAGACTTAGGCATAAAAACAGGACATTAGAGGGTGAAAACTCGAAACAGCCCTCGAACGGCCCCGTGGCTGGCACCAACACCTCCCACGGGACCAATGTAACTCGTAGGAACGGACCCCACAGCCGCGGGACTCCCGTTTTGAGAATTCAAAAATAATTTGTATATTTCTAGACTTAGGCTTGAAAACATGTCGTTGGAGGGTGAAAACTCGAAACAGCCGCCGAACGGCCACGTGGGTGGTACCAACACCTCCCACAGGATCAATGTAACACGTAGGGACTGACCCCGCAACCACGGGTCTCCCGATTTGAGAGTACGACGGTAATTTGTATATTTCTAGACTTTGGCTTAAAAGCATGACGTTAGAGGGTAAAAACTCGAAACAACCCCAAACGGCCTCGTGGGTGGCACCAACACCTCCCACGGGACCAATGTAACTCGTAGAAATTGACCACGCAACCGCGGGTCTCCCGATTTCAGAGTACGACAGTAATTTGCATTTTGCTGCACTTAGGCATAAAAACATGACGTTAGAGGGTGAAAACTCGAAAGATCCCCCGAACGGCACCGTGGGTGGCACCAACACATCCCACGGGACCAATGTTACTCGTAGGTACTGACCCCGCAACCGCGGGACTCCCGGTTTGAGAATACGTTGGTAATTTGCATATTTCTAGACTTAGGCATAAAAACAGGACATTAGAGGGTGAAAACTCGAAACAGCCCCCGAACGGCCCCTTGGGTGGCACCAACACCTCCCACGGGACCAATGTAACTCGTAGGAACTGAACCCACAGCCGCGGGACTCCCGATTTGAGAATTCGATAATAATTTGTATATTTCTAGACTTAGGCATAAAAACATGACGTTAGAGGGTGAAAACTCGAAACAACCCCCGAACGGCCATGTGGGTGGCACTAACACCTCCCACGGGACCAATGTAACTCGTTGGAACTGACCCCGCAGCCGCGGGTCTCCCGATTTGAGAGTATGACTGTAATTTGCATATTTCTAGACTTAGAGTTAAAAACATGACGCTAGAGGGTAAAAACTCGAAAGACCCCCGAACGGCATCGTGGGAGGGTGAAAACTCGAAATAGCCCCCGAACGGGCACGTGGGTGGCACCAACACCTCCCACGGGACCAAAGTAACTCGTATGAACTGACCCCGCAGCCGTGGGTCTCCCGATTCGAGAGTATGATGGTAATTTGCATATTTATAGACTTAGGCTCAAAAACCTGACGTTAGAAGGTGAAAACTCGAAACATCCCCCGAATGGCACCGTGGGTGGCACCAACACCTCCCACGGGACCAATGTAACTCGTAGGTACTGACCCCGCAACCGCGGGACTCCCGATTTGACAATACGACGGTAATTTGCATATTTCTAGATTTAAGCAATACATGGCATTTGATGGTGAAAAATTGAAACAACCACCGAACGGCCCCGTGGGAGGCACAACCACCTCCCACGGGACCAATGTAACTCGTTGGAACTAACCTCGCAGCCGCGGGTCTCCCGATTTGAGAGCACGACTGTAATTTGCATATTTCAAGACTTAGGCTTAAAAACATGACGTTAGAGGGTGAAAAATTGAAACATCCCCCGAACGGCACCGTGGGTGGCACCAACACCTCCCACGGGACCAATGTAACTCATAGGAACTGACCCCACAGCCGCGAGACTCCCGGTTCGATAATACGACGGTAATTTTCATATTTATAGACTTTGGCATAAAAACAGGACATTAGAGAGTAAAAACTCGAAACAGCCCCGAACAGCCCCGTCGGTGGCACCAACACCTCCCACGGGACCAATTTAACTCGTAGGAACTGACCCCACAGCCTCGGGACTCCCGATTTGAGAATTCAAAAATAATTTGTATATTTCCAGAATTAGGCTTAAAAACATGACGTTGGAGGGTGAAAACTCGAAACAGCCCCCAAACGGCCTCGTGGGTGGCACCAACACCTCCCACGGGACCAATGTAACTCGTAGAAACTGACCCCGCAGCCGCGGGTCTCCCGATTTTAGAGTACGATAGTAATTTGAATATTTCTAGACTTAGGCTTAAAAACATGACGTTAGAGGGTGAAGACAAGAAAGATCCCCCGAACGGTAACGTGGGTGGCACCAACACATCCCACGGGACCAATGTTACTCGTAGGTATCGACCCCGCAGCCGCGGGTCTCCCGATTTTAGAGTACGACTATAATTTTCATATTTTTAGACTTAGGCTTAAAAACATGACGTTAGAGGGTGAAAACTCGAAAGATCCACCGAACGGCACCGTGGGTGGCACCAACACCTCCCACGGGACCAATGTAACTCGTAGGAACAGACCCCTTAGCCGCGGGACTCACGATTTGAGAATTCGATAATAATTTGTATATTTCTAGACTTAATCTTAAAAACATGACGTTAGAGGGTGAAAACTCGAAACAACCCCCAAACGGCCACGTGGGTGGCACCAACACCTCCCACGGGACTAATGTAACTCGTTGGAACTGACCCCGCAGCCGCGGGACTCCTGATTTGAGAGTACGATAATAATTTGTATATTTCTAGACTTAGGCTTAAAAACTTTACCTTAGAGGGTGAAAACTCGAAACAGCCCCCGAACGGCCACGGGGGTGGCACCAACACCTCCCACGGGACTAATGTAACTCGTAGGAACTGACCCCGCAGCCGCGGGTCTCCCGATTTGAGAGTACGATGGTAATTTGTATATTTCTAAACATAGGATGAAAAGCATGACGTTAGAGGGTAAAAACTCGAAACAGCCCCCAAACGGCCTCGTGGGTGGCACCAACACCTCCCACGGGACCAATGTAACTCGTAGAAACTAACCCTGTATCTGCGGGTCTCCCGATTCGAGAGTACGATAGTAATTTGAATATTTCTAGAGTTAGGCTCAAAAACATGACGTTAGAGGGTGAAGACTCGAAAGATCCCCCGAACGGCACCGTGGCTGGCACTGCACATCCTACGGGACCAATGTTACTCATAGGTACTGACCCCACGGCCGCGGGTCTCCTGATTTGAGAGTGCGACTGTAATTTGCATATTTCTAGACTTAGGCTTGAAAACATGACGTTAGAGGGTGAAAACTCGAAACATCCTCCGAATGGCAACGTGGGTGGCACCAACACCTCCCACGGGACCAGTGTAACACGTAGGAATTGACCCCACAACCGCGGGACTCCCGATTTGAGAATTCGATAATAATTTGTATATTTCTAGACTTAAGCTTAAAAACATGACGTTGGAGGGTGAAAACACGAAACAGCCGCCAAACGGCCACGTAGGTGGCACCAACACCTCCCACGGGACCAATGTAACTCATAGGAACTGACCCCACAGCCGCGGGAGTCCCGATTTGAGAATTCGGTAATAATTTGTATATTTCTAGACTTAGGCTTAAAAACATGACGTTAGAGGGTGAAAACTCGAAACTACCACCGAACGGCCACGTGGGTGGCACCAACACCTCCCACGGGACCAATGTAACTCGTTGGAACTGATCCCGCGGCCGCGGGTCTCCCGATTTGAGAGTACAACTGTAATTTGCATATTTCTAGACTTAGGCTTAAAAACATGACGTTAGAGGGTGAAAACTCGAAACATCCACCGAACGGCACCGTGGGTGGCACCAACACCTCCCACGGGACCAATGTTACTCGTAGGAACTGACCCCTTAGCCGCGGGACTCCCGATTTGAGAATTCGATAATAATATGTATATTTCTAGACTTAAGATTAAAAACATGACGTTGGAGGATGAAAACTCAAAACAACCCCCAAACGGCCACGTGAGTGGCACCAACACCTCCCACGGGACCAATTTTACTCGTAGGTACTGACCCCGCTGCCGCGGGTCTCTCGATTTGAGAGTACGACTGTAATTTGCATATTTCTAGACTTAGGCTTAAAAACATGACGTTATAGGGTGAAAACTCAAAACATCCCCCGAACGTCCATGTGGGTGGCACCAAGACTTCCCACGGGACCAATGTAACTCACAGGAACTGACCCCGCATCCGCGGGTCTCCCGATTTGAGAGTACGACGGTAATTTGTATATTTCTAGACTTAGGCTTAAATACATGACTTTTCAGGCTAAAAACTCGAAAGATCCCTCGAACGGCACCGTTGGTGGTACCAACACCTCCCATGGGACCAATGTAACTCGTAGGTACTGACCCCGCAACCGCGGGACTCCCAGTTTGAGAATACGACGGTAATTTGCATATTTATAGACTTACGCATAAAAATAGGACATTAGAGGGTGAAAACTCGAAACAACCCCCGAATGGCTCCGTGTATGGCACCAACACCTCCGACGGGACCAATGTAACTCGGAGGAACTGACCCCACAGCCGCAGGACTCCCGATTTGAGAATTCGATAATAATTTGTATATTTGTAGACTTAGGCTTAAAAACTTGACCTTAGATGGTGAAAACTCGAAACAGCTCCCGAACGGCCACGTGGATGGCACCAACACCTCCCACGGGACCAATCTAACTCGTAGGAACTGACCCCGCAGCCGCGGGTCTCCCGATTTGAGAGTACGATGGTAATTTGTGTATTTCTAGACTTAGGCCTAAAAACATGACGTTAGAGGGTAAAAACTTGAAACAACCCCCAAACGGCCCCGTGGGTGGCCCGAACACCTCCCACGGGACCAATGTAACTCGTAGAAACTGACCCCGCAACCGCGGGTCTCCCGATATCAGAGTACGACAGTAATTTGAATATTTCTAGACTTAGGCTTAAAAATATGACGTTAGAGGGTGAAAACTCGAAAGATCCCCCAAACGGCACCATGGGTGGCACCAACACCTCCCACGGGACCAATGTAACTCGTTGGTACTGACCCCGCAACCGCGGGACTCCCGGTTTGAGAATACGATGCTAATTTGCATATTTATAGACTTAGGCATAAAAATAGGACATTAAAGGGTGAAAACTCGAAACAACCCCCGAACGGCCCCGTGGGTGGCACCAACACCTCCCACGGGACCAATGTAACTCGTTGGAACTGACCCCACAGCCGCGGGACTCCCGATTTGAGAATTCAAAAATAATTTGCATATTTCTAGACTTGGGCTTAAAAACATGACCTTGGAGGGTGAAAACTCTAAACAGCCGACGAACGTCCACATGGGTGGCACCAACACCTCCCACGGGACCAATGTAACTCGTAGGAACTGACCCCGCAGCCGCAGGTCTCCCGATTTGAGAGTACGACGGTAATTTGTATTTTTCTAGACTTGGGCTTAAAAACATGACGTTAGAGGGTAAAAACTCGAAACAACCCCTAAACGGCCTCGTGGGCGGCCCCAACACGTCCCACGGGACCAATGTAACTCGTAGAAACTAACCCCGCAGCCGCGGGTCTCCCGATTTGAGAGTACGTAATTTGAATATTTCTGAACTTAGGTTTAAAAACATGACGTTAGAGGGTGAAGAACTGAAAGAACCCCGAACGGCACCGTGGGTGGCACCAACACATCCCACGGGACCAATGTTACTCGTAGGTACTGACCCCCCAGCCGCGGGTCTCCCGATTTGAGAGTACGACTGTAATTTGCATATTTCTAGACTTAGGCTTAAAAATATGACGTTAGAGGGTGAAAACTCGAAACATCCCCCGAATGGCAACGTGGGTGGAACCAACACCTCCCACGGGACCAATGTAACTCGTTGGAACTAACCCCACAGCCGCGGGACTCCCGATTTGCGAATTTGATAATAATTTGTCTATTTCTAGACTTAGGCTTAAAAACATGATGTTAGAGGGGGAAAACTCGAAACGACCCCCGAACGGCCACGTGGGTGGCACCAACACCTCCCACGGGACCAATGTAACTCGTTGGAACTGATCCCGCGGCCGCGGGTCTCCCGATTTGAGAGTACGACTGTAATTTGCATATTTCTAGACTTAGGCTTAAAAACATGACGTTAGAGGGTGAAAACTCGAAACATCCACCGAACGGCACCGTGCGTGGCACCAACACCTCCCACGGGACCAATGTAACTCGTAGGAACTGACCCCTTAGCCGCGGGACTCCCGATTTGAGAATTCGATAATAATATGTATATTTCTAGACTTAAGATTAAAAACATGACGTTGGAGGATGAAAACTCAAAACAACCCCCAAACGGCCACGTGAGTGGCACCAACACCTCCCACGGGACCATTGTTACTCGTAGGTACTGACCCCGCCGCCGCGGGTCTCTCGATTTGAGAGTACGACTGTAATTTGCATATTTCTAGACTTAGGCTTAAAAACATGACGTTATAGGGTGAAAACTCAAAACATCCCCCGAACGTCCATGTGGGTGGCACCAAGACTTCCCACGGGACCAATGTAACTCATAGGAACTGACCCCGCATCCGCGGGTCTCCCGATTTGAGAGTACGACGGTAATTTGTATATTTCTAGACTTAGGCTTAAATACATGACTTTTCAGGCTAAAAACTCGAAAGATCCCTCGAACGGCACCGTTGGTGGTACCAACACCTCCCATGGGACCAATGTAACTCGTAGGTACTGACCCCGCAACCGCGGGACTCCCAGTTTGAGAATACGACGGTAATTTGCATATTTATAGACTTACGCATAAAAGTAGGACATTAGAGGGTGAAAACTCGAAACAACCCCCGAATGGCTCCGTGTATGGCACCAACACCTCCGACGGGACCAATGTAACTCGTAGGAACTGACCCCACAGCCGCAGGATTCCCAATTTGAGAATTCGATAATAATTTGTATATTTGTAGACTTAGGCTTAAAAACTTGACCTTAGATGGTGAAAACTCGAAACAGCTCCCGAACGGCCACGTGGATGGCACCAACACCTCCCACGGGACCAATGTAACTCGTAGGAACTGACCCCGCAGCCGCAGGTCTCCCGATTTGAGAGTACGACGGTAATTTGTATTTTTCTAGACTTGGGATTAAAAACATGACGTTAGAGGGTAAAAACTCGAAACAACCCCTAAACGGCCTCGTGGGCGGCCCCAACACGTCCCACGGGACCATTGTAACTCGTAGAAACTAACCCCGCAGCCGCGGGTCTCCCGATTTGAGAGTACGTAATTTGAATATTTCTGAACTTAGGTTTAAAAACATGACGTTAGAGGGTGAAGACCTGAAAGAACCCCGAACGGCACCGTGGGTGGCACCAACACATCCCACGGGACCAATGTTACTCGTAGGTGCTGACCCCCCAGCCGCGGGTCTCCCGATTTGAGAGTACGACTGTAATTTGCATATTTCTAGACTTAGGCTTAAAAATATGACGTTAGAGAGTGAAAACTCGAAACATCCCCCGAATGGCAACGTGGGTGGCACCAACACCTCCCACGGGACCAATGTAACTCGTAGGAACTGACCCCACAGCCGCGGGACTCCCGATTTGAGAGTACGACTGTAATTTGCAAATTTCAAGAAATAGGCTTAAAAACATGACGTTAGAGGGTGAAAACTCGAAACAACCCTCAAACGGCCTCGTGGGTGGCACCAACACCTCCCACGGGACGAATGTAAATCGTAGAAACTGACCCCGCAGTCGCGGGTCTCCCGATTTGAGAGTACGACGGTAACTTTTTTATTTCTAGAATGAGGCTTAAAAACATGACGTTATAGGGTAAAAACTCGAAACTGCCCAGGCTTAAGAACAAGACGTTAGAGGGTGAAAAGTCGAAAGATCCCCCGAACGTCCACGTGGGTGGCACCAACACCTCCCACTAGAGCAATGTAACTCGTAGGAACTGACCCCGCAGCCGCGGGTCTCCCGATTTGAGAGTACGATGGTAATTTTTATATTTCTAGACATAGACTTTAAAACATGACGTTAGAGGGTAAAAACTCGAAACAACCCTCAAACGGCCTCGTGGGTGGTACCAACACCTCCCACGGGACCAATGTAACACGTAGGAACTGACCCCACAGCCGCGGAAGTCCTGATTTGAGAATTCGAAAATAATTTGAATATTTCTAGACTTAGGCTTAAACACATGATCTTAGAGGGTGAAAACTCGAAACAACCCCCAAACAGCCCCTTAGGTGGCACCAACACCTCCCACGGGACCAACGTAACCCATAGGAACTGACCTCGTAGCCGCGGGTTTCCCGTTTTGAGAGTACAACAGTAATTTGCATATTTCTAGATTTAAGCAAAACATGGCATTTGAGGGTGAAAACTTGAAACAACCCCGAAACGGCCGCGTGGGTTGCACCAACACCTCCCACGGGACCAATGTAACTCGTAGGAACTGACCCCACAGCCGTGGGACTCCCGATTTGAGAATTCGATAATAATTTTTATATTTCTAGAGTTAGGCTTAAAAACATGACCTTAGAGGGTGAAAACTCGAAACAGCCCACCAAACGGCCACGTGGGTGGCACCAACACCTCCCACGGAACCAATGTAACTCGTAGAAACTGACCCCGTAGCCGCGGGTCTCTCGATATCAGAGTACGATAGTAATTTGAATATTTCTAGACTTAGGCTTAAAAATATGATGTTAGAGGGTGAAAACTCGAAAGATCCCCTGAACGGCACCGTGGGTGGCACCAACACCTCCCACGGGACCAATGTAACTCGTAGGTACTGAACCCGCAACCCCGGGACTCCCGGTTGGAGAATACGACGATAATTTGCAAATTTATAGACTTAGGCATAAAAATAGGACCTTAGAGGGTGAAAACTCGAAATAAGCCCGGAACGGCCCCGTGGGTGGCACCAACACCTCCAACGGGACCAATGTAACTCGTAGGAACTGACCCCACAGCCGCGGGACTCCCAATTTGAGAATTCGAAAATAATTTGTATATTTCAAGACTTAGGCTTAAAAACATCATCTTAGAGGGTGAAAACTTGAAACAACCCCCAAACGGCCCCGTGGGTGGCACCAACACCTCCCACGGGACCATTGTAACTCGTAGGAACTGACCCCACAGCCGCGGGACTCCCGATTTGAGAATTCGATAATAATTTGTATATTTCTAGAGTTAGGCTTAAAAACATGACCTTAGAGGGTGAAAACTCGAAACAACACCCGAAAGGCCACGTGGGTGGCACCAACACCTCCCACAGGACCAATGTAACTCGTAGAAACTGACCTCGCAGCCGCGGGTCTCCCGATATCAGAGTACGATAGTAATTCGAATATTTCTAGACTTAGGCTTAAAAATATGACGTTAGAGGGTGAAAACTCAAAAGATCCCCCGAACGGCACCGTGGGGGGCACCAACACCTCCCACGGGACCAATGTAACTCGTAGGTACTGACCCCGCAACCGCGGGACTCCCGGTTTGAGAATACGACGGTAATTTGCATATTTATAGACTTAGGAATAAAAATAGGACATTAGAGGGTGAAAACTCGAAACAACCCCCGAACAGCCCCGTGGGTGGCACCAACACCTCCCACGGGACCAATGTAACTCGTAGGAAATGACCCCACAGCCGCGGGACTCCCGATTTGAGAATTTGAAAATAATTTGCATATTTCTAGACTTAGGCTTAAAAACATGACCTTGGAGGGTGAAAACTCGAAACAGCCGACGAACGTCCACGTGGGTGGCAGCAACACCTCCCACGGGACCAATGTAACTCGTAGGAACTGACCCCGCAGCCGTGGGTCTCCCGATTTGAGAGTACGATGGTAATTTGTATAGTTATAGATTTAAGCAAAACATGGCATTTGAGGGTGAAAACCTGAAACAAGCCCCAAACGGCCCCGTGGGTGGCACCAACACCTCCCATGGGACCAATGTAACTCGTAGGAACTGACCCCACAGCCGCGGGACTCTCGATTTGAGAATTCGATAATAATTTGTATATTTCTAGAGTTAGGCTTAAAAACATGACCTTAGAGGGTGAAAACTCGAAACAACCCCCGAACGGTCACGTGGGTGGCACCAACACCTCCCACGGGACCAATGTAACTCGTCGGAACTGACCCCGCATCCGCGGGTCTCTCGATTTGAGAGTACGACGGTAATTTTTATATTTCTAGACTTAGGCTTAAAACATGACGTTAGAGGGCAAAAACTCGAAATAGCCCGCAAACTGTCTCGTGGGTGGCACCAACACCTCCCACGGTACCAATGTAACTCATAGTAACTAACCCCGCAGCCGCGTGTCACCCGATGTGAGAGTACGACTGTAATTTGCATATTTCTAGACTTAGGCTTAAAAACATGACGTTAGAGAGTGAAAACTCGAAACATCCCCCGAACGGCAGCGTGGGTGGCACCAACACCTCCAACGGGAGCAATGTAACTCGTAGGAACTGACCCCGCAGCCGCGGCTCTCCCGATTTGAGAGTACGGCAGTAATTTATATATTCCTAGACTTAGTCTTAAAAACATGACGTTAGAGAGTGAAACTCGAAACATTCCCCGAACGGCCACGTGGGTGGCACCAACACCTCCCACTGGACCAATGTAACTCGTAGAAACTGACCCCGCAGCCGCGGGTCACCCGATTTGAGAGTACGACGTTAATTTGCATATTTCTAGATTTAAGTTTAAAAACATGACGTTAGAGGGTGAAAACTCGAAACATCCCCCGAACGGCCACGTGGGTGGCACCAACACCTCCCACGGAACCAATGTAACTCTTAGAAACTGACCCCGTAGCCGCTGGTCTCCTGATATCAGAGTACGATAGTAATTTGAATATTTCTAGACTTAGGCTTAAAAATATGATGTTAGAGGGTGAAAACTCGAAAGATCCCCCGAACGGCACCGTGGGTGGCACTAACACCTCCCACGGGACCAATGTAACTCGTATTTACTGACCCCGCATCCCCGGGACTCCCGGTTGGAGAATACGACGATAATTTGCAAATTTATAGACTTAGGCATAAAAATAGGACCTTAGAGGGTGAAAACTCGAAACAACCCCCGAACGGCCCCGTGGGTGGCACCAACACCTCCAATGGGACCAATGTAACTCGTAGGAACTGACCCCACAGCCGCGGGACTCCCGATTTGAGAATTCGAAAATAATTTGTATATTTCAAGGATTAGGCTTAAAAACATGATCTTAGAGGGTGAAACCTCGAAACAACACCCGAACGGCCACGTGGGTGGCTCCAACACCTCCCACGGGACCAATGTAACTCGTAGAAACTGACCCCGCAGCCGCGGGTCTCCCGATATCAGAGTACGATAATAATTTGAATATTTCTAGACTTAGGGTTAAAAATATCACGTTAGAGGGTGAAAACTAGAAAGATCCCCCGAACGGCACCGTGGGGGGGCACCAACACCTCCCACGGGACCAATGTAACTCGTAGGTACTTACCCCGCAACCGCGGGACTCCCGGTTTGAGAATACGACGTTATTTTGCATATTTATAGACTTAGGAATAAAAATAGGACATTAGAGGGTGAAAACTCAAAACAACCCCCGAACAGCCCCGTGGGTGGCACCAACACCTCCCACGGGACCAATGTAACTCGTAGGAACTGACCCCACAGCCGCGGGACTCCCGATTTGAGAATTCGAAAATAATTTGCATATTTCTAGACTTAGGCTTAAAAACATGACCTTGGAGGGTGAAAACTCGAAACAGCCGACGAACGTCCACGTGGGTGGCAGCAACACCTCCCACGGGACCAATGTAACTCGTAGGAACTGACCCAGCAGCCGCGGGTCTCCCGATTTGAGAGTACGACGGTAATTTGTATAGTTCTAGATTTAAGCAAAACATGGCATTTGAGGGTGAAAACCTGAAACATCCCCCAAACGGCCCCGTGGGTGGCACCAACACCTCCCATGGGACCAATGTAACTCGTAGGAACTGACCCCACAGCCGCAAGACTCCCGATTTGAGAATTCGATAATAATTTGTATATTTCTAGAGTTAGGCTTAAAAACATGACCTTAGAGGGTGAAAACTCGAAACAGCCCCCGAACGGTCACGTGGGTGGCACCAAGACCTCCCACGGGACCAATGTAACTCGTAGAAACTGACCCCGTAGCCGCGGGTCTCCCGATATCAGAGTACGATAGTAATTTGAATATTTCTAGACTTAGGCTTAAAAATATGACGTTAGAGGGTGAAAACTCGAAAGATCCCCCGAACGGCCCCGTGGGTGGCACCAACACCTCCAACGGGACCAATGTAACTCGTAGGAACTGACCCCACAGCCGCGGGACTCCCGATTTGAGAATACGACGGTAATTTGCACATTTCAAGACTTAGGCTTAAAAACATGATCTTAGAGGGTGAAAACTCGAAACAACACCCGAACGGCCACGTGGGTGGCTCCAACACCTCCCACGGGACCAATGTAACTCGTAGAAACTGACCCCGCAACCGCGGGTCTCCCGATATCAGAGTACGATAGTAATTTGAATATTTCTAGACTTAGGCTTAAAAATATCACGTTAGAGGGTGAAAACTAGAAAGATCCCCCGAACGGCACCGTGGGGGGGCACCAACACCTCCCACGGGACCAATGTAACTCGTAGGTACTGACCCCGCAACCGCGGGACTCCCGGTTTGAGAATACAACGGTAATTTGCATATTTATAGACTTAGGAATAAAAATAGGACATTAGAGGGTGAAAACTCAAAACAACCCACGAACAGCCCCGTGGGTGGCACCAACACCTCCCACGGGACCAATGTAACTCGTAGGAACTGACCCCACAGCCGCGGGACTCCCGATTTGAGAATTCGAAAATAATTTGCATATTTCTAGACTTAGGCTTAAAAACATGACCTTGGAGGGTGAAACCTCGAAACAGCCGACGAACGTCCACGTGGGTGGCAGCAACACCTCCGACGGGACCAATGTAACTCGTAGGAACTGACCCCGCAGCCGCGAGTCTCCCGATTTGAGATTACGACGGTAATTTGTATAGTTCTAGATTTAAGAAAAACATGGCATTTGAGGGTGAAAACCTGAAACAACCCCCAAACGGCCCCGTGGGTGGCACCAACACCTCCCATGGGACCAATGTAACTCGTAGGAACTGACCCCACAGCCGCGGGACTCCCGATTTGAGAATTCGATAATAATTTGTATATTTCTAGAGTTAGGCTTAAAAACATGACCTTAGAGGGTGAAAACTCGAAACAGCCCCCGAACGGTCACGTGGGTGGCACCAAGACCTCCCACGGGACCAATGGAACTCGTAGAAACTGACCCCGTAGCCGCGGGTCTCCCGATATCAGAGTACGATAGTAATTTGAATATTTCTAGACTTAGGCTTAAAAATATGACGTTAGAGGGTGAAAACTCGAAAGATCCCCCGAACGGCACCGTGGGTGGCACCAACACCTCCCACGGGACCAATGTAACTCGTAGGTACTGACCCTGCAACCGCGGGACTCCTGGTTTGAGAATACGACGGTAATTTGCATATTTATAGACTTAGGCATAAAAATAGGACATTAGAGGGTGAAAACTCGAAACAACCCCCGAACGGCCCCGTGGGTGGCACCAACACCTCCCACGGGACCAATGTAACTCGTAGGAACTGACCCCACAGCCGCGGGACTCCTGATTTGAGAATTCGATAATAATTTGTATATTCCTAGACTTAGGCTTAAAAACATGATCTTAGAGGGTGAAAACTTGAAACAACCCCCAAACGGCCCCGTGGGTGGCACCAACACCTACCACGGGACCAATGTAACTCGTAGGAACTGACCCCACAGCCGCGGGACTCCTGATTTGAGAATTCGATAATAATTTGTATATTTCTAGAGTTAGGCTTAAAAACATGACCTTGGAGGGTGAAAACTCGAAACAGCCCCCGAACGGCCACGTGGGTGGCACCAACACCTCCCACGGGATCAATGTAACTCGTAGAAACTGACCCCGCAGCCGCGGGTCTCCCGATATCAGAGTACGATAGTAATTTGAATATTTCTAGACTTAGGCTTAAAAATATCACGTTAGAGGGTGAAAACTAGAAAGATCCCCCGAACGGCACCGTGGGGGGGCACCAACACCTCCCACGGGACCAATGTAACTCGTAGGTACTGACCCCGCAACCGCGGGACTCCCGGTTTGAGAATACGACGGTAATTTGCATATTTATAGACTTAGGAATAAAAATAGGACATTAGAGGGTGAAAACTCAAAACAACCCCCGAACAGCCCCGTGGGTGGCACCAACACCTCCCACGGGAACAATGTAACTCGTAGGAACAGACCCCACAGCCGCGGGACTCCCGATTTGAGAATTCGAAAATAATTTGCATATTTCTAGACTTAGGCTTAAAAACATGACCTTAGAGGGTGAAAACTCGAAACAGCCCCCGAACGGTCACGTGGGTGGCACCAAGACCTCCCACGGGACCAATGTAACTCGTAGAAACTGACCCCGTAGCCGCGGGTCTCCCGATATCAGAGTATGATAGTAATTTGAATATCTCTAGACTTAGGCTTAAAAATATGACGTTAGAGGGTGAAAACTCGAAAGATCCCCCGAACGGCACCTTGGGTGGAACCAACACCTCCCACGGGACCAATGTAACTCGTAGGTACTGACCCCGCAACCGCGGGACTCCTGGTTTGAGAATACGACGGTAATTTGCATATTTATAGACTTAGGCATAAAAATAGGACATTAGAGGGTGAAAACACGAAACAACCCCCGAACGGCCACGTGGGTGGCACCAACACCTCCCACGGGACCAATGTAACTCGTAGGAACTAACCCCACAGCCGCGGGACTCCTGATTTGAGAATTCGATAATAATTTGTATATTTCTAGACTTAGGCTTAAAAACATGATCTTAGAGGGTGAAAACTTGAAACAACCCCCAAACGGCCCCGTGGGTGGCACCAACACCTCCCACGGGACCAATGTAACTCGTAGGAACTGACCCCACAGCCGCGGGATTCCTGATTTGAGAATTCGATAATAATTTGTATATTTATAGAGTTAGGCTTAAAAACATGACCTTGGAGGGTGAAAACTCGAAACAGCCCCCGAACGGCCACGTGGGTGGCACCAACACCTCCCACGGGATCAATGTAACTCGTAGAAACTGACCCCGCAGCTGCGGGTCTCCCGATATCAGAGTACGATAGTAATTTGAATATTTCTAGACTTAGCCTTAAAAAATTTGACGTTAGAGGGTGAAAACTCGAATGATCCCCCGAACGGCACCGTGGGTGGCACCAACACCTCCCACGGGACCAATGTAACTTGTAGGTACTGACCCCGCAACCGCTGGACTCCCGATTTTAGAGTCCGATAGTAATTTGCATATTTCCAGACTTAGGCTTAAAAACATGATGTTAGAGGGTGAAAACTCGAAAGATCCCCCGAACAGCACCGTGGGTGGCACCAACACCTCCCACGGGACCAATGTAACTCGTTGGTACTGACCCCGCAACCGCGAGACTCCCGGTTTGATAATACGACGGTAATTTGCATATTTATAGACTTAGGCATAAAAATAGAACATTGGAGGGTGAAAACTCGAAACATCCGACGAACGTCCACGTGGGTGGCACCAACACCTCCCACGGGACCAATGTAACTCGTAGGAACTGACCCCGCAGCCGTGGGTCTCCCGATTTGAGAGTACGATGGTAATTTGTATATTTCTAGATTTAAGCAAGACATGGCATTTGAGGGTGAAAACTCGAAACAACCCCCGAACGGCCCCGTGGGTGGCCCCAACACCTCCCACGGGACCAATGTAACTCGTAGGAACTGACCCCACATCCGCGGGACTCCCGAATTGAGAATTTGATAATAATTTGTATATTTCTAGACTTAGGCTTAAAAACATGACCTTAGAGGGTGAAAACTCGAAACAGCCCCCGAACGGCCACGTGGGTGGCACCAACACCTCCCATGGGACCAATGTAACTCGTAGGAAGTGACCCCTTAGCCGCGGGTCTCCCGATTTGAGAGTATGACGGTAATTTGTATATTTCTAGACTTAGGCTTAAAAACATGACGTTAGAGGGTAAAAACTCGAAACAACCCCCAAATGGCCCCGTGGGTGGCCCCAACACCTCCTACGGGACCAATGTAACTCGTATAAACTGACCCCGCAGTAGCGGGTCTCCTGCTTTCAGAGTACGATAGCCATTTTAATATTTCTAGACTTAGGCTTAAAAACATGACGTTAGAGGGTGAAGACTCGAAAGATCCCCCGAACGGCACCGTGGGTGGCACCAACACTTCCCACGGGACCAATGTTACTCGTAGGTACTGACCCCGCAGCCGCGAATCTCCCAATTTGAGAGTACAACTGTAATTTCCATATTTCTAGACTTAGGCTTAAAAATATGACGTTAGAGGGTGAAAACTCGAAACATCCCCCGAATGGCACCGTGGGTGGCACCAACACCTCCCACGGGACCAATGTAACTCGTAGGAACTGACCCCACAGATGTGGGACTCCCGATTTGAGAATTCGATAATAATTGGTATATTTGTAGACTTAAGCTTAAAAACATGACGTTGGAGGGTGAAAACTCGAAACAGTGGCCGAACGGCCACGTGGGTGGAACCAACACCTCCCACGGGACCGATGTGACTCGTAGAAACTGACCCCGCAGGCGCGGGTCTCCCGATTTCAGAGTACGAGAGTAATTTGCATATTTCTAGACTTAGGCTTAAAAACATGACGTTAGAGGGTGAATACTCGAAAGATCCCCTGAACGGCATCGAGGGTGGCACCAACACCTCCCACGGGACCAATGTAACTCGTAGGTACTGACCCCGCAACCGTGGGACTCCCGATTTTAGAATACGATGGTCATTTGCATATTTACAAACATAGGCATAAGAACAGGACTTTAGAGGGTGAAAACTCGAAATAGACCCCGAACGGCCCCGTGGGTGGCACCAACACCTCCCACGGGACCAATGTGACTCGTAGGAACTGACCCCACAGCCGCGGGACTGCCAATTTGAGAATTCAAAAATAATTTGTATATTTCTAGACTTAGGCCTAAAAACACGACGTTGGAGGGTGAAAACTCGAAACAGCCGCTGAACGTCCACGTGGGTGGCACCAACACCTCTCACGGGATGAATGTAACTCATAGGAACTGACCCCGCAGTCGCGGGTCTCTCGATTTGAGACTACGACGGTAATTTGTATATTTCTAGACTTAGGCCTAAAAACATGACGTTAGAGGGTAAAAACTCGAAACAGCCCCCAAACAGCCTCGTGGGTGGCTCCAACACCTCCCACAGGACCAATGTAACTCGTAGAAACTGACCCCGCAGCCGCGGGTCTCCTGATTTTAGAGTACAATAGTAATTTGCATATTTCTAGACTTAGGCTTAAAAACAAGACGTTAGAGGATGAAAACTTGAAAGATCCCCCGAACAGCATCGTGGGTGGCACCAACACCTCCTACGGGACCAATGTAACTCATAGGTACTGACCCCGCAACCGCGGGACTCTCGATTTGAGAATACGATGGTAATTTGCATATTTATCGACTTGGGCATAAAAACAGGACATTAGAGGGTGAAAACTCGAAACAGCCCCTGAACGGCCCCGTGGGTGACACCAACACCTCCCACAGGACCAATGTAACTCGTAAGAACTGACCCCACACCCCCGGGACTCCCAATTTGAGAATTTGAAAATAATTTGTATATTTCTAGACTTAGGCTTAAAAAAATGACCTTAGAGAGTGAAAACTCGAAACAACCTCCAAACCGACCCTTGGGTGGCACCAACACCTCCCACGGGACCAACGTAACCCGTAGGAACTGACCCCGTAGCCACGGGTCTCCCATTTTGAAAGTACAACGGAAATTTGCATATTTCTAGATTTAAGCAAAACATGGCATTTCAGGGTGAAAACTCAAAACAACCCCCGAACGGCCCCGTGGGTGGCACCAAGACCTCCCATGGGACCAATGTAACTCGTAGGAACTGACCCGACAGCCGCGGGACTCTCGATTTGAGAATTTGATAACAATTTTTATATTTCTACATTTAGGGTTAAAAAGATGACCTTAGAGGGTTAAAACTTGAAACAGCCCCCGAACGACCACGTGGGTGGCACCAACACCTCCCACGGGACCAATGTAACTCGTAGGAACTGACCCCGCAGCTGCGGGTCTCCCGACTTGAGAGTACGAGAGTAATTTGCATATTTCTAGACTTAGGCCTAAAAACATGACGTTAGAGGGTAAAAATCGAAACAACCCCCAAATGGCCCCGTGGGTGGCCCCAACACCTCCCACGGGACCAATGTAACTCGTAGAAACTGACCCCACAGCAGCGCGTCTCCCGATTTGAGAGTACGATAGTAATTTGAATATTTCTAGACTTAGGCTTAAAAACATGACGTTAGAGGGTGAAGACTCGAAAGATCCCCCGAACGGCACCGTGGTGGCACCAACACCTCCCACGGGACCAATGTAACTCGTAGGAACTGACCCCGCAGCCGCGGGTCTCCTGATTTGAGAGTACGAAGTTAATTTGTATATTTCTAGACTTAGGCTTAAAAACATGACGTTACAGGGTAAAAACTCGAAACTGCCCCCAAGCGGCTTCGTGGGTGGCACCAACACCTCCCACGGTACCAATGTGACTGGTAGAAACTGACCCCGCAGCCGGGGGTCTCCCGATTTTTGCGATTTTAGAGTGATTTGTATATTTCTAGACTTAGGCTTAAAAACATGACATTAGAGGGTGAAAAATCGAAAGATCCCCCGAACGGCACCGAGGGTGGCACCAACACCTCCCACGGGACCAATGTAACTCGTAGGTACTGACCACACAACCGCGGGACTCCCGGTTTGAGAATACGATGGTAATTTGAATATTTGTAGACTTAGGCATAAAAACAGGACATTAGAGGGTGAAAACTCGAAACAGCCCATGAACGGCCCCGTGAGTGGCACCAACACCTCCCACGGGACCAATGTAACTCGTAGGAACTGACCCCACAGCCGTGGGACTCCCGATTTGAGAATTCGAAAATATTTTGTATATTTCTAGACTTAGGCTTAAAAACATGACACTGGAGGATGAAAACTCGAAACAGCCACCGAACGTCCACGAGGGTGGCACCAACACCTCCCACGGGACCAATGTAACTCGTAGGAACTGACCTCGCAACCGCGGGTCTCCCGATTTGAGAGTACGATGGTAATTTGTATATTTCTAGACTTAGGCTTAAAAACATGACGTTAGAGGGTAAAAACTCAAAATAACTCCCAAACGGCCTCGTGGGTGGCACCAAGACCTCCCACGGGACCAATGTAACTCGTAGAAACTGACCCCGCAGCCGCGGGTCTCCCAATTTTAGAGTACGATAGTAATTTGAATATTTATAGACTTAGGCTTAAGAACATGACGTTAGAGGGTGAAAACTCGAAGGATCCCCCGAACGGCACCGTGGGTGGCACCAACACCTCCCACGGGACCAATGTAACTCGTAGGTTCTGACCCCGCAACCGCGGGACTCCCGGTTTGAGAATACGACGGTAATTTTCTTATTTATAGACTTAGGCATAAAAACAGGAGATTAGAGGCTGAAACCTCGAATCAGCCCCCGAACTGCCCCGTGGGTGGCACCAACACCTCCCACGGGACCAATGTAACTCTTAGGAACTGACCCCACAGCCATGGGAGTCCCGATTTGAGAATTCGAAAATATTTTGTATATTTCTAGACTTAGGCTTAAAAACATGACACTGGAGGATGAAAACTCGAAACAGCCACCGAACGTCCACGAGGGTGGCACCAACACCTCCCACGGGACCAATGTAACTCGTAGGAACTGACCTCGCAACCGCGGGTCTCCCGATTTGAGAGTACGATGGTAATTTGTATATTTCTAGACTTAGGCTTAAAAACATGACGTTAGAGGGTAAAAACTCAAAACAGCCCCCAAACGGCCTCGTGGGTGGCACCTACACCTCCCACGGGACCAATGTAACTCGTAGACACTGACCCCGCAGCCGCGGGTCTCCCAATTTCAGAGAACGATAGTAATTTGAATATTTCTAGACTTAGGCTTAAGAACATGACGTTAGAGGGTGAAAACTCGAAAGATCCCCCGAACGTCACCGTGGGTGGCACCAACACCTCCCACATGACCAATGTAACTCGTAGGTACTGACCCCGCAACCGCGAGACTCTCGGATTGAGAATACGATGGTAATTTTCATATTTATAGACTTAGGCATAAAAACAGGACATTAGAGGGTGAAAACTCGAAACAGCCCCCGAACGGCACCGTGGGTGGCACCAACACATCCCACGGGACCAATGTTACGCGTAGGTACTGACCCCGCAGCCGCGGGTCTCCCGATTTGAGAGTACGATTGTAATTTACATATTTCTAGACTTAGGCTTAAAAACATGATGTTTGAGGGTGAAAACTCAAAACATCCACCGAACGGCACCGTGGGTGGCACCAACACCTCACACGGGACCAATGTAACTCGTAGGAACTGACCCCACAGCCGCGGGACTCCCGGTTTGAGAATTCGATAATAATTTGTATATTTCTAGGCTTAAGCTTAAAAACATGACGTTGGAGGGTGAAACTCGAAATAGCCGCCGAACGGCCACGTGGGTGGAACCAACACCTGCCACGGGACCAATGTAACTCATAGGAACTGACCCAGGAGCCGCGGGCCTCCCGATTTGGGAGTACCATAGTAATTTGTATATTTCTAGACTTTGGCCTAAAAACATGACGTTAGAGGGTGAAAACTGGAAATAGCCCCCAAACGGCCAACTGGGTGGCCCCAACACCTCCCACGGGGACCCATGTAACTCTTATAAACTGACCTTGCAGCCGCGGATCTCCCGATTTCAGAGTACGATAGTAATTCACATTTTTCTAGACTTACGCTTAAAAACATGACGTTAGAGGGTGAAAACTCTAAAGATCCCCGGAACGGCACAATGGAAGGCACCAACACCTCACACGGGACCAATGTAACTCGTAGGTACTGACGCCGCAACCGCGGGACTCCCGGTTTGAGAATAAGACGGTAATTTGCATATCTATAGACTAAGGCATAAAAATAGGACATTAGAGGGCAAAAACTCGAAACAACCCCCGAACGGCCCCGTGGGTGGCACCAACACCTCCCATATGACCAATGTAACTCATAAGAACTGACCCCACAGCCGCGGGACTCCCGATTTGAGAATTCGAAAATAATATGTATATTTCTAGACTTATGCTTAAAAACATGACCTTAGAGGGTGAAAACTCGAAACAACCCTCAAACAGCCCCTTGGGTGGCACCAACACCTCCCACGGGAACCATGTAACCCGTAGGAACATACCCTATAACCACGGGTCTCCCGTTTTGATAGTACAACGGTAATTTGCATATTTCTAGATTTAAGAAAAACATGACCTTAGAGGGTGAAAACTCGAAACAACCCCCAAACAGCACCTTGGGTGGCACCAACCCCTCCCACGGGACCAACGTAACCCGTAGGAACTGACCCCGTAACCGCGGCTCACCCGTTTTGAGAGTACAATGGTAATTTGCATATTTCTAGATTTAAGCAAATTATGGCATTTGAGGGTGAAAACTCGAAACAACCCTCGAACGGCCCCGTGGGTGGCACCAACACCTCCCACGGGGCCAATGTAACTCGTAGGAACTGACCCCACAGCCGCGGGACTCCCGATTTGAGAATTCGACAATAATTTGTATATTTTTAGAGTTAGGCTTAAAAACATTACCTTAGAGGGTGAAAACTCGAAACAGCCCCCGAACGGCCAGGTGGGTGGCGCCAACACCTCCCACGGGACCAATGTAACTCTTAGAAACTGACCCCGCAGCCGCGGGTCTCCCGATTTTAGAGTACGAGTGTAATTTTCATATTTCTAGACTTAGGCTTAAAAACATGACGTTAGAGGGTGAAAACTCGAAAGATCCCTCGAACGGCACCGTGGGTGGCACCAACACCTCCCACGGGGCCAATGTAACTGGTAGGTACTGACCCCGCAACCGCGGGACTCCCAATTTGATAATACGATCATAATTCGTATATTTATAAACTTAGGCATCAAAACAGGACATTAGAGGATGAAAACTCGAAACAGCCCCCGAACGGCCCCGTGGGTGGCACCAACACCTCCCACGGGACCAATGTAACTCGTAGGAACTGACCCCACAGCCGCGGGACTCCCGATTTGAGAGTACGACGATAAGTTATATATTTCTAGACTTAGGCCTAAAAACATGACGTTAAAAGGTAAAAACTCAAAATAGCCCCCAAACGGCCCCGTGGGTGGCCCCAACACCTCCCACGGGACCAATGTAACTCTTAGAAACTGACCCCGCAGCCGCGGGTCTCCCGATTTGAGAGTACGATGGTAATTTGAATATTTTTATAGTTAGGCTAAGATACATGACGTTAGAGGGTGAAAACTCAAAAGATCCTCCGAACGGCACCGTGGGTGGCACCAACACCTCCCACAGGACCAATGTAACTCGTAGGTACTGACCCCGCAACCGCGGGACTCTCGGTTTGAGAATACGATGGTAATTTTGATATTTATAGACTTAGGCATAAAAACAGGACATTAGAGGGTGAAAACTCGAAAAAGCCCCCGAACGGCACCGTGGGTGGCACCAACACATCCCACGGGACCAATGTTACTCGTAGGTACTGACCCCGCAGCCGCGGGTCTCCCGATTTGAGAATACGATTGTAATTTGCATATTTCTAGACTTAGGCTTAAAAACATGATGTCAGAGGGTGAAAACTAGAAACATCCACCGAACGGAACCGTGGGTGGCATCAACACCTCCCACGGGACCAATGTAACTCATAGGAACTGATCCCACAGCCGCGGGACTCTCGGTTTGAGAATTTGATAATAATTTGTATATTTCTAGGCTTAAGCTTAAAAACATGACGTTGGAGGTTGAAAACCCGAAACAGCCGCCGAGCGGCCTCGTGGGTGGCACCAACACCTCCCACGGGACCAATGTGACTCGTAGAAACTGACCCCGCAGCCGCGGGTCTCCAGATTTCAGAGTACGAGAGTAATTTTCATATTTCTAGACTTAGGCTTAAAAACATGACGTTAGAGGGTGAAAACTCGAAAGATCCCCCGAACGGCACCGAGGGTGGCGCCAACACCTCCCATGGGACCAATGTAACTCGTAGGTACTGACCCCGCAACCGCGAGACTCCCGATTTGAGAATACGACAGTAATTTGTATATTTATAGACTTAGGCATAAAAACAGGACATTAAAGGGTGAAAACTCGAAACAACCCCCGAACGGCCCTGTGGGGGGCGCCAACACCTCCCACGGGTCCAATGTAACTCGTAGGAACTGACCCCACAGCCGCGGGACTCCCGATTTGAGAATTCGAAAATAATTCGTATATTTTTAGACTTAGGCTTAAAAACATGACGTTAGAGGGTAAAAACTCGAAAGAGCCCCCAAACGGCCTCGTGGGTGGCACCAACACCTCCCACGGGACCAACGTAACTCGTAGAAACTGACCCCGCAGCCGTGGGTCTCCCAATTTCAGAGTACGATAGTAATTTGAATATATCTACAGTTAGGCTTAGATACATGACGTTAGAGGGTGAAAACTCGAAAGATCCTCCGAACGGCACCGTGGGTGGCACCAACACCTCCCACAGGACCAATGTAACTCGTAGGTACTGACCCCGCAACCGCGGGACTCTCGGTTTGAGAATACGATGGTAATTTTGATATTTATAGACTTAGGCATAAAAACAGGACATTAGAGGGTGAAAACTCGAAACAATCCCAGAACGGCACCGTGGGTGGCACCAACACATCCCACGGGACCAATGTTACTGGTCGGTACTGACCCCGCAGCCGCGGGTCTCCCGATTTGAGAATTAAAAAATAATTTGTATATTTCTACACTTAGGCATAAAAACATGACCTTAGAGGGTGAAAACACGAAACAACCCCGAAACAGCCCCTTGGGTGGCACGAACACCTCCCACGGGACCAACGTAACCCGGAGGAACTGACCCCGTATGCGCGGGTCTCCTGTTTTTAGAGTAAAATAGTAATTTGCATATTTCTGGATTTAAGCAGAACATGGTGTTTGAGGGTGAGAACTCAAAACAACCCCCGACCGGCCCCGTGGGTTGCACCAACACCTCCCATGGGACCAATGTTACTCGTAGGACCTGACCCCACAGTGGCGGGGCTCCCGATTTGAGAATTCGATAATAATTTGAATATTTCAAGACATAAGCGTAAAAACATGACCTTAGAGGTTAAAAACTCGAAACAGCCCCCAAACAGCCCCTTGGGTGGCACCCATACCTCCCACGGGACCGACGTAACCCGTAGGAACTGACCCCATAGCCACGGGTCTCCCATTTTGAGAGTACAACGGTAATTTGCATATTTCTAGATTTAATCAAAACATGGCATTTGAGGGTGAAAACTTGAAACAACCCCCGAACGGCCCCGTGGGTGGCACCAACACCTCCCACGGGACCAATTTAATTCGTAGGAACTGACCCCACAGCCGCGGGAATCTCGATTTGAGAATTCAAAAATAATTTTTAGATTTCTAGACTTAGGTTTAAAAAAATGTCCTTAGAGGGTGAAAACTCGAAACAGCCCCCCAACGGACACTTGGGTGGCACCAACACCTCCCACGGGAGCAATGTGACTCGTAGGAACTGACCTCGCAGCCTTGGGTCTCCCGATATGAGAGTACGACGGTAATTTGTATATTACTAGACTTAGGACTAAAAACATGACATTAGAGGGTAAAACTCGAAACAGTCCCCAAACGGCCCCGTGGGTGGCCCCAACACCTCCCACGGGACCAATGTAACTCTTAGAAACTGACCCCGCAGCCGCGGGTCTCTCGATTTTAGAGTACGACAGTAATTTGCATATTTCTAGACTTAGGCTTAAAAAAATGACGTAAGAGGGTGAAAATGCTAAAGATCCCCCGAACGGAACCGTGGGTGGCACCAACACCTCCCAGGGGACCAATGTAACTCGTAGGTACTGACCCCGCAACCGCGAGACTCTCGGTTTGAGAATATGATGGTTATTTCCATATTTATAGACTTAGGCATAAAAACAGGACATTAGAGGGTGAAAACTCGAAACAGCCCCCGAATGGCCCCGTGGGTGGTACCAACACCTCCCACGGGACCAATGTAACTCGTAAGAGCTGACCCCATAGCCGCGGGACTCCCGATTTGAGAATTCAAAAATAATTTGTATATTTCTAGACTTAGGCTTAAAAACATGACCTTAGAGGGTGAAAACTCGAAACAACCCCCAAACAGCCCCTTGGGTGGCACCAACACCTCCCATGAGACCAACGTTACCCGGAGGAACTAACCCCGTAGCCACGGGTCTCCTATTTTGTGAGTACAGTGGAAATTTACATATTTCTAGATTTAAGCAAAACATGGCGTTTGAGGGTGAAAACTCGAAACAACCCCCGAACGGCCCCGTGGGTGGCACCAACACCTCCCATGGGATCAATGTAACTCGTAGGAACAGACCCCACATCCGCGGGACTCACGATTTGAGAATTCGATAATAATTTGTATATTTCTAGACTTAAGCTTAAAAACATGACCTCAAAGGGTGAAAACTCGAAACAACCCCCAAACAGCCCCTTGGGTGGTACCAACACCTCCCACGGGACCAACGTAACCCGTAGGAACTGACCCCGTAGCCGCGGGTCTACCGTTTAGAGAATACAAGGGTAATTTGCATATTTATAGATTTAATCAAAACAAGGCATTTGAGGGTGAAAAGTTGAAACAACCCCCGAACGGCGGTGGGCGGCACCAACACCTCCCATGGGATCAATGTAACTCGTAGGAACAGACCCCACATCCGCGGGACTCCCGATTTGAAAATTCGATAATAATTTGTTTATTTCTAGACTTAGACTTAAAAACAAGACCTTAGAGGGTGAAAACTCAAAACAGCCCCCGAACGGCCACGTGGGTGGCACCAACACATCCCACGCGACCAATGTAACTCGTAGGAACTGACCCCGCAGCCGCGGGTGTCCCGATTTGAGAGTACGATGGTAATTTGTATATTTCTAGACATAGGCCTAAAAACATGACGTTAGAGGGTAAAACCTCGAAACAACCCCCAAACGGGCCCGTGGGTAGCCCCAACACCTCCCACGGAACCAATGTAACTCTTAGAAACTGATCCCGTAGCCGCGGGTCTCCCGATTTCAGAGTACGATAGTAATTTGGATATTTCTAGACGTAGGCTTAAAAACATGACGTTAGAGGGTGAACACTCGAAAGATCCCCCGAACGGCACCGTGGGTGGCACCAACACCTCCCACGGGACCAATGTAACTCGTAGGTACTGACCTAGAAACCGCGGGACTCCCGATTTTATAATACGATGGAAATTTGCATATTTATAGACTTTGGCATCAAAACAGGACATTAGAGGGTGAAAACTCGACACAGCCCCCGAACAGCCCCGTGGGTGGCACCAACACCTCCCACGGGACCAATGTAACTCGTAGGAACTGACCCCACAACCGTGGGACTCCCGATTTGAGAATTCGATAATAATTTGTATATTTCTAGAGTTAGGCTTAAAAACATGACCTTAGAGGGTGAAAACTCGAAACAACACCCGAAAGGCCACGTGGGTGGCACCAACACCTCCCACGGGACCAATGTAACTCGTAGAAACTGACCTCGTTGCTGTGGGTCTCCCGATTTGAGAGTTTGATAGTAATTTGAATATTTCTAGACTTAGGCTTAAAAACATGACGTTAGAGTGTGAAGACTCGAAAGATCCCCCTAACGGCACCGTGGGTGGCACCAACACATCCCAGGGGACCAATGTTACTCGTAGTTACTGACCCCACAACCGCGGGACTCCCGGTTTGAGAATACGATGGTAATTTGCATATTTCTAGACTTAGGCATAAAAATAGGACGTTAGAGGGTGAAAACTCGAAACAGCCCCCGAACAGCCCCGTGGGTGGCTCCAACACCTCCCACGGGACCAATGTAACTCGTAGGAACTGACCACACAGCCGCGGGACTCCCGATTTGAGAATTCGATAATAATTTGTATATTTCTAGACTTAGGCTGAAAAACATGACGTTAGAGGGTGAAAACTCGAAACGGCCCCCGAACGGCCACGTGGGTGTCACCAACACCTCCCACGGGACCAGTGAAACACGTAGGAACTGACTCCACAGCCGCGGGACTCCCGATTTGAGAATTCGATAATAATTTGTATATTTCTAGACTTAAGCTTAAAAACATGACTTTGGAGGGTGAAAACTCGAAAGATCCCCCGAACGGCACCGTGGGTGGAACCAACACCTCCCACGGGACCGATGTAACTCGTAGGAACTGACCCCGCAGCCGCGGGTCTCTCTATTTGAGAGTACGACGGTAATTTGTATATTTCTAGACTTAGGTTTAAAAACATGACGTTAGAGGGTAAAAACTCGAAATAACCCCCCCCGAACGGCCTCGTGGGTGGCACCAACACCTCCCACGGGACCAATGTAACTCGTAGAAACTGCCCCCGCAACCGCGGGTCTCCCGATTTCAGAGTACGATAGTAATTTACATATTTCTAGACTTAGCCTTAAAAACATGACGTTAGGTAGTGAAAACTCGAAAGATCCCCCGAACGGCACCGTGGGTGGCACCAACACCTCCCACGGGACCATTGTAACTCGCAGGTACTGACCCCGCAACCGCGGGACTCCCGGTTTGAGAATACGACGGTAATTTGCATATTTATAGACTCAGGTACAAAAATAGGACATTAGAATGTGAAAACTCGAAACAACCCCCGAACGGCCCCGTGGGTGGCACCAACACCTCCCACGGGACAAATGTAACTCATAAGAGCGGACCCCACAGCCACGGGACTCCCGATTTGAGAATTCGAAAATAATTTGTATATTTCTAGACTTAGGATTAAAAACATGACCTTAGAGGGTGAAAACACGAAACAACCCCCAAACAGCCCCTTGGGTGGCACCAACACCTCCCACGGGACCAATGTAACTCTTAGAAACAGACCCCGCAGTCGCGGGTCTCCTATTTTGAGAGTACAACGGTAATTTGCATATTTCTAGATTAAAGCAAAACATGGCGTTTCAGGGTGAAAACTCGAAACAACCCCCGAACGGCCCCGTGGGTGGCACCAACACCTCCCACGGGATCAATGCAACTCATAGGAACTAACCCCACAGTCGCGGGACTCACGATTTGAGAATTCGATAATAATTTGTGCATTTCTAGACCTAAGCTTAAAAACATGACCTCAGAGGGTGAAACTAGAAACAACCCCCAAACAGCCCCTTGGGTGGTACCAACACCTCCCACGGGACCAACGTAACTCGTAGGAACAGACCCCGTAGACGCGGGTCTCCCGTTTTTAGAGTTCAACGGTAATTTGCTTAATTCTAGATTTAAGCAAAACATGGCGTTTCAGGGTGAAAACTCGAAACAACCCCCGAACGGCCCCGTGGTTGGCACCAACACCTCCCACGGGACCAATGTAACTCGTAGGAACTGACCCCATAGCCGCGGGTCTCCCGATTTGAGAGTACAACGGTAGTTTGCATATTTATAGATTTAAGCAAAACATGGCGTTTGAGGGTGAAAACTCGAGACAATTCCCGAACGGCCCCGTGGGTGGCACCAACACCTCCCACGGGACCAATGTAACTCGTATGAACTGACCCCACAGTCGCGGGACTCACGATTTGAGAATTCGATAATAATTTGTACATTTCTAGACTTAAGCTTAAAAACATGACCTCAGAGGGTGAAACTAGAAACAACCTCCAAACAGCCCCTTGGGTGGTACCAACACCTCCCACGGGACCAACGTAACTCGTAGGAACAGACCCCGTAGACGCGGGTCTCCCGATTTGAGAATTCGATAATAATTTGTATATTTCTAGACTTAGGATTAAAAACATGACCTTAGAGGGTGAAAACTCGAAACAACCCCTGAACGGCCACGTTTGTGGCACCAACACCCCCCACGGTACCAATGTAACTCGTAGGAACTCACCCCGCATCGGCGGGTCTCCCGCTTTGAGAGTACGGCGGTAATTTGTATATTTCTAGACTTAGGCCTAAAAACATGACGCTAGAGGGTAAAAACTCAAAACAGCGCCCAAACGACCCTGTGGGTGGCCCCAACACCTCCCACGATACCAATGTAACTCGTAGAAACTAACCCCACAGCCGTGGGTCTCCCGATTTGAGAGTTCGATAGTAATTTTAATATTTCTAGACTTAGGCTTAAAAACATGACGTTGGAGGGTGAAGACTCGAAAGATCCCCCGAACGGCACCGTGGGTGGCACCAACACATCCCACGGGACCAATGTTACTCGTAGGTACTGACCCCGCAACCGCGGGACTCCCGGTTTGAGAATACGATGGTAATTTGCATATTTCTAGACTTAGGCATAAAAACAGGACGTTAGAGGGTGAAAGCTCGAAACAGCCCCCGAACAGCCCCGTGGGTGGCACCAACACCTCCCACAGGACCAATGTAACTCGTAGGAACTGACATCATAGCCGCGGGACTCCCGATTTGATAATTCGAAAATAATTTGTATATTTCTAGACTTAGGCTTGAAAACATGACGTTAGAGTGTGAAAACTCGAAACAGCCCCCGAACGGCCACGTGGGTGGCACTAACACCTCCCACGGGACCAATTTAACTCGTTGGAATTGACCCCACAGCCGCGGGTCTCCCGATTTGAGAGTATGACTGTAATTTGCATATTTCTAGACTTAGGCTTAAAAACTTGACGTTAGAGGGTGAATACTCGAAACATCCCCCGAACGGCAGCGTGGGTGGCACCAACACCTCCCACGGGACTAATGTAAATCGTAGGAACTGACCCCAGAGCCGCGGGACTCCTGATTTGAGAATTCGATAATAATTTGTATATTTATAGACTTAAGCTTAAAAACATGACGTTGGAGGGTGAAAACTCGAAAGATCCCCCGAACGGCACCGTGGGTGGAACCAACACCTCCCACGGGACCAATGTAACTCGTAGGAACTGACACCGCAGCCGCGGTTCTCCCTATTTGAGAGTACGACGGTAATTTGTATATTTCTAGACTTAGGCTTACAAACATGACATTAGAGGGTAAAAACTCGAAATAACCCCCGAACGGCCTCGTGGCTGGCACCAACACCTCCCACGGGACCAATGTAACTCGTAGAAACTAACCCCGCAACCGCGGGTCTCTCGATTTTAGAGTATGATAGTAATTTACATATTTCTAGACTTAGCCGTAAAAACATGACGTTAGAGGGTAAAAACTCAAAAGATCCCCCAAACGGCACCGTGGGTGGCACCAACACCTCCCACGGGACCAATGTAACTCGTAGAAACTAACCCCGCAACCGCGGGTCTCCCGATTTCAGAGTATGACAGTAATTTACATATTTCTAGACTTAGCCGTAAAAACATGACGTTAGAGGGTAAAAACTCAAAAGATCCCCCAAACGGCACCGTGGGTGGCACCAACACCTCCCACGGGACCAATGTAACTCGTAGGTACTGACCCCGCAACCGCGGGACTCCCGGTTTCAGAATACGATGGTAATTTGCATATTTATAGACTTAGGCATAAAAATAGGACATTAGAGGGTGAAAACTCGAAACAGCGCCCGAACGGCCCCGTGGGTGGCACCAACACCGCCCACGGGACCAATGTAACTCGTAAGAGCTGACCCCACAGCCGCGGGACTCGCGATTTGAGAATTCGAAAATAATTTGTATATTTCTAGACTTAGGCTTAAAAACATGACCTTAGAGGCTGAAAACTCGAGACAATTCCCAAACACCCCCTTGGGTGGCACCAACAACTCCCACGGGACCAACATTACCCGAAGGAACTGACCCCGTAGCCGCGGGTCTCCAATTTTGAGAGAACAACGGTAATTTGCATATTTCTAGATTTAAGCAAAATATGGCATTTGAGGGCGAAAACTCGAAACAACCCCCGAATGGCCCCGTGGGTGGCAACAACACCTCCCACGGGATCAATGCAACTCGTAGGAACTAACCCCACAGTCGCGGGACTCACGATTTGAGAATTCGATAATAATTTGTGCATTTCTAGACTTAAGCTTAAAAACATGACCTCAGAGGGTGAAACTAGAAACAACCCCCAAACAGCCCCTTGGGTGGTACCAACACCTCCCACGGGACCAACGTAACTCGTAGGAACAGACCCCGTAGACGCGGGTCTCCCGTTTTTAGAGTTCAACGGTAATTTGCTTAATTCTAGATTTAAGCAAAACATGGCGTTTCAGGGTGAAAACTCGAAACAACCCCCGAACGGCCCCGTGGTTGGCACCAACACCTCCCACGGGACCAATGTAACTCGTAGGAACTGACCCCACAGCCGCGGGACTCCCGATTTGAGAATTCGATAATAATTTTTATATTTCTAGACTTGAGCTTAAAAACATGACATTAGAGTGTGAAAACTCGTAACAGCCCCCAAACAGCCCCTTGGGTGGCACCAACACCTCCCACGGGACCAACGTAACCCGTAGGAACTGACCCCATAGCCGCGGGTCTCCCGTTTTGAGAGTACAACGGTAATTTGCATATTTATAGATTTAAGCAAAACATGGCGTTTGAGGGTGAAAACTCGAGACAATTCCCGAACGGCCCCGTGGGTGGCACCAACACCTCCCACGGGACCAATGTAACTCGTATGAACTTACCCCACAGTCGCGGGACTCATGATTTGAGAATTCGATAATAATTTGTACATTTCTAGACTTAAGCTTAAAAACATGACCTCAGAGGGTGAAACTAGAAACAACCCCCAAACAGCCCCTTGGGTGGTACCAACACCTCCCACGGGACCAACTTAACTCGTAGGAACAGACCCCGTAGACGCGGGTCTCCCGATTTGAGAATTCGATAATAATTTGTATATTTCTAAACTTAGGATTAAAAACATGACCTTAGAGGGTGAAAACTCGAAACAGCCCCTGAACGGCCACGTTTGTGGCACCAACACCTCCCACGGCACCAATGTAACTCGTAGCAACTGACCCCGTAGCCACGGGTCCCCCGATTTGTGAGTACAATGGTAATTTGTATATTTCTAGACTTAGGCCTAAAAACATGACGCTAGAGGGTAAAAACTCAAAACAGCTCCCAAACGACCCCGTGGGTGGCCCCAACACCTCCCACGATACCAATGTAACTCGTAGAAACTGACCCCGCAGCCGTGGGTCTCCCGATTTGAGAGTTCGATAGTAATTTTAATATTTCTAGACTTAGGCTTAAAAACATGACGTTAGAGGGTGAAGACTCGAAAGATCCCCCGAACGGCACCGTGGGTGGCACCAACACATCCCACGGGACCAATGTTACTTGTAGGTACTGACCCCGCAACCGCGGGACTCCCGGTTTGAGAATACGATGGTAATTTGCATATTTCTAGACTTAGGCATAAAAACAGGACGTTAGAGGGTGAAAGCTCGAAACAGCCCCCGAACAGCCCCGTGGGTGGCACCAACACCTCCCACAGGACCAATGTAACTCGTAGGAACTGACATCATAGCCGCGGGACTCCCGATTTGATAATTTGAAAATAATTTTTATATTTCTAGACTTAGGCTTGAAAACATGACGTTAGAGGGTGAAAACTCGAAACAGCCCCCGAACGACCACGTGGGTGGCACTAACACCTCCCACGGGACCAATTTAACTCGTTGGAATTGACCCCACAGCCGCGGGTCTCCCGATTTGAGAGTATGACTGTAATTTGCATATTTCTAGACTTAGGCTTAAAAACTTGACGTTAGAGGGTGAATACTCGAAACATCCCCCGAACGGCACCGTGGGTGGCACCAACACCTCCCACGGGACTAATGTAAATCGTAGGAACTGACCCCACATCCGCGGGACTCCCGATTTGAGAATTCGATAATAATTTGTATATTTATAGACTTAAGCTTGAAAACATTACGTTGGAGGGTGAAAACTCGAAAGATCCCCCGAACGACACCGTGGGTGGAACCAAGACCTCCCACGGGACCAATGTAACTCGTAGGAACTGACACCGCAGCCGCGGTTCTCCCTATTTGAGAGTACGACGGTAATTTGTATATTTCTAGACATAGGCTTACAAACATGACATTAGAGGGTAAAAACTCGAAATAACCCCTGAACGGCCTCGTGGCTGGCACCAACACCTCCCACGGGACCAATGTAACTCGTAGAAACTAACCCCGCAACCGCGGGTCTCCCGATTTCAGAGTATGACAGTAATTTACATATTTCTAGACTTAGCCTTAAAAACATGACGTTAGAGGGTAAAAACTCAAACGATCCCCCAAACGGCACCGTGGGTGGCACCAACACCTCCCACGGGACCAATGTAACTCGTAGGTACTGACCCCGCAAGCGCGGGACTCCCGGTTTCAGAATACGATGGTAATTTGCATATTTATAGACTTAGGCATAAAAATAGGACATTAGAGGGTGAAAACTCGAAACAGCCCCCGAACGGCCCCGTGGGTGGCACCAACACCGCCCACGGGACCAATGTAACTTGTAAGAGCCGACCCCACAGCCGCGGGACTCGTGATTTGAGAATTCGAAAATAATTTGTATATCTCTAGACTTAGGCTTAAAAACATGACCTTAGAGGCTGAAAACTCGAAACAACCCCCAAACAGCCCCTTGGGTGGCACCGACAACTCCCACGGGACCAACATTACCCGGAGGAACTGACCTCGTAGCCGCGGGTCTCCAATTTTGAGAGAACAACGGTAATTTGCATATTTCTAGATTTAAGCAAAACATGGCATTTGAGGGTGAAAACTCGAAACAACCCCCGAACGGCCCCGTGGATGGCACCAACACCTCCCACGGGACCAATGTAACTCGTAGGAACTCACCCCACAGTCGCGGGACACCCGATTTGAGAATTTGATAATAATTTGTATAATTCTATACTTAAGCTTAAAAACATGACCTCAGAGGATGAAAACTCGAAACAACCCCCAAACAGCCCCTTGGGTGGTACCAACACCTCCCACGGGACCAATGAAACCCGTAGGAACTGACCCCGTAGCCGATGGTCTCCCATTTTGCGAGTACAACGGTAATTGGCATATTTCTAGATTTAATCAAAACATGGCATTTGAGGGTGAAAACTTGAAAAAAAACCCCGAACGGCCCCATAGGTGGCACCAACACCTCCCACGGGACCAATGTAACTCGTAGGAACTGACCCCACAGCCGTGGGACTCTCGATTTGAGAATTCGATAATAATTTGTATATTTCTAGACTTAGGCTTAAAAACATGACCTTAGAGGGTGAAATCTCGAAACAGCCCCCGAACGGACACGTGGGTGGCACCAACACCTCCCACGGGACCAATGTAAATCGTAGGAACTAACCCCGCAGCCGCGAGTGTCCCGATTTGAGAGTACGACGGTAATTTGTATATTTCTAGACTTAGGCCTAAAAACATGACGTTAGAGGGTCAAAACTCGAAACAACCCCCGAACGGCCTCGTGGCTGGCACCAACACCTCCCACGGGACCAATGTAACTCGTAGAAACTGACCCTGTAACCGCGGGTCTCCCGATTTCAGAGTATGACAGTAATCTACATATTTCTAGACTTAACCTTAAAAACATGACGTTAGAGGGTGAAAACTCGAAAGATCCCCCAAACGGCACTGTGGGTGGCACCAACACCTCCCACGGGACCAATGTAACTCGTAGGTACGGACCCGCAACCGCGGGACTCCCAATTTGAGAATACAACGGTAATTTGCATAATTATAGACATAGGCATAAAAATAGGACATTAGAGGCTGAAAACTCGAATCAGCCCCCGAACGGCCCCGTGGGTGGCACCAACACCTCCCACGAGACGAATGTAACTCGTAAGAGCTGACCCCACAGCCGCGGGACTCCCGATTTGAGAATTCGAAAATAATTTGTATATTTCTAGACTTAGGCTTAAAAACATGACCTTAGAGGCTGAAAACTCGAAACAACCCCCAAACAGCCCCTTGGGTGGCACCAACAACTCCTACGGGACCAACGTTACCCGAAGGAACTGACCCCGTTGCCGCGGGTCTCCTATTTTGAGAGTACAACGGTAATTTGCATATTTCTAGATCTAAGCAAAACATGGCATTTGAGGGTGAAAACTCAAAACAACCCCCGAATGGCCCCGTGGATGGCACCAACACCTCCCACGGGATCAATGTAACTCGTAGGAACTGACCCCACAGTCGCGGGACTCCCTATTTGAGAATTCGATAATAATTTGTATATTTCTATACTTAAGCTTAATAACATGACCTCAGAGGGTGAAAACTCGAAACAACCCCCAAACAGCCCCTTGGGTGGTACCAACACCTCCCACGGGACCAACGTAACCCGTAGGAACTGACCCCGTAGCCGATGGTCTCCCGTTTTGCGAGTACAACGGTGATTTGCATATTTCTAGATTTAATCAAAACATGGCATTTGAAGGTGAAAACTTGAAAAAAACCGCGAACGGCCCCGTGGGTGGCACCAACACCTCCCACGGGACCAATGTAACTCGTAGGAACTGACCCCACAGCCGCGGGACACTCGATTTGAGAATTCGATAATAATTTGTATATTTCTAGACTTAGGCTTAAAAACATGACCTTAGAGGGTGAAAACTCGAAACAGCCCCCGAACGGCCACGTGGGTGGCACCAACACCTCCCACGGGACCAATGTAACTCGTAGGAACTGACCCCGCAGCCGCGGGTGTCCCGATTTGAGAGTACGACGGTAATTTGTATATATCTAGACTTAGGCCTAAAAACATGATGTTAGAGGGTAAAACATCAAAACAGCCCCCAAACGGCCCCGTGGGTAGCCCCAACACCTCCCACGGGACCAATGTAACTCTTACAAACTGACCCCGCAGCCGCGGGTCTCCCGATTTCAGAGTACGAGAGTAATTTGCATATTTCTAAACATAGGCTTAAAAACATGACGTTAGAGGGTGATAACTCGAAAGACCCCCCGAACGGCACCGTGGGTGGCACCAACACCTCCCACGGGACCAATGTAACTCGTAGGTACTGACCCAGTAACCGCGGGACTCCCGGTTTTAGAATACGATTGTAATTTTCATATTTATGGACTTAGGCATCAAAACAGGACATTAGAGGGTGAAAACTCGACACAGCAACCGAACGGCCCCTTGGGTGGCATCAACACCTCCCACGGGACCAATGTAACTCATAGGAACTGACCCCACAGCCGCGGGACTCCCGATTTGAGAATTCGAAAATAATTTGTATATTTCTAGACTTAGGCTTAAAAACATGACCTTAGAGGCTGAAAACTCGAAACAACCCCCAAACAGCCCCTTGGGTGGCACCAACAACTCCCACGGGACCAACGTAACTCGTAGGAACAGACCCCGTAGACGCGGGTCTCCCGTTTTTAGAGTTCAACGGTAATTTGCTTAATTCTAGATTTAAGCAAAACATGGCGTTTCAGGGTGAAAACTCGAAACAACCCCCGAACGGCCCCGTGGTTGGCGCCAACACCTCCCACGGGACCAATGTAACTCGTAGGAACTGACCCCACAGCCGCGGGACTCCCGATTTGAGAATTCGATAATAATTTGTATATTTGTAGACATAAGCGTAAAAACATGACCTTAGAGGGTGAAAACTCGAAACAACCCCCGAACGGCCACGTGGGTGGGGCCAACACCTCCCACGGGACCAGTGTAACTCTTAGAAACTGACCCCGGAGACGCGGGTCTCATGATTTTAGAGTACGACTGTAATTTTGATATTTCTAGACTTAGGCTTTAAAACATGACGTTAGAGGGTGAAATCTCGAAAGATCCCTCGAACGGCACCGTGGGTGGCACCAACACCTCCCACGGGGCCAATGTAACTGGTAGGTACTGACCCCGCAACCGCGGGACTCCCAGTTTGAGAATACGATCGTAATTCGTATATTTATAGACTTAGGCATCAAAACAGGACATTAGAGGATGAAAACACGAAACAGCCCCCGAACGGCCCCGTGGGTGGCACCAACACCTCCCACGGGACCAATGTAACTCATAGGAACTGACCCCACAGCGGCGGGACTCCCGATTTGAGAATTCGAAAATAATTTGTATATTTCTAGACTTAGGCTTAAAAACATGACCATAGAGGGTGAAAACTCGAAACAACCCCCAAACAGCCCCTTGGGTGTCACCAACACCTCCCACGGGACCAACGTAACCCGTAGGAACTGACCCCGTAGCCGCGGGTCTCACGTTTTGAGAGTACAACGGTAATTTGAATAATTCTAGATTTTAGCAAAACATGGCATTTTATGGTGAAAACTCGAAACTGCCCCCGAACGGCCCCGTGGGTGGCACCAACACCTCCTACGGGACCAATGTAACTCGTAAGAACTGACCCCACAGCCGCAGGACTCCCGATTTGAGAACTCGAAAATAATTTGTATATTTCTAGACTTAGGCTTAAAAATAGACCTTAGAGGGTGAAAACTCGAAACAGCCCCCGAACGGCCACGTGGGTGGCACCAACACCTACCACGGGACCAATGTAACTCGTAGGAACTGACCCTGCTGTTGCGGGTCTCCCGATTTGAGAGTACGACGGTAATTTATATATTTCTAGACTTAGGCCTAAAAACATGACGTTAGAAGGTAAAAACTCAAAATAGCCCCACAACGGCCCCGTGGGTGCCCCCAACACCTCCCACGAGACCAATGTAACTCTTAGAAACTGACCCCGCAGCCGCGGGTCTCGCGATTTCCGAGTATGACAGTAATTTACATATTTCTAGACTTAGACTAAAAAACATGACGTTAGAGGATGAAAACTCGAAAGATCCCCCGAACGGCACCGTGGGTGGCACCAACACCTCCCACGAGACCAATGTAACTCGTAGGTACTGACCCCACAACCGCGGGACACCCGGTTTGAGAATAGGACGGTAATTTGCATATTTATAGACTTAGGCATAAAAACAGGACATTAGAGGGTGAAAACTCGAATCAGCCCCCGAACGGCCCCGTGGGTGGCACCAACACCTCCCACGGGACGAATGTAACTCGTAAGAGCTGACCTCACAGCCGCGGGACTCCCGATTTGAGAATTCGAAAATAATTTGTATATTTCTAGACTTAGGCTTAAAAACATGACCTTAGAGGCTGAAAACTCGAAACAACCCACAAACAGCCCCTTGGGTGGCACCAACAACTCCTACGGGACCAACGTTACCCGAAGGAACTGACCCCGTTGCCGCGGGTCTCCTATTTTGAGAGTACAACGGTAATTTGCATATTTCTAGATCTAAGCAAAACATGGCATTTGAGGGTGAAAACTCGAAACAACCCCCGAATGGCCCCGTGGATGGCACCAACACCTCCCACGGGATCAATGTAACTCGTAGGAACTGACCCCACAGTCGCGGGACTCCCTATTTGAGAATTCGATAATAATTTGTATATTTCTATACTTAAGCTCAATAACATGACCTCAGAGGGTGAAAACTCGAAACAACCCCCAAACAGCCCCTTGGGTGGTACCAACACCTCCCACGGGACCAACGTAACCCGTAGGAACTGACCCCGTAGCCGATGGTCTCCCATTTTGCGAGTACAACGGTGATTTGCATATTTCTAGATTTAATCAAAACATGGCATTTGAAGGTGAAAACTTGAAAAAAACCGCGAACGGCCCCGTGGGTGGCACCAACACCTCCCACGGGACCAATGTAACTCGTAGGAACTGACCCCACAGCCGCGGGACTCTCGATTTGAGAATTCGATAATAATTTGTATATTTCTAGACTTAGGCTTAAAAACATGACCTTAGAGGGTGAAAACTCGAAACAGCCCCCGAACGGCCACGTGGGTGGCACCAACACCTCCCACGGGACCAATGTAACTCGTAGGAACTGACCCCGCAGCCGCGGGTGTCCCGATTTGAGAGTACGACGGTAATTTGTATATATCTAGACTTTGGCCTAAAAACATGATGTTAGAGGGTAAAACATCAAAACAGCCCCCAAACGGCCCCGTGGGTAGCCCCAACACCTCCCACGGGACCAATGTAACTCTTAGAAATTGACCCCGCAGCCGCGGGTCTCCCGATTTCAGAGTACGAGAGTAATTTGCATATTTCTAAACATAGGCTTAAAAACATGACGTTAGAGGGTGATAACTCGAAAGACCCCCCGAACGGCACCGTGGGTGGCACCAACACCTCCCACGGGACCAATGTAACTCGTAGGTACTGACCCAGTAACCGCGGGACTCCCGGTTTTAGAATACGATTGTAATTTTCATATTTATGGACTTAGGCATCAAAACAGGACATTAGAGGGTGAAAACTCGACACAGCAACCGAACGGCCCCTTGGGTGGCATCAACACCTCCCACGGGACCAATGTGACTCATAGGAACTGACCCCACAGCCGCGGGACTCCCGATTTGAGAATTCGAAAATAATTTGTATATTTCTAGACTTAGGCTTAAAAACATGACCTTAGAGGCTGAAAACTCGAAACAACCCCCAAACAGTCCCTTGGGTGGCACCAACAACTCCCACGGGACCAACGTAACTCGTAGGAACAGACCCCGTAGACGCGGGTCTCCCGTTTTTAGAGTTCAACGGTAATTTGCTTAATTCTAGATTTAAGCAAAACATGGCGTTTCAGGGTGAAAACTCGAAACAACCCCCGAACGGCCCCGTGGTTGGCACCAACACCTCCCACGGGACCAATGTAACTCGTAGGAACTGACCCCACAGCCGCGGGACTCCCGATTTGAGAATTCGATAATAATTTGTATATTTGTAGACATAAGCGTAAAAACATGACCTTAGAGGGTGAAAACTCGAAACAACCCCCGAACGGCCACGTGGGTGGCGCCAACACCTCCCACGGGACCAGTGTAACTCTTAGAAACTGAGCCCGGAGCCGCGGGTCTCACGATTTTAGAGTACGACTGTAATTTTGATATTTCTAGACTTAGGTTTTAAAACATGACGTTAGAGGGTGAAATCTCAAAAGATCCCTCGAACGGCACCGTGGGTGGCACCAACACCTCCCACGGGGCCAATGTAACTGGTAGGTACTGACCCCGCAACCGCGGGACTCCCAGTTTGAGAATACGATCGTAATTCGTATATTTATAGACTTAGGCATCAAAACAGGACATTAGAGGATGAAAACTCGAAACAGCCCCCGAACGGCCCCGTGGGTGGCACCAACACCTCCCACGGGACCAATGTAACTCATAGGAACTGACCCCACAGCGGCGGGACTCCCGATTTGAGAATTCGAAAATAATTTGTATATTTCTAGACTTAGGCTTAAAAACATGACCATAGAGGGTGAAAACTCGAAACAACCCCCAAACAGCCCCTTGGGTGTCACCAACACCTCCCACGGGACCAACGTAACCCGTAGGAACTGACCCCGTAGCCGCGGGTCTCACGTTTTGAGAGTACAACGGTAATTTGAATAATTCTAGATTTAAGCAAAACATGGCATTTTATGGTGAAAACTCGAAACTGCCCCCGAACGGCCCCGTGGGTGGCACCAACACCTCCTACGGGACCAATGTAACTCGTAAGAACTGACCCCACAGCCACAGGACTCCCGATTTGAGAACTCGAAAATAATTTGTATATTTCTAGACTTAGGCTTAAAAATAGACCTTAGAGGGTGAAAACTCGAAACAACCCACGAACGGCCACGTGGGTGGCACCAACACCTACCACGGGACCAATGTAACTCGTAGGAACTGACCCCGCTGTTGCGGGTCTCCCGATTTGAGAGTACGATGGTAATTTATATATTTCTAGACTTAGGCCTAAAAACATGACGTTAGAAGGTAAAAACTCAAAATAGCCCCACAACGGCCCCGTGGGTGCCCCCAACACCTCCCACGAGACCAATGTAACTCTTAGAAACTGACCCCGCAGCCGCGGGTCTCGCGATTTTCGAGTATGACAGTAATTTGCATATTTCTAGACTTAGACTTAAAAACATGACGTTAGAGGATGAAAACTCGAAAGATCCCCCGAACGGCACCGTGGGTGGCACCAACACCTCCCACGAGACCAATGTAACTCGTAGGTACTGACCCCGCAACCGCGGGACACCCGGTTTGAGAATAGGACGGTAATTTGCATATTTATAGACTTAGGCATAAAAACAGGACATTAGAGGTTGAAAACTCAAAACAGTCCCCGAACGACCCCGTGGGTGGCAACAAACACCACCCAGGGGACCAATGTAACTAGTAAGAACTGACTCCCAATCGGAGAATTAGAAAATAATTTGTATATTTCTAGACTTAGGCTTAAAAACATGACCTTTGACGGTGAAAACACGAAATAACCCCCAAACAGCCCCTTGGGTGGCACCAACACCTCCCACGGGACCAACGTAACCCGGAGGAACTGACCTCGTAGTCGCGGGTCTCCTGTTTTGAGAGTACAACTGTAATTTGCATATTTCTAGATTTAAGCAAAACATGGCGTTTGAGGGTGAAAACTCGAAAGTACCCCCGAACAGCCCTGTGGGTGGCACCAACACCTCCCACGGGACCAATGTTACTCGTAGGAACTGATCCTACAACCGCGGGACTCCCTATTTGAAAATTCGATAATAATTTGTATATTTCTAGACATAAGCGTAAAAACATGACCTTAGAGGGTGAAAACTCGAAACAGCCACCAAACAGCCCCTTGGGTGGCACCAACACCTCCCACGGGACCAACGTAACCCGTAGGAACTGACCCCGTAGCCGCGGGTCTCCCATTTTGAGAGTACAACGGTAATTTGCATATTTCTAGATTTAATCAAAACATGGCATTTGAGGGTGAAAACTTGAAACAACCCCCGAACGGTCCCGTTGGTGGCATCAACACCTCCCACGGGACCAATGTAACTCGTAGGTACTGACCCCACAGCCACGGGACTCCCAATTCCTTAGAGGGTGAAAACTCGAAACAGCCCCGAACGGACACGTGGGTGGCACCAACACCTCCCACGGGACCAATGTAACTCTTAGAAACTGACCCCGCAGTCGCGGGTCTCTCGATTTCAGAGTACGCCAGTAATTTGCATATTTCTAGACTTAGGCTTAAAAAAATGACGTTAGAGGGTGAAAACGCTAAAGATCCCCCGAACGGCACCGTGGGTGGCACCAACACCTCCCACGGGACCAATGTAACTCGTAGGTACTGACCCCGCAGTCGGGAAACTCCCGATTTGAGAAAACGATGGTAATTTGCATATTTATAGACATGGGCATAAACACAGGACATTAGAGGGTGAAAACTCGAAACAACCCCCGAACGGCCCCGTGGGTGGCACCAACACCTCCCACGGGACCAATGTAACTCGTAGGTACTGACCCCGTAGCCGCGGGTTTCCCAATTTCAGAGTAAGATGGTAATTTATATATTTGTAGACTTAGGCCTAAAAACATGACGTTAGAGGGTAAAAACTCAAAATAGACCCCAAACGGCCCCATGGGTGGCCCCAACTCCTCCCACGGGACCAATATAACTCTTAGAAACTAACCCCACAGCTGCGGGTCTCTCGATTTCCGAGTACGACAGTAATTTACATATTTCTAGACTTAGACTTAAAAACATGACGTTAGAGGGTGAAAACTGGAAAGATCCCCTGAACGGCACCGTGGGTGGCACCAACACCTCCCAAGGGATAAATGTAACTCGTAGGTACTGACACCGCAACCGCGGGACTCCCGGTTCGAGAATACGATGGTAATTTGCATATTTATAGACTTAGGCATAAAAACAGGACATTTGAAGGTGAAAACTCGAAACAGCCCCCGAACGGCCCCGTGGGTGGCACCAACACCTCCCACGGGACCAATGTAACTCGTAAGAACTGACCCCACAGCCGCGGGACTCCCGATTCGAGAATTTGAAAATAATTTGTATATTTCTAGACTTAGGCTTTAAAATATGACCTTAGAGGGTGAAAACACGAAACACCCCCCAAACAGCCCCTTGGGTGGAACCAACACCTCCCACGGAACCAACGTAACCCGGAGGAACTGACCCCGTAGCCGCGGGTCTCCTGTTTTGAGAGTACAACTATAATTTGCATATTTCTAAATTTAAGCAAAACATGGCGTTTGAGGGTGAGAACTCGAAACAACCACCGAACGGCCCCACGGGTGGCACCGACACCTCCCACGGGACCAATGTTACTCGTAGGAACTGACCCCACAGCCGCGGGGCTCCCGATTTGAGAATTCGATAATAATTAGTATATTTCTAGACATAAGCGTAAAAACATGACCTTAGAGGGTGAAAACTCGAAACAGCCCCCGAACGGCCACGTGGGTGGCCCCAACACCTCCCACGGGACCAATGTGACTCTTAGAAACTGACCCCGTAGCCGCGGGTCTCTCGATTTCAAAGTACGACAATAATTTGCATATTTATAGACTTAGGCTTAAAAAAATTACGTTAGAGGGTGAAAACGATAAAGATCCCCCGAACGGCACCGTGGGTGGCAGCAACACCTCCCACAGGACCAATGTAACTCGTAGGTACTGACCCCGCAACCGCGAGACTCCCGGTTTGAGAAAACGACGGTAATTTGCATATTTATAGACTTGGGCATAAAAACAGGACATTAGAAGGTGAAAATCTGAAACAGCCCCCGAACGGCCCCGTGGGTGGCACCAACACCTCCCACGGGACCAATGTAACTCGTAGGTACTGACCCCGCAACCGCGGGACTCCCGGTTTTAGAATACGATGGTAATTTGCATATTTATAGACTTAGGAATCAAAACAGGATATTAGAGGGTGAAAACTCGAAATAGCCCCCGAACGTCCTCGTGGGTGGCACCAACACCTCCCAGGGGACAAATGTAACTCATAGGAACCGACCCCACAGCCGCGGGACTCCCGATTTGAGAATTTTAAAATAATTTGTATATTTCTAGACTTAGGCTTGAAAACATGACCTTAGAGGGTGAAAACTCGAAACAGCCCCCGAACGGACACGTGGGTGGCACCAACACCTCCCACGGGACCAATGTCACTCGTAGGAACTGACCCCACAGCCGCGGGTCTCCCGATTTGAGAGTACGATGATAATTGGTATATTTCTAGACTTAGGCCTAAAAACTTGACCTTAGAGGGTGAAAACTCGAAACAACCCCCAAACAGCCCCTTGGGTGGCACCAATACCTCTCACGGGACCAACATAACCCGTAGGCACTGACCCCGTAGCCGTTGGTCTCCCATATTGAGAGTACAATGGTAAATTGCATATTTCTAGATTTAAGCAAAACATGGCGTTTGAGGGTGAAAACTCAAAACAACCCCCGAACGGCCACATGGGTGGCACCAACACCTCCCACGGGACCAATGTAACTCGTAGGAACTAAACCCACTGCCGCGGGACTCCCGATTTGAGAATTCGATAATAATTTGTATATTTCTAGACTTAGGCTTAAAAACATGACCTTAGAGAGTGAAAACTCGAAACAGCCCCCGAACGGCCACGTGGGTGGCACCAACACCTCCCACGGGACCAATGTAACTCGTAGGAACTGACCCCGCAGCTGCGGGTCTCCCGATTTGAGAGTACGTTGGTAATTTATATATTTCTAGACTTATGCCTAAAAACATGACGTGAGAGGGTAAAAACTCGAAATAGCCCCCAAACGGCCCCGTGGGTGGCCCCAACACCTCCCACGGGACCAATGTAACTCTTAGAAACTGACCCCGCAGCCGCGGGTCTCCCGATTTGATAGTACGACAGTAATTTACATATTTGTAGACTTAGGCTTAAAAACATGGCATTACAGGGTGAAAACTCGAAAGATCCCCCGAACGGCACTGTGGGTGGCACCAACACCTCCCACGGGACCAATATAACTCGTAGGTACTGACCCCGCAACGCGGGACTCCCGGTTTGAGAATACGATGGTAGTTTGCATATTTATAGACTTAGGCATAAAAACAGGACATTAGAGGGTGAAAACTCGAAACAGCACCCGAATGGCCCCGTGGGTGGCACCAACACCTCCCACGGGACCAATGTAACTCGTAAGAGCTGACCCCACATCCGCGGGACTCCCGATTTGAGAATTCGAAAATAATTTGTATATTTCTGCACTTAGGCATAAAAACATGACCTTAGAGGGTGAAAACACGAAACAACCCCGAAACAGCCCCTTGGGTGGCACGAACACCTCCCACGGGACCAACGTAACCCAGAGGAACTAACCCCGTAGCCACGGGTCTCCTATTTTGTGAGTACAATGGTAATTTACATATTTCTAGATTTAAGCAAAACATGGCGTTTGAGGGTGAAAACTCGAAACAACCCCCGAACGGCCCCGTGGGTGGCACCAACACCTCCCATGGGATCAATGTCACTCGTAGGAACTGACCCCACAGTCGCGGGTCTCCCGATTTGAGAGTACGATGATAATTTGTATATTTCTAGACTTAGGCCATAAAACTTGACCTTAGAGGGTGAAAACTCGAAACAACCCCCAAACAGCCCCTTGGGTGGCACCAATACCTCTCACGGGACCAACATAACCCGTAGGCACTGACCCCGTAGCCGTTGGTCTCCCATATTGAGAGTACAATGGTAATTTGCATATTTCTAGATTTAAGCAAAATAAGGCGTTTGAGGGTGAAAACTCAAAACAACCCCCGAACGGCCACATGGGTGGCACCAACACCTCCCACGGGACCAATGTAACTCGTAGGAACTAACCCCACTGCCGCGGGACTCCCGATTTGAGAATTCGATAATAATTTGTATATTTCTAGACTTAGGCTTAAAAACATGACCTTAGAGAGTGAAAACTCGAAACAGCCCCCGAACGGCCATGTGGGTGGCACCAACACCTCCCACGGGACCAATGTAACTCGTAGGAACTGACCTCGTAGCTGCGGGTCTCCCGATTTGAGAGTACGTTGGTAATTTATATATTTCTAGACTTATGCCTAAAAACATGACGTGAGAGGGTAAAAACTCGAAATAGCCCCCAAACGGCCCCGTGGGTGGCCCCAACACCTCCCACGGGACCAATGTAACTCTTAGAAACAGACCCCGCAGCCGCGTGTCTCCCGATTTGATAGTACGACAGTAATTTGCATATTTCTAGACTTAGGCTTAAAAACATGGCGTTACAGGGTGAAAACTCGAAAGATCCCCCGAACGGCACTGTGGGTGGCACCAACACCTCCCACGGGACCAATATAACTCGTAGGTACTGACCCCGCAACGCGGGACTCCCGGTTTGAGAATACGATGGTAGTTTGCATATTTATAGACTTAGGCATAAAAACAGGACATTAGAGGGTGAAAACTCGAAACAGCACCCGAATGGCCCCGTGGGTGGCACCAACACCTCCCACGGGACCAATGTAACTCGTAAGAGCTGACCCCACATCCGCGGGACTCCCGATTTGAGAATTCGAAAATAATTTGTATATTTCTGCACTTAGGGATAAAAACATGACCTTAGAGGGTGAAAACACGAAACAACCCCGAAACAGCCCCTTGGGTGGCACGAACACCTCCCACGGGACCAACGTAACCCAGAGGAACTGACCCCGTATGCGTGGGTCTCCTGTTTTTAGAGTAAAATAGTAATTTGCATATTTCTGGATTTAAGCAGAACATGGTGTTTGAGGGTGAGAACTCAAAACAACCTCCGACCGGCCCCGTGGGTTGCACCAACACCTCCCATGGGACCAATGTTACTCGTAGGACCTGACCCCACAGTGGCGGGGCTCCCGATTTGAGAATTCGATAATAATTTGAATATTTCTAGACATAAGCGTAAAAACATGACCTTAGAGGGTAAAAACTCGAAACAGCCCCCAAACAGCCCCTTGGGTGGCACCCATACCTCCCACGGGACCGACGTAACCCGTAGGAACTGACCCCATAGCCACGGGTCTCCCGTTTTGAGAGTACAACGGTAATTTGCATATTTCTAGATTTAATCAAAACATGGCATTTGAGGGTGAAAACTTGAAACAACCCCCGAATGGCCCCGTGGGTGGCACCAACACCTCCCACGGGACCAATTTAACTCGTAGGAACTGAACCCACAGCCGCGGGAATCTCGATTTGAGAATTCGAAAATAATTTGTATATTTCCAGACTTAGGTTTAAAAAAATGTCCTTAGAGGGTGAAAACTCGAAACAGCCCCCCAACGGACACTTGGGTGGCACCAACACCTCCCACGGGACCAATGTGACTCGTAGGAACTGACCCCGCAGCCGCGGGTCTCCCGATATGAGAGTACGACGGTAATTTGTATATTACTAGACTTAGGACTAAAAACAGGATGTTAGAGGGTAAAACTTGAAACAGCCCCGAAACGGCCCCGTGGGTGGCCCCAACACCTCCCACGGGACCAATGTAACTCTTAGAAACTGACCCCGCAGCCGCGGGTCTCTCGATTTTAGAGTACGACAGTAATTTGCATATTTCTAGACTTAGGCTTAAAAAAATGACGTAAGAGGATGAAAACGCTAAAGATCCCCCGAACGGAACCGTGGGTGGCACCAACACCTCCCAGGGGACCAATGTAACTCGTAGGTACTGACCCCGCAACCGCGAGACTCCCGGTTTGAGAATACGATGGTAATTTCCATATTTATAGACTTAGGCATAAAAACAGGACATTAGAGGGTGAAAACTCGAAACCGTCCCCGAATGGCCCCGTGGGTGGCACCAACACCTCCCACGGGACCAATGTAACTCGTAAGAGCTGACCCCATAGCCGCGGGACTCCCGATTTGAAAATTCAAAAATAATTTATATATTTCTAGACTTAGGCTTAAAAACATGACCTTAGAGGGTGAAAACTCAAAACAACCCTAAAACAGCCCCTTGGGTGGCACCAACACCTCCCATGGGACCAACGTTACCCGGAGGAACTAACCCCGTAGCCACGGGTCTCCTATTTTGTGAGTACAATGGTAATTTACATATTTCTAGATTTAAGCAAAACATGGCGTTTGAGGGTGAAAACTCGAAACAACCCCCGAACGGCCCCGTGGGTGGCACCAACACCTCCCATGGGATCAATGTAACTCGTAGGAACAGACCCCACATCCGCGGGACTCACGATTTGAGAATTCGATAACAATTTGTATATTTTTAGACTTAAGCTTAAAAACATGACCTCAAAGGGTGAAAACTCGAAACAACCCCCAAACAGCCCCTTGGGTGGTACGAACACCTCCCATGGGACCAACGTAACCCGTAGGAACTGACCCCGTAGCCGCGGGTCTCCCGTTTTGAGAATACAAGGGTAATTTGCATATTTCTAGATTTAATAAAAACAAGGCATTTGAGGGTGAAAAGTTGAAACAACCCCCGAACGGCCCCGTGGGAGGCACCAACACCTCCCATGGGATCAATGTAACTCGTAGGAATAGACCCCACATCCGCGGGACTCCCGATTTGAAAATTCGATAATAATTTGTATATTTCTAGACTTAGACTTAAAAATAAGACCTTAGAGGGTGAAAACTCAAAACAGCCCCCGAACGGCCACGTGGGTGGCACCAACACCTCCCACGCGACCAATGTAACTCGTAGGAACTGACCCCGCAGCCGCGGGTGTCCCGATTTGAGAGTATGATGGTAATTTGTATATTTCTAGACATAGGCCTAAAAACATGACGTTAGAGGGTAAAACCTCGAAACAACCCCCAAACGGGCCCGTGGGTAGCCCCAACACCTCCCACGGAACCAATGTAACTCTTAGAAACTGATCCCGTAGCCGCGGGTCTCCCGATTTCAGAGTACGATAGTAATTTGCATATTTCGCGACGTAGGCTTAAAAACATGACGTTAGAGGGTGAACACTCGAAAGATCCCCCGAACGGCACCGTGGGTGGCACCAACACCTCCCACGGGACCAATGTAACTCGTAGGTACTGACCTAGAAACCGCGGGACTCCCGATTTTAGAATACGATGGAAATTTGCATATTTACAGACTTTGGCATCAAAACAGGACATTAGAGGGTGAAAACTCGACACAGCCCCCGAAAAGCCCCGTGGGTGGCACCAACACCTCCCACGGGACCAATGTAACTAGTAGGAACTGACCCCACAACCGTGGGACTCCCGATTTGAGAATTCGATAATAATTTGTATATTTCTAGACTTAGGCTTAAAAACATGACGTTAGAGGGTGAAAACTCGAAACAGCCCCCGAACGGCCACGTCGGTGGCACCAACACCTCCCACGGGACCAATGTAACTCATAGAAACTGACCCCGTAGCTGTGGGTCTCCCGATTTGAGGGTTTGATAGTAATTTGAATATTTCTAGACTTAGGCTTAAAAACATGACGTTAGAGTGTGAAGACTCGAAAGATCCCCTGAACGGCACCGTGGGTAGCACCAACACATCCCACGGGACCAATGTTACTCGTAGTTACTGACCCCACAACCGCGGGACTCCCGGTTTGAGAATACGATGGTAGTTTGCATATTTCTAGACTTAGGCATAAAAATAGGACGTTAGAGGGTGAAAACTCGAAACAGCCCCCGAACAGCCCCGTGGGTGGCACCAACACCTCCCACGGGACCAATGTAACTCGTAGGAACTGACCACACAGCCGCAGGACTCCCGATTTGAGAATTCGATAATAATTTGTATATTTCTAGACTTAGGCTGAAAAACATGACGTTTGAGGGTGAAAACTCGAAACGGCCCCCGAACGGCCACGTGGGTGTCACCAACACCTCCCACGGGACCAGTGTAACACGTAGGAACTGACTCCACAGCCGCGGGACTCTCGATTTGAGAATTCGATAATAATTTGTATATTTCTAGACTTAAGCTTAAAAATAAGACTTTGGAGGGTGAAAACTAGAAAGATCCCCCGAACGGCACCGTGGGTGGAACCAACACCTCCCACGGAACCGATGTAACTCGTAGGAACTGACCCCGCAGCCGCGGGTCTCTCTATTTGAGAGTACGACGGTAATTTTTATATTTCTAGACTTAGGTTTAAAAACATGACGTTAGAGGGTAAAAACTCGAAATAACCCCCGAACGGCCTCGTGGGTGGCACCAACACCTCCCACGGGACCAATTTAACTCGTAGAAACTGACCTCGCAACCGCGGGTCTCACGATTTCAGAGTACGACTGTAATTTACATATTTCTAGACTTAGCCTTAAAAACATGACGTTAGGTAGTGAAAACTCGAAAGATCCCCCGAACAGCACCGTGGGTGGCACCAACACCTCCCACGGGACCAATGTAACTCGCAGGTACTGACCCCGCAACCGCAGGACTCCCAGTTTGAGAATACGACGGTAATTTGCATATTTATAGACTAAGGTATAAAAATAGGACATTAGAGTGTGAAAACTCGAAACAAACCCCGAACGGCCCCGTGGGTGGCACCAACACCTCCCACGGGACAAATGTAACTCGTAAGAGCGGACCCCACAGCCACGGGACTCCCAATTTGAGAATTCGAAAATAATTTGTATATTTCTAGACTTAGGATTAAAAACATGACCTTAGAGGGTGAAAACACGAAACAACCCCCAAACAGCCCCTTGGGTGGCACCAACACCTCCCACGGGACCAATGTAACTCTTAGAAACAGACCCCGCAGCCGCGGGTCTCCTATTTTGAGAGTACAATGGTAATTTGCATATTTCTAGATTAAAGCAAAACATGGCATTTGAGGGTGAAAAATCGAAACAACCCCCGAACGGCCCCGTGGGTGGCACTAACACCTCCCACGGGATCAATGCAACTCGTAGGAACTAACCCCACAGTCGCGGGACTCACGATTTGAGAATTCGATAATAATTTGTGCATTTCTAGACTTAAGCTTAAAAACATGACCTCAGAGGGTGAAACTAGAAACAACCCCCAAACAGCCCCTTGGGTGGAACCAACACCTCCCACGGGGCCAACGTAACTCGTAGGAACAGACCCCGTAGACGCGGGTCTCCCATTTTTAGAGTTCAACGGTAATTTTCTTAATTCTAGATTTAAGCAAAACATGGCGTTTCAGGGTGAAAACTCGAAACAACCCCCGAACGGCCCCGTGGTTGGCACCAACACCTCCCACGGGACCAATGTAACTCGTAGGAACTGACCCCACAGCCGGGGGACTCCCGATTTGAGAATTCGATAATAATTTTTATATTTCTAGACTTGAGCTTAAAAACATGACATTAGAGTGTGAAAACTCGAAACAGCCCCCAAACAGCCCCTTGGGTGGCACCAACACCTCCCACGGGACCAACGTAACCCGTAGGAACTGACCCCATAGCCGCGGGTCTCCCGTTTTGAGAGTACAACGGTAATTTGCATATTTATAGATTTAAGAAAAACATGGCGTTTGAGGGTGAAAACTCGAGACAACCCCCGAACGGCCCCGTGGGTGGCACCAACACCTCCCACGGGACCAATGTAACTCGTATGAACTGACCCCACAGTCGCGGGACTCACGATTTGAGAATTCGATAATAATTTTACATTTCTAGACTTAAGCTTAAAAACATGACCTCAGAGGGTGAAACTAGAAACAACCCCCAAACAGCCCCTTGGGTGGTACCAACACCTCCCACGGGACCAACGTAACTCGTAGGAACAGACCCCGTAGACGCGGGTCTCCCGATTTGAGAATTCGATAATAATTTGTATATTTCTAGACTTAGGATTAAAAACATGACCTTAGAGGGTGAAAACTCGAAACAGCCCCTGAACGGCCACGTTTGTGGCACCAACACCTCCCACGGCACCAATGTAACTCGTAGGAACTGACCCGTAGCCACGGGTCCCCCGATTTGTGAGTACGATGGTAATTTGTATATTTCTAGACTTAGGCCTAAAAACATGACGCTAGAGGGTAAAAACTCAAAACAGCGCCCAAACGACCCCGTGGGTGGTCCCAACACCTCCCACGATACCAATGTAACTCGTAGAAACTGACCCCGCAGCCGTGGGTCTCCCGATTCGAGAGTTCGATAGTAATTTTAATATTTCTAGACTTAGGCTTAAAAACATGACGTTAGAGGGTGAAGACTCGAAAGATCCCCCGAACGGCACCGTGGGTGGCACCAACACATCCCACGGGACCAATGTTAGTCGTAGGTACTGACCCCGCAACCGCGGGACTCCCGGTTTGAGAATACGATGGTAATTTGCATATTTCTAGACTTAGGCATAAAAACAGGACGTTAGAGGGTGAAAGCTCGAAACAGCCCCCGAACAGCCCGGTGGGTGGCACCAACACCTCCCACAGGACCAATGTAACTCGTAGGAACTGACATCATAGCCGCGGGACTCCCGATTTGATAATTCGAAAATAATTTGTATATTTCTAGACTTAGGCTTGAAAACATGACGTTAGAGGGTGAAAACTCGAAACATCCCCCGAACGGCCACGTGGGTGGCACTAACACCTCCCACGGGACCAATTTAACTCGTTGGAATTGACCCCACAGCCGCGGGTCTCCCGATTTGAGAGTATGACTGTAATTTGCCTATTTCAAGACTTAGGCTTAAAAACTTGACGTTAGAGGGTGAATACTCGAAACATCCCCCGAACGGGACCGTGGGTGGCAGCAACACCTCCCACGGGACTAATGTAAATCGTAGGAACTGACCCCACAGCCGCGGGACTCCCGATTTGAGAATTCGATAATAATTTGTATATTTATAGACTTAAGCTTAAAAACATGACGTTGGAGGGTGAAAACTCGAAAGATCCCCCGAACGGCACCGTGGGTGGAACCAGCACCTCCCACGGGACCAATGTAACTCGTAGGAACTGACACCGCAGCCGCGGTTCTCCCTATTTGAGAGTATGACGGTAATTTGTATATTTCTAGACTTAGGCTTACAAACATGACATTAGAGGGTAAAAACTCGAAATAACCCCCGAACGGCCTCGTGGCTGGCACCAACACCTCCCACGTGACCAATGTAACTCGTAAGTACTGACCCCGCAACCGCGGGACTCCCGGTTTCAGAATACGATGGTAATTTGCATATTTATAGACTTAGGCATAAAAATAGGACATTAGAGGGTGAAAACTCGAAACAGCCCCCAAACGGCCCCGTGGGTGGCACCAACACCGCCCACGGGACCAATGTAACTCGTAAGAGCTGACCCCACAGCCGCGGGACTCGCGATTTGAGAATTCGAAAATAATTTGTATATTTCTAGACTTAGGCTTAAAAACATGACCTTAGAGGCTGAAAACTCGAAACAACCCCCAAACAGCCCCTTGGGTGGCACCAACAACTGCCACGGGACCAACATTACCCGGAGGAACTGACCCCGTAGCCGCGGGTCTCCAATTTTGAGAGAACAACGGTAATTTTCATATTTCTAAATTTAAGCAAAACATGGCATTTGAGGGTGAAAACTCGAAACAACCCCCGAACGGCCCCGTGGATGGCACCAACACCTCCCACGGGATCAATGTAACTCGTAGGAACTGACCCCACAGTCGCGGGACACCCGATTTGAGAATTCGATAATAATTTGTATATTTCTATACTTAAGCTTAAAAACATGACCTCAGAGGGTGAAAACTCGAAACAACCCCCAAACAGCCCCTTGGGTGGTACCAACACCTCCCACGGGACCAATGTAACCCGTAGGAACTGACCCCGTAGCCGATGGTCTCCCATTTTGCGAGTACAACGGTAATTGGCATATTTCTATATTTAATCAAAACATGGCATTTGAGGGTGAAAACTTGAAAAAAAACCCCGAACGGCCCCATAGGTGGCACCAACACCTCCCACGGGACCAATGTAACTCGTAGGAACTGACCCCACAGCCGTGGGACTCTCGATTTGAGAATTCGATAATAATTTGTATATTTCTAGACTTAGGCTTAAAAACATGACCTTAGAGGGTGAAAACTCGAAACAGCCCCCGAACGGACACGTGGGTGGCACCAACACCTCCCACGGGACCAATGTAAATCGTAGGAACTGACCCCGCAGCCGCGAGTGTCCCGATTTGAGAGTACGACGGTAATTTGTATATTTCTAGACTTAGGCCTAAAAACATGACGTTAGAGGGTCAAAACTCGAAACAACCCCCGAACGGCCTCGTGGCTGGCACCAACACCTCCCACGGGACCAATGTAACTCGTAGAAACTGACCCTGTAACCGCGGGTCTCCCGATTTCCGAGTATGACAGTAATTTACATATTTCTAGACTTAACCTTAAAAACATGACGTTAGAGGGTGAAAACTAGAAAGATCCCCCAAACGGCACTGTGGGTGGCACCAACACCTCCCACGGGACCAATGTAACTCGTAGGTACTGACCCCGCAACCGCGGGACTCCCGATTTGAGAATACAACGGTAATTTGCATATTTATAGACATAGGCATAAAAATAGGACATTAGAGGGTGAAAACTCGAATCAGCCCCCGAACGGCCCCGTGGGTGGCACCAACACCTCCCACGGGACCAATGTAACTTGTAAGAGCTATCCCCACAGCCGCGGGACTCCCGATTTGAGAATTCGAAAATAATTTGTATATTTCTAGACTTAGGCTTAAAAACATGACCTTAGCGGCTGAAAACTCGAAACAACCCCCAAACAGCCCCTTGGGTGGCACCAACAACTCCTACGGGACCAACGTTACCCGGAGGAACTGACCCCATTGCCGCGGGTCTCCTATTTTGAGAGTACAACGGTAATTTGCATATTTCTAGATCTAAGCAAAACATGGCATTTGAGGGTGAAAACTCGAAACAACCCCCGAATGGCACCGTGGATGGCACCAACACCTCCCACGGGATCAATGTAACTCGTAGGAACTGACCCCACAGTCGCGGGACTCCCTATTTGAGAATTTGATAATAATTTTTATATTTCTATACTTAAGCTTAATAACATGACCTCAGAGGGTGAAAACTCGAAACAACCCCCAAACAGCCCCTTGGGTGGTACCAACACCTCCCACGGGACCAACGTAACCCGTAGGAACTGACCCCGTAGCCGATGGTCTCCCGTTTTGCGAGTACAACGGTGATTTGCATATTTCTAGATTTAATCAAAACATGGCATTTGAAGGTGAAAACTTGAAAAAAACCGCGAACGGCCCCGTGGGTGGCACCAACACCTCCCACGGGACCAATGTAACTCGTAGGAACTGACCCCACAGCCGCGGGACTCTCGATTTGAGAATTCGATAATAATTTGTATATTTCTAGACTTAGGCTTAAAAACATGACCTTAGAGGGTGAAAACTCGAAACAACCCCCGAACGGCCACGTGGGTGGCACCAACACCTCCCACGGGACCAATGTAACTCGTAGGAACTAACCCCGCAGCCGCGGGTGTCCCGATTTGAGAGTACGACGGTAATTTGTATATATCTAGACTTAGGCCTAAAACATGATGTTAAAGGGTAAAACCTCAAAACAGCCCCCAAACGGCCCCGTGGGTAGCCCCACCACCTCCCACGGGACCAATGTAACTCTTAGAAACTGACCCCGCAGCCGCGGGTCTCCCGATTTCAGAGTACGAGCGTAATTTGCATATTTGTAAACATAGGCTTAAAAACATGTCGTTAGAGGGTGAAAACTCGAAAGACCCCCCGAACGGCACCGTGGGTGGCACCAAAACCTCCCACGGGACCAATGTAACTCGTAGGTACTGACCCAGTAACCGCGGGACTCCCGGTTTTAGAATACGATTGTAATTTTCATATTTATGGACTTAGGCATCAAAACAGGACATTAGAGGGAGAAAACTCGACACAGCAACCGAACGGCCCCGTGGGTGGCATCAACACCTCCCACGGGACCAATGTAACTCATAGGAACTGACCCCACAGCCGCGGGACTCCCGATTTGAGAATTCGAAAATAATTTGTATATTTCTAGACTTAGGCTTAAAAACATGACCTTAGAGGCTGAAAACTCGAAACAACCCCCAAACAGCCCCTTGGGTGGCACCAACAACTCCCACGGGACCAACGTTACCCGGAGGAACTGACCCCGTAGCCCCGGGTCTCCTATTTTGAGAGTACAACGGTAATTTTCATATTTCTAGATTTAAGCAAAACATGGCGTTTGAGAGTGAAAACTCGAGACAACCCCCGAACGGCCCCATGGATGGCACCAACACCTCCCACGGGATCAATGTAACTCGTAGGAACTGACCCCACATTCGCGGGACTCCCGATTTGAGAATTCGATAATAATTTGTATATTTCTATACTTAAGCTTAAAAACATGACGTCAGAGGGTGAAAACTCGAAACAACCCCCAAACAGCCCCTTGGGTGGTACCAACACCTCCCACGGGACCAACGTAAACCGTAGGAACTGACCCCGTAGCCGATGGTCTCCCGTTTTGGGAGTACAACGGTAATTTGCATATTTCTAGATTTAAGCAAAACATGGCATTTGAGGGTGAAAACTCGAAACAACCCCCGAACGGCCCCGTGGATGGCACCAACACCTCCCACGGAATCAATGTAACTCGTAGGAACTGACCCCACAGTCGCGGGACACCCGATTTGAGAATTCGATAATAATTTGTATATTTCTATACTTAAGCTTAAAAACATGACCTCAGAGGGTGAAAACTCGAAACAACCCCCAAACAGCCCCTTGGGTGGTACCAACACCTCCCACGGGACCAATGTAACCCGTAGGAACTGACCCCGTAGCCGATGGTCTCCCATTTTGCGAGTACAACGGTAATTGGCATATTTCTAGATTTAATCAAAACATGGCATTTGAGGGTGAAAACTTGAAAAAAAACCCGAACGGCCCCATAGGTGGCACCAACACCTCCCACGAGACCAATGTAACTCGTAGTACCTGACCCCACAGCCGTGGGACTCTCGATTTGAGAATTCGATAATAATTTGTATATTTCTAGACTTAGGCTTAAAAACATGACCTTAGAGGGTGAAAACTCGAAACAGCCCCCGAACGGACACGTGGGTGGCACCAACACCTCCCACGGGACCAATGTAAATCGTAGGAACTGACCCCGCAGCCGCGAGTGTCCCGATTTGAGAGTACGACGGTAATTTATATATTTCTAGACTTAGGCCTAAAAACATGACGTTAGAGGGTCAAAACTAGAAACAACCCCCGAACGGCCTCGTGGCTGGAACCAACACCTCGAACGGGACCAATGTAACTAGTAGAAACTGACCATGTAACCGCGGGTCTCCCGATTTCAGAGTATGACAGGAATTTACATATTTCTAGACTTAACCTTAAAAACATGACGTTAGAGGGTGAAAACTCGAAAGATCCCCCAAACGGCACTGTGGGTGGCACCAACACCTCCCACGGGACCAATGTAACTCGTAGGTACTGACCCCGCAACCGCGGGACACCCGATTTGAGAATACAAAGGTAATTTGCATATTTATAGACATAGGCATAAAAATAGGACATTAGAGGGTGAAAACTCGAATCAGCCCCCGAACGGCCCCATGGGTGGCACCAACACCTCCCACGGGACCAATGTAACTCGTAAGAGCTGACCCCAAAGCCGCGGGACTCCCGATTTGAGAATTCTAAAATAATTTGTATATTTCTAGACTTAGGCTTAAAAACATGACCTTAGAGGCTAAAAACTCGAAACAACCCCCAAACAGCCCCTTGGGTGGCACCAACAACTCCTACGGGACCAACGTTACCCGAAGGAACTGACCCCGTTGCCGCGGGTCTCCTATTTTGAGAGTACAACGGTAATTTGCATATTTCTAGATCTAAGCAAAACATGGCATTTGAGGGTGAAAACTCGAAACAACCCCCGAATGGCCCCGTGGATGGCACCAACACCTCCCACGGGATCAATGTAACTCGTAGGAACTGACCCCACAGTCGCGGGACTCCCTATTTGAGAATTCGATAATAATTTGTATATTTCTATACTTAAGCTTAATAACATGACCTCAGAGGGTGAAAACTCGAAACAACCCCCAAACAGCCCCTTGGGTGGTACCAACACCTCCCACGGGACCAACGTAACCCGTAGGAATTGACCCCGTAGCCGATGGTCTCCCGTTTTGCGAGTACAACGGTGATTTGCATATTTCTAGATTTAATCAAAACATGGCATTTGAAGGTGAAAACTTGAAAAAAACCGCAAACGGCCCCGTGGGTGGCACCAACACCTCCCACGGGACCAATGTAACTCGTAGGAACTGACCCCACAGCCGCGGGACTCTCGATTTGAGAATTCGATAATAATTTGTATATTTCTAGACTTAGGCTTAAAAACATGACCTTAGAGAGTGAAAACTCGAAACAGCCCCCGAACAGCCACGTGGGTGGCACCAACACCTCCCACGGGACCAATGTAACTCATAGGAACTGACCCCGCAGCCGCGAATGTCCCGATTTGAGAGTACGACGGTAATTTGTATATATCTAGACTTAGGCCTAAAAACATGATGTTAGAGGGTAAAACCTCAAAACAGCCCCCAAACGGCCCCGTGGGTAGCCCCAACACCTCCCACGGGACCAATGTAACTCTTAGAAATTGACCCCGCAGCCGCGGGTCTCCCGATTTCAGAGTACGAGAGTAATTTGCATATTTCTAAACATAGGCTTAAAAACATGACGTTAGAGGGTGAAAACTCGAAAGACCCCCCGAACGGCACCGTGGGTGGCACCAACACCTCCCACGGGACCAATGTAACTCGTAGGTACTGACCCAGTAACCGCGGGACTCCCGGTTTTAGAATACAATTGTAATTTTCATATTTATGGACTTAAGGATCAAAACAGGACATTAGAGGGTGAAAACTCGACACAGCAACCGAACGGCCCCGTGGGTGGCATCAACACCTCCCACGGGACCAATGTAACTCATAGGAACTGACCCCACAGCCGCGGGACTCCCGATTTGAGAATTCGAAAATAATTTGTATATTTCTAGACTTAGGCTTAAAAACATGACCTTAGAGGCTGAAAACTCGAAACAACCCCCAAACAGCCCCTTTGGTGGCACCAACAACTCCCACAGGACCAACGTTACCCGGAGGAACTGACCCCGTAGCCCTGGGTCTCCTATTTTGAGAGTACAACGGTAATTTTCATATTTCTAGATTTAAGCAAAACATGGCGTTTGAGAGTGAAAACTCGAAACAACCCCCGAACGGCCCCATGGATGGCACCAACACCTCCCACGGGATCAATGTAACTCGTAGGAACTGACCCCACAGTCGCGGGACTCCCGATTTGAGAATTCGATAATAATTTCTATATTTCTATACTTAAGCTTAAAAACATGACGTCAGAGGGTGAAAACTCGAAACAACCCCCAAACAGCCCCTTGGGTGGTACCAACACCTCCCACGGGACCAACGTAAACCGTAGGAACTGACCCCGTAGCCGATGGTCTCCCGTTTTGGGAGTACAACGGTAATTTGCATATTTCTAGATTTAATCAAAACATGGCATTTTAGTGTGAAAATTTGAAACAACCCCCGAACGGCCACGTGGGTGGCACCAACACCTCCCACGAGACCAATGTAACTCGTAGGAACTGACCCCACAGCCGCGGGACTCTCGATTTGAGAATTCGATAATAATTTGTATATTTCTAGACTTAGGCTTAAAAACATGCCCTTAGAGGGTGAAAACTCGAAACAGCCCCCGAACGGCCACGTGGGTGGCACCAACACCTCCCACGGGACAAATGTAACTCGTAGGAACTGACCCCGCAGCCGCGGGTGTCCCGATTTGAGAGTACGACGGTAATTTGTATATTTCTAGACTTAGGCCTAAAAACATGACGTTAGAGGGTAAAACCTCAAAATAGCCGCCAAACGGCCCCGTGGGTAGCCCCAATACCTCGCACGGAACCAATGTAAGTCTTAGAAACTGACCCCGCAGCCGCGGGTCTCCCGATTTCAGAGTACGAGAGTAATTTGCATATTTCTAAACATAGGCTTAAAAACATGACGTTAGAGGGTGAAAACTCGAAAGACCCCACGAACGGCACCGTGGGTGGCACCAACACCTCCCACGGGACCAATGTAACTCGTAGGTACTGACCCAGTAACTGCGGGACTCCCGGTTTTAGAATACGATGGTAATTTTCATATTTATTGACTTAGGCATCAAAACAGGACATTAGAGGGTGAAAACTCGACACAGCAACCGAACGGCCCCATGGGTGGCATCAACACCTCCCACGGGACAAATGTAACTCGTAGGAACTGACGCCGCAGCCGCGGGTGTCCCGATTTGAGAGTATGACGGTAATTTATATATTTCTAGACTTAGGCCTAAAAACATGACGTTAGAGGGTAAAACCTCAAAATAGCCCCCAAACGGCCCCGTGGGTAGCCCCAACACCTCCCACGGAACCAATGTAAGTCTTAGAAACTGACCCCGCAACCGCGGGTCTCCCGATTTCAGAGTACGAGAGTAATTTGCATATTTCTAAACATAGGCTTAAAAACATGACGTTAGAGGGTGAAAACTCGAAAGCCCCCGCGAACGGCACCGTGGGTGGCACTTACACCTCCCACGGGACCAATGTAACTCATAGGTACTGACCCAGTAACCGCGGGACTCCCGATTTTAGAATACGATGGTAATTTTCATATTTATAGACTTAGGCATCAAAACAGGACATTAGAGGGTGAAAACTCGACACAGCAACCGAACGGCCCCGTGGGTGGCATCAACACCTCCCACGGGACCAATGTAACTCATAGGAACTGACCCCACAGCCGCGGGACTCCCGATTTGAGAATTCGAAAATAATTTGTATATTTCTAGACTTAGGCTTAAAAACATGACCTTAGAGGTTGAAAACTCGAAACAACCCCCAAACAGCCCCTTGGGTGGCACCAACAACTCCCACGGGACCAACGTTACCCGGAGGAACTAACCCCGTAGCCACGGGTCTCCTATTTTGAGAGTACAACGCTAATTTGCATATTTCTAGATTTAAGCAAAACACGGCGTTTGAGGGTGAAAACTCGAAACAACCCCCGAACGGCCCCGTGGATGGCACCAACACCTCCCAGTGGATCAATGTAACTCGTAGGAACTGACCCCACAGTCGCGGGACTCCCGATTTGAGAATTTGATAATAATTTGTATATTTCTATACTTAAGCTTAAAAACATGACCTCAGAGGGTGAAAACTCAAAACAACCCCCAAACAGCCCCTTGGGTGGTACCAACACCTCCCACGGGACCAACGTAAACCGCAGGAACTGACCCCGTAGCCGATGGTCTCCCATTTTGGGAGTACAATGGTAATTTGCATATTTCTAGATTTAATGAAAACATGGCATTTTAGGGTGAAAACTTGAAAAAAACCCCGAACGGCCCCATGGGTGGCACCAACACCTCCCACGGGACCAATGTAACTCATAGGAACTGACCCCATAGCCGCGGGACTCTCGATTTGAGAATTCGATAATAATTTGTATATTTCTAGACTTAAGCTTGAAAACATGACGTTAGAGGGTGAAAACTCGAAACATCCCCTGAACGGCCACGTGGGTGGCACCAACAACTCCCACGGGACCAATGTAACTCGTTTGAACTGACCCCGCAGCCGCGGGTCTCCGAATTTGAGAGTACGACTGTAATTTGCATATTTCTAGACTTAGGCTTAAAAACATGACGTTAGAGGGTGAAAACTCGAAACATCCCCTGAACGGCACCGTGGGTGGCACCAACACCTCCCACGGAACCAATGTAACTCGTAGAAACTGACCCCACAGTCGCGGGACTCCCAATTTGAAAATTTGATATTAATTTGTATATTTCTAGACTTTTGCTTAAAAACATGACCTTAGAGGGTGAAAACTCGAAACAGCCCCCGAACGGCCACGTGAATGGCACCAACACCTCCCACGGGACCAATGTAACTCGTTGGAACTGACCCCGCAGCCGCGGGTGTCCCGATTTGAGAGTACGACGGTAATTTGTATATTTCTAGAATTAGGCCTAAAAACATGACGTTAGAGGGTAAAACCTCGAAACAGCCCCCAAACGGCCCCGTGGGTAGCCCCAACACATCCCACGAAACCAATGTAACTCTTAGAAACTGACCCCGTAGCCGTGGGTCTCCCGATTTCAGAGTACGAGAGTAATTTGCATATTTCTAAAAATAGGCTTAAAAACATGACGTTAGAGGGTGAAAACTCGAAAGACCCCCCGAACGGCACCGTGGGTGGCACCAACACCTCCCACGGGACCAATGTAACTCGTAGGTACTGACCCAATAACCGCGGGATTCCCGGTTTTAGATTACGATGGTAATTTTCATATTTATAGACTTAGGCATCAAAACAGGACAATAGAGGGTGAAAACTCGACACAGCAACCGAACGGCCCCGTGGGTGGCATCAACACCTCCCACCGGACCAATGTAACTCATAGGAACTGACCTCACAGCCGCGGGACTCCCGATTTGATAATTCGATAATAATTTGTATATTTCTAGACTTAGGCTTAAAAACATGACCTTAGAGTGTGAAAACTCGTAACAACCCCCAAACAGCCCCTTGGGTGGCACCAACACCTCCCACTGGACCAACATAACCCATAGGAACTGACCCCATAGCCGCGGGTCTCCCATTTTGAGAGTACAACGGTTATTTCCATAATTCTAGATTTAAGCAAAACATGGCGTTTGAGGGTGAAAACTCGAAACAACCCCCGAACGGCCCCGTGGTTGGCCCCAACACCTCCCACGGGACCAATGTAACTCGTATGAACTGACCCCACAGCCGCGGGACTCCCAATTTGAGAATTCGATAATAATTTGTATATTTCTAGACTTAAGCTTAAAAACATGACCTTAGAGGGTGAAAACTCAAAACAGCCGCCAAACAGCCCCTTGGGTGGCACCAACACCTCCCACGGGACCAACGTAACCCGTAGGAACTGACCCCATAGCCGCGGGTCTCCCATTTTGAGAGTACAACGGTAATTTGCATATTTCTAGATCTAAGCAAAACATGGCGTTTGAGGGTGAAAACTCGAAACAACCCCCGAACGGCCCCGTGGGTGGCACCAACATCTCCCACGGGACCAATGTACCTCGTATGAACTAACCCCACATCCGCGGGACTCCCAATTTGAGAATTCGATAATAATTTGTATATTTCTATACTTAAGCTTAATAACATGACCTCAGAGGTTGAAAACTCGAAACAACCCCCAAACAGCCCCTTGGGTGGTACCAACACCTCCCACGGGACCAACGTAACCCGTAGGAACTGACCCCGTAGCCGATGGTCTCCCGTTTTGCGAGTACAATGGTGATTTGCATATTTCTAGATTTAATCAAAACATGGCATTTGAAGGTGAAAACTTGAAAAAAACCGCGAACGGCCCCGTGGGTGGCACCAACACCTCCCACGGGACCAATGTAACTCGTAGGAACTGACCCCACAGCCGCGGGACTCTCGATTTGAGAATTCGATAATAATTTGTATATTTCTAGACTTAGGCTTAAAAACATGCCCTTAGAGGGTGAAAACTCGAAACAGCCCCCGAACGGCCACGTGGGCGGCACCAACACCTCCCACGGGACAAATGTAACTCGTAGGAACTGACCCCGCAGCCGCGGGTGTCCCGATTTGAGAGTACGACGGTAATTTGTATATTTCTAGACTTAGGCCTAAAAACATGACATTAGAGGGTAAAACCTCAAAATAGCCCCCAAACGGCCCCGTGGGTAGCCCCAACACCTCCCACGGAACCAATGTAAGTCTTAGAAATTGACCCCGCAGCCGTGGGTCTCCAGAATTCAGAGTACGAGAGTAATTTGCATATTTCTAAACATAGGCTTAAAAACATGACTTTAGAGGGTGAAAACTCGAAAGACCCCCCGAACGGCACCGTGGGTGGCACCAACACCTCCCACGGGACCAATGTAACTCGTAGGTACTGACCCAGTAACCGCGGGACTCCCGGTTTTAGAATACGATTGTAATTTTCATATTTATGGACTTAAGCATCAAAACAGGACATTAGAGGGTGAAAACTCGACACAGCAACCGAACGGCCCCGTGGGTGGCATCAACACCTCCCACGGGACCAATATAACTCATAGGAACTGACCCCACAGCCGCGGGACTCCCGATTTGAGAATTCGAAAATAATTTGTATATTTCTAGACTTAGGCTTAAAAACATGACCTTAGAGGCTGAAAACTCGAAACAACCCCCAAACAGCCCCTTGGGTGGCACCAACAACTCCCACGGGACCAACGTTACCCGGAGGAACTGACCCCGTAGCCCCGGGTCTCCTATTTTGAGAGTACAACGGTAATTTTCATATTTCTAGATTTAAGCAAAACATGGCGTTTGAGAGTGAAAACTCGAAACAACCCCCGAACGGCCCCATGGATGGCACCAACACCTCCCACGGGATCAACGTAACTCGTAGGAACTGACCCCACAGTCGCAGGACTCCCGATTTGAGAATTCGATAATAATTTGTATATTTCTATACTTAAGCTTAAAAACATGACGTCAGAGGGTGAAAACTCGAAACAACCCCCAAACAGCCCCTTGGGTGGTACCAACACCTCCCACGGGACCAACGTAAACCGTAGGAACTGACCCCTTAGCCGATGGTCTCCCGTTTTGGGAGTACAACGGTAATTTGCATATTTCTAGATTTAATCAAAACATGGCATTTTAGTGTGAAAATTTGAAACAACCCCCGAACGGCCCCGTGGGTGGCACCAACACCTCCCACGGGACCAATGTAACTCGTAGGAACTGACCCCACAGCCGCGGGACTCTCGATTTGAGAATTAGATAATAATTTGTATATTTCTAGACTTAGGCTTAAAAACATGCCCTTAGAGGGTGAAAACTCGAAACAGCCCCCGAACGGCCACGTGGGTGGCACCAACACCTCCCACGGGACAAATGTAACTCGTAGGAACTGACCCCGCAGCCGCGGGTGTCCCGATTTGAGAGTACGACGGTAATTTGTATATTTCTAGACTTAGGCCTAAAAACATGACGTTAGAGGGTAAAACCTCAAAATAGCCCCCAAACGGCCCCGTGGGTAGCCCCAACACCTCCCACGGAACCAATGTAAGTCTTAGAAATTGACCCCGCAGCCGTGGGTCTCCCGAATTCAGAGTACAAGAGTAATTTGCATATTTCTAAACATAGGCTTAAAAACATGACGTTAGAGGGTGAAAACTCGAAAGACCCCCCGAACGGCACCGTGGGTGGCACCAACACCTCCCACGGGACCAATGTAACTCGTAGGTACTGACCCAGTAACTGCGGGACTCCCGGTTTTAGAATACGATGGTAATTTTCATATTTATTGACTTAGGCATCAAAACAGGACATTAGAGGGTGAAAACTCGACACAGCAACCGAACGGCCCCATGGGTGGCATCAACACCTCCCACGGGACAAATGTAACTCGTAGGAACTGACGCCGCAGCCGCGGGTGTCCCGATTTGAGAGTATGACGGTAATTTATATATTTCTAGACTTAGGCCTAAAAACATGACGTTAGAGGGTAAAACCTCAAAATAGCCCCCAAACGGCCCCGTGGGTAGCCCCAACACCTCCCACGGAACCAATGTAAGTCTTAGAAACTGACCCCGCAGCCGCGGGTCTCCCGATTTCAGAGTACGAGAGTAATTTGCATATTTCTAAACATAGGCTTAAAAACATGACGTTAGAGGGTGAAAACTCGAAAGACCCCCCGAACGGCACCGTGGGTGTCACCAACACCTCCCACGGGACCAATGTAACTCATAGGTACTGACCCAGTAACCGCGGGACTCCCGGTTCTAGAATACGATGGTAATTTTCATATTTATAGAGTTAGGCATCAAAACAGGACATTAGAGGGTGAAAACTCGACACAGCAACCGAACGGCCCCGTGGGTGGCATCAACACCTCCCACGGGACCAATGTAACTCATAGGAACTGACCCCACAGCCGCGGGACTCCCGATTTGAGAATTCGAAAATAATTTGTATATTTCTAGACTTAGGCTTAAAAACATGACCTTAGAGGCTGAAAACTCGAAACAACCCCCAAACAGCCCCTTGGGTGGCACCAACAACTCCCACGGGACCAACGTTACCCGGAGGAACTGACCCCGTAGCCCCGGGTCTCCTATTTTGAGAGTACAACGGTAATTTTCATATTTCTAGATTTAAGAAAACATGGCGTTTGAGAGTGAAAACTCGAAACAACCCCCGAACGGCCCCATGGATGGCACCAACACCTCCCACGGGATCAATGTAACTCGTAGGAACTGACCCCACAGTCGTGGGACTCCCGATTTGAGAATTCGATAATAATTTCTATATTTCTATACTTAAGCTTAAAAACATGACGTCAGAGGGTGAAAACTCGAAACAACCCCCAAACAGCCCCTTGGGTGGTACCAACACCTCCCATGGGACCAACGTAAACCGTAGGAACTGACCCCGTAGCCGATGGTCTCCCGTTTTGGGAGTACAACGGTAATTTGCATATTTTTAGATTTAATCAAAACTTGGCATTTTAGTGTGAAAATTTGAAACAACCCCCGAACGGCCCCGTGGGTGGCACCAACACCTCCCACGGGACCAATGTAACTCGTAGGAACTGACCCCACAGCCGCGGGACTCTCGATTTGAGAATTCGATAATAATTTGTATATTTCTAGACTTAGGCTTAAAAACATGCCCTTAGAGGGTGAAAACTCGAAAGACCCCCCGAACGGCACCGTGGGTGGCACCAACACCTCCCACGGGACCAATGTAACTCGTAGGTACTGACCCAGTAACTGCGGGACTCCCGGTTTTAGAATACGATGGTAATTTTCATATTTATTGACTTAGGCATCAAAACAGGACATTAGAGGGTGAAAACTCGACACAGCAACCGAACGGCCCCATGGGTGGCATCAACACCTCCCACGGGACAAATGTAACTCGTAGGAACTGACGTCGCAGCCGCGGGTGTCCCGATTTGAGAGTATGACGGTAATTTATATATTTCTAGACTTAGGCCTAAAAACATGACGTTAGAGGGTAAAACCTCAAAATAGCCCCCAAACGGCCCCGTGGGTAGCCCCAACACCTCCCACGGAACCAATGTAAGTCTTAGAAACTGACCCCGCAGCCGCGGGTCTCCCGATTTCAAAGTACGAGAGTAATTTGCATATTTCTAAACATAGGCTTAAAAACATGACGTTAGAGGGTGAAAACTCGAAAGACCCCCCGAACGGCACCGTGGGTGGCACCAACACCTCCCACGGGACCAATGTAACTCATAGGTACTGACCCAGTAACCGCGGGACTCCCGGTTTTAGAATACGATGGTAATTTTCATATTTATACACTTAGGCATCAAAACAGGACATTAGAGGGTGAAAACTCGACACAGCAACCGAACGGCCCCGTGGGTGGCATCAACACCTCCCACGGGACCAACGTTACCCGGAGGAACTGACCCCGTAGCCGCGGGTCTCCTATTTTGAGAGTACAACGGTAATTTGCATATTTCTAGATTTAAGCAAAACATTGCGTTTGAGGGTGAAAACTCGAAACAACCCGCGAACGGCCCCGTGGATGGCACCAACACCTCCCAGGGGATCAATGTAACTCGTAGGAACTGACCCCACAGTCGCGGGACTCCCGATTTGAGAATTTGATAATAATTTGTATATTTCTATACTTAAGCTTAAAAACATGACCTCAGAGGGTGAAAACTCGAAACAACCCCCAAACAGCCCCTTGGGTGGTACCAACACCTCCCACGGGACCAATGTAACTCGTAGGAACTGACCCCACAGCCGCGGGACTCTCGATTTGAGAATTCGATAATAATTTGTATATTTCTAGACTTAGGCTTAAAAACATGCCCTTAGAGGGTGAAAACTCGAAACAGCCCCCGAACGGCCACGTGGGTGGCACCAACACCTCCCACGGGACAAATGTAACTCGTAGGAACTGACCCCGCAGCCGCGGGTGTCCCGATTTGAGAGTACGACGGTAATTTGTATATTTCTAGACTTAGGCCTAAAAACATGACGTTAGAGGGTAAAACCTCAAAATAGCCCCCAAACGGCCCCGTGGGTAGCCCCACACCTCCCACGGAACCAATGTAAGTCTTAGAAACTGACCCCGCAGCCGTGGGTCTCCCGAATTCAGAGTACGAGAGTAATTTGCATATTTCTAAACATAGGCTTAAAAACATGACGTTAGAGGGTGAAAACTCGAAAGACCCCCCGAACGGCACCGTGGGTGGCACCAACACCTCCCACGGGACCAATGTAACTCGTAGGTACTGACCCAGTAACTGCGGGACTCCCGATTTTTGAATACGATGGTAATTTTCATATTTATTGACTTAGGCATCAAAACAGGACAATAAAGGGTGAAAACTCGACACAGCAACCGAACGGCCCCATGGGTGGCATCAACACCTCCCACGGGACAAATGTAACTCGTAGGAACTGACGTCGCAGCCGCGGGTGTCCCGATTTGAGAGTATGACGGTAATTTATATATTTCTAGACTTAGGCCTAAAAACATGACGTTAGAGGGTAAAACCTCAAAATAGCCCCCAAACGGCCCCGTGGGTAGCCCCAACACCTCCCACGGAACCAATGTAAGTCTTAGAAACTGACCCCGCAGCCGCGGGTCTCCCGATTTCAGAGTACGAGAGTAATTTGCATATTTCTAAACGTAGGCTTAAAAACATGACGTTAGAGGGTGAAAACTCGAAAGACCCCCCGAACGGCACCGTGGGTGGCACCAACACCTCCCACGGGACCAACGTAACTCATAGGTACTGACCCAGTAACCGCGGGACTCCCGGTTTTAGAATACGATGGTAATTTTCATATTTATAGACTTAGGCATCAAAACAGGACATTAGAGGGTGAAAACTCGACACAGCAACCGAACGGCCCCGTGGGTGGCATCAACACCTCCCACGGGACCAATGTAACTCATAGGAACTGACCCCACAGCCGCGGGACTCCCGATTTGAGAATTCGAAAATAATTTGTATATTTCTAGACTTAGGCTTAAAAACATGACCTTAGAGGCTGAAAACTCGAAACAACCCCCAAACAGCCCCTTGGGTGGCACCAACAACTCCCACGGGACCAACGTTACCCGGAGGAACTGACCCCGTAGCCCCGGGTCTCCTATTTTGAGAGTACAACGGTAATTTTCATATTTCTAGATTTAAGCAAAACATGGCGTTTGAGAGTGAAAACTCGAAACAACCCCCGAACGGCCCCATGGATGGCACCAACACCTCCCACGGGATCAATGTAACTCGTAGGAACTGACCCCACAGTCGCGGGACTCCCGATTTGAGAATTCGATAATAATTTCTATATTTCTATACTTAAGCTTAAAAACATGACGTCAGAGGGTGAAAACTCGAAACAACCCCCAAACAGCCCCTTGGGTGTTACCAACACCTCCCACGGGACCAACGTAAACCGTAGGAACTGACTCCGTAGCCGATGGTCTCCCGTTTTGGGAGTACAACGGTAATTTGCATATTTCTAGATTTAATCAAAACATGGCATTTTAGTGTGAAAATTTGAAACAACCCCCGAACGGCCCCATGGGTGGCACCAACACCTCCCACGGGACCAATGTAACTCGTAGGAACTGACCCCACAGCCGCGGGACTCTCGATTTGAGAATTCGATAATAATTTGTATATTTCTAGACTTAGGCTTAAAAACATGCCCTTAGAGGGTGAAAACTCGAAACAGCCCCCGAACGGCCACGTGGGTGGCACCAACACCTCCCACGGGACAAATGTAACTCGTAGGAACTGACCCCGTAGCCGCGGGTGTCCCGATTTGAGAGTACGACGGTAATTTGTATATTTATAGACTTAGGCCTAAAAACATGACGTTAGAGGGTAAAACCTCAAAATAGCCCCCAAACGGCCCCGTGGGTAGCCCCAACACCTCCCACGGAACCAATGTAAGTCTTAGAAACTGACCCCGCAGCCGTGGGTCTCCCGAATTCAGAGTACGAGAGTAATTTGCATATTTCTAAACATAGGCTTAAAAACATGACGTTAGAGGGTGAAAACTCGAAAGACCCCCCGAACGGCACCGTGGGTGGCACCAACACCTCCCACGGGACCAATGTAACTCGTAGGTACTGACCCAGTAACTGCGGGACTCCCGGTTTTAGAATACGATGGTAATTTTCATATTTATTGACTTAGGCATCAAAACAGGACATTAGAGGGTGAAAACTCGACACAGCAACCGAACGGCCCCATGGGTGGCATCAACACCTCCCACGGGACAAATGTAACTCGTAGGAACTGACGTCGCAGCCGCGGGTGTCCCGATTTGAGAGTATGACGGTAATTTATATATTTCTAGACTTAGGCCTAAAAACATGACGTTAGAGGGTAAAACCTCAAAATAGCCCCCAAACGGCCCCGTGGGTAGCCCCAACACCTCCCACGGAACCAATGTAAGTCTTAGAAACTGACCCCGCAGCCGCGGGTCTCCCGATTTCAAAGTACGAGAGTAATTTGCATATTTCTAAACATAGGCTTAAAAACATGACGTTAGAGGGTGAAAACTCGAAAGACCCCCCGAACGGCACCGTGGGTGGCACCAACACCTCCCACGGGACCAATGTAACTCATAGGTACTGACCCAGTAACCGCGGGACTCCCGGTTTTAGAATACGATGGTAATTTTCATATTTATACACTTAGGCATCAAAACAGGACATTAGAGGGTGAAAACTCGACACAGCAACCGAACGGCCCCGTGGGTGGCATCAACACCTCCCACGGGACCAACGTTACCCGGAGGAACTGACCCCGTAGCCGCGGGTCTCCTATTTTGAGAGTACAACGGTAATTTGCATATTTCTAGATTTAAGCAAAACATTGCGTTTGAGGGTGAAAACTCGAAACAACCCGCGAACGGCCCCGTGGATGGCACCAACACCTCCCAGGGGATCAATGTAACTCGTAGGAACTGACCCCACAGTTGCGGGACTCCCGATTTGAGAATTTGATAATAATTTGTATATTTCTATACTTAAGCTTAAAAACATGACCTCAGAGGGTGAAAACTCGAAACAACCCCCAAACAGCCCCTTGGGTGGTACCAACACCTCCCACGGGACCAATGTAACTCGTAGGAACTGACCCCACAGCCGCGGGACTCTCGATTTGAGAATTCGATAATAATTTGTATATTTCTAGACTTAGGCTTAAAAACATGCCCTTAGAGGGTGAAAACTCGAAACAGCCCCCGAACGGCCACGTGGGTGGCACCAACACCTCCCACGGGACAAATGTAACTCCTAGGAACTGACCCCGCAGCCGCGGGTGTCCCGATTTGAGAGTACGACGGTAATTTGTATATTTCTAGACTTAGGCCTAAAAACATGACGTTAGAGGGTAAAACCTCAAAATAGCCCCCAAACGGCCCCGTGGGTAGCCCCAACACCTCCCACGGAACCAATGTAAGTCTTAGAAACTGACCCCGCAGCCGTGGGTCTCCCGAATTCAGAGTACGAGAGTAATTTGCATATTTCTAAACATAGGCTTAAAAACATGACGTTAGAGGGTGAAAACTCGAAAGACCCCCCGAACGGCACCGTGGGTGGCACCAACACCTCCCACGGGACCAATGTAACTCGTAGGTACTGACCCAGTAACTGCGGGACTCCCGGTTTTAGAATACGATAGTAATTTTCATATTTATTGACTTAGGCATCAAAACAGGACATTAGAGGGTGAAAACTCGACACAGCAACCGAACGGCCCCATGGGTGGCATCAACACCTCCCACGGGACAAATGTAACTCGTAGGAACTGACGTCGCAGCCGCGGGTGTCCCGATTTGAGAGTATGACGGTAATTTATATATTTCTAGACTTAGGCCTAAAAACATGACGTTAGAGGGTAAAACCTCAAAATAGCCCCCAAACGGCCCCGTGGGTAGCCCCAACACCTCCCACGGAACCAATGTAAGTCTTAGAACCTGACCCCGCAGCCGCGGGTCTCCCGATTTCAGAGTACGAGAGTAATTTGCATATTTCTAAACATAGGCTTAAAAACATGACGTTAGAGGGTGAAAACTCGAAAGACCCCCCGAACGGCACCGTGGGTGGCACCAACACCTCCCACGGGACCAATGTAACTCATAGGTACTGACCCAGTAACCGCGGGACTCCCGGTTTTAGAATACGATGGTAATTTTCATATTTATAGACTTAGGCATCAAAACAGGACATTAGAGGGTGAAAACTCGACACAGCAACCGAACGGCCCCGTGGGTGGCATCAACACCTCCCACGGGACCAACGTTACCCGGAGGAACTAACCCCGTAGCAGCGGGTCTCCTATTTTGAGAGTACAACGGTAATTTGTATATTTCTAGATTTAAGCAAAACATGGCGTTTGAGGGTGAAAACTCAAAACAACCCGCGAACGGCCCCGTGGATGGCACCAACACCTCCCAGGGGATCAATGTAACTCGTAGGAACTGACCCCACAGTCGCGGGACTCCCGATTTGAGAATTTGATAATAATTTGTATATTTCTATACTTAAGCTTAAAAACATGACCTCAGAGGGTGAAAACTCGAAACAACCCCCAAACAGCCCCTTGGGTGGTACCAACACCTCCCACGGGACCAACGTAAACCGTAGGAACTGACCCCGTAGCCGATGGTCTCCCGTTTTGGGAGTACAACGGTAATTTGCATATTTCTAGATTTAATGAAAACATGGCATTTTAGGGTGAAAACTTGAAAAAAAAACCCGAACGGCCCCATGGGTGGCACCAACACCTCCCACGGGACCAATGTAACTCATAGGAACTGACCCCACAGCCGCGGGACTCTCGATTTGAGAATTCGATAATAATTTGTATATTTCTAGACTTAAGCTTAAAAACATGACGTTAGAGGGTGAAAATTCGAAACATCCCCTGAATGGCCACGTGGGTGGCACCAACAACTCCCACGGGACCAATGTAACTCGTTTGAACTGACCCCGCAGCCGCGGGTCTCCGAATTTGAGAGTACGACTGTAATTTGCATATTTCTAGACTTAGGCTTAAAAACATGACGTTAGAGGGTGAAAACTCGAAACATCCCCTGAAAGGCACCGTGGGTGGCACCAACACCTCCCACGGAACCAATGTAACTCGTACGAACTGAACCCACAGTCGCGGGACTCCCAATTTGAAAATTCGATAATAATTTGTATATTTCTAGACTTTTGCTTAAAAACATGACCTTAGAGGGTGAAAACTCGAAATAGCCCCCGAACGGCCACGTGGGTGGCACCAACACCTCCCACGGGACCAATGTAACTCGTTGGAATTGACCCCGCAGCCGCGGGTGTCCCGATTTGAGAGTACGACGGTAATTTGTATATTTCTAGAATTAGGCCTAAAAACATGACGTTAGAGGGTAAAACCTCGAAACAGCCCCCAAACGGCCCCGTGGGTAGCCCCAACACATCCCACGAAACCAATGTAACTCTTAGAAACTGACCCCACCGCCGTGGGTCTCCCGATTTCAGAGTACGAGAGTAATTTGCATATTTCTAAAAATAGGCTTAAAAACATGACGTTAGAGGGTGAAAACTCGAAAGAGCCCCCGAACGGCCCCGTGGGTGGCACCAACACCTCCCACGGGACCAATGTAACTCGTAGGTACTGACCCAGTAACCGCGGGATTCCCGGTTTTAGATTACGATGGTAATTTTCATATTTATAGACTTAGGCATCAAAACAGGACAATACAGGGTGAAAACTCGACAAAACAACCGAACGGCCCCGTGGGTGGCATCAACACCTCCCACGGGACCAATGTAACTCATAGGAACTGACCTCACAGCCGCGGGACTCCCGATTTGATAATTCGATAATAATTTGTATATTTCTAGACTTAGGCTTAAAAACATGACCTTAGAGTGTGAAAACTCGTAACAACCCCCAAACAGCCCCTTGGGTGGCACCAACACCTCCCACTGGACCAACATAACCCATAGGAACTGACCCCATAGCCGCGGGTCTCCCATTTTGAGAGTACAACGGTTATTTCAATATTTCTAGATTTAAGCAAAACATGGCCTTTGAGGGTGAAAACTCGAAACAACCCCCGAACGGCCCCGTGGTTGGCCCCAACACCTCCCACGGGACCAATGTAACTCGTATGAACTGACCCCACAGCCGCGGGACTCCCAATTTGAGAATTCGATAATAATTTGTATATTTCTAGACTTAAGCTTAAAAACATGACCTTAGAGGGTGAAAACTCAAAACAGCCGCCAAACAGCCCCTTGGGTGGCACCAACACCTCCCACGGGACCAACGTAACCCGTAGGAACAAACCCCATAGCCGCGGGTCTCCCAATTTGAGAGTACAACGGTAATTTGCATATTTCTAGATTTAAGCAAAACATGGCGTTTGAGGGTGAAAACTCGAAACAACCCCCGAACGGCCCCGTGGGTGGCACCAACATCTCCCACGGGACCAATGTACCTCGTATGAACTAACCCCACATCTGCGGGACTCCCAATTTCAGAATTCGATAATAATTTGTATATTTCTAGAATTAGGCTTAAAAACATGACCTTAGAGGGTGAAAACTCGAAACAGCCCCCGAACGGCCACGTGGGTGGCACCAACATCTCCCATGGGACCATTGTAACTCGTAGGAACTGACCCCACAGCTACGGGTCCCCCGATTTGAGAGTACGATGGTAATTTGTATATTTCGAGACTTAGACCTAAAAACATGATATTAGAGGGTAAAACCTCAAAACATCCCCCAAACGGCCCAGTGGGTGGCCCTAACACCTCCCACGATACCAATGTAACTCGTAGAAACTGACCCCGTAGCCGCGGGTCTCCCGATTTGAGAGTTCGATAGTAATTTGAATATTTCTAGACTTAGGCTTAAAATCATGATGTTAGAGGGTGAAGATACTAAAGATCCCCCGAACGGCACCATGGGTGGCACCAACACATCCCACAGGACCAATGTTACTCGTAGGTACTGACCCCGCAACCGCGGGACTCCCGATTTGAGAATACGATGGTAATTTACATATTTCTAGACTTAGGTATAAAAATACGACGTTAGAGGGTGAAAACTCGACACAACCCGTGAACAGTCCCGTGGGTGGCACCAACACCTCCCACGGGACCAATGTAACTCGTAGGAACTGACCCCACAGCCGCGGGACTTTTGATTTGAGAATTCGATAATAATTTGTATATTTCTAGACTTAAGCTTAAAAACATGACGTTAGAGGGTGAAAACTTGAAACATCCCCTGAACGGCCACGTGGGTGGCACCAACACCTCCCACGGGACCAATGTAACTCATAGGTACTGACCCAGTAACCGCAGGACTCCCGGTTTTAGAATACGATCGTAATTTTCATATTTATAGACTTAGGCATCAAAACAAGACATTAGAGGGTGAAAACTCGACACAGCAACCGAACGGCCCCGTGGGTGGCATCAACACCTCCCACGGGACCAACGTTACCCGGAGGAACTGACCCCGTAGCCGCGGGTCTCCTATTTTGAGAGTACAACGGTAATTTGCATATTTCTAGATTTAAGCAAAACATGGCGTTTGAGGGTGAAAACTCGAAACAACCCGCGAATGGCCCCGTGGATGGCACCAACACCTCCCAGGGGATCAATGTAACTCGTAGGAACTGACCCCACAGTCGCGGGACTCCCGATTTGAGAATTTGATAATAATTTGTATATTTCTATACTTAAGCTTAAAAACATGACCTCAGAGGGTGAAAACTCGAAACAACCCCCAAACAGCCCCTTGGGTGGTACCAACACCTCCCACGGGACCAACGTAAACCGTAGGAACTGACCCCGTAGCCGATGGTCTCCCGTTTTGGGAGTACAACGGTAATTTGCATCTTTCTAGATTTAATGAAAACATGGCATTTTAGGGTGAAAACTTGAAAAAAAAACCCGAACGGCCCCATGGGTGGCACCAACACCTCCCACGGGACCAATGTAACTCATAGGAACTGACCCCACAGCCGCGGGACTCTCAATTTGAGAATTCGATAATAATTTGTATATTTCTAGACTTAAGCTTAAAAACATGACGTTAGAGGGTGAAAATTCGAAACATCCCCTGAATGGCCACGTGGGTGGCACCAACAACTCCCACGGGACCAATGTAACTCGTTTGAACTGACCCCGCAGCCGCGGGTCTCCGAATTTGAGAGTACGACTGTAATTTGCATATTTCTAGACTTAGGCTTAAAAACATGACGTTAGAGGGTGAAAACTCGAAACATCCCCTGAACGGCACCGTGGGTGGCACCAACACCTCCCACGGAACCAATGTAACTCGTACGAACTGAACCCACAGTCGCGGGACTCCCAATTTGAAAATTCGATAATAATTTGTATATTTCTAGACTTTTGCTTAAAAACATGACCTTAGAGGGTGAAAACTCAAAATAGCCCCCGAACGGCCACGTGGGTGGCACCAACACCTCCCACGGGACCAATGTAACTCGTTGGAACTGACCCCGCAGCCGCGGGTGTCCCGATTTGAGAGTACGACGGTAATTTGTATATTTCTAGAATTAGGCCTAAAAACATGACGTTAGAGGGTAAAACCTCGAAATAGCCCCCAAACGGCCCCATGGGTAGCCCCAACACATCCCACGAAACCAATGTAACTCTTAGAAACTGACCCCGCAGCCGTGGGTCTCCCGATTTCAGAGTACGAGAGTAATTTGCATATTTCTAAAAATAGGCTTAAAAACATGATGTTAGAGGGTGAAAACTCGAAAGACTCCCCGAACGGCACCGTGGGTGGCACCAACACCTCCCACGGGACCAATGTAACTCGTAGGTACTGACCCAGTAACCGCGGGATTCCCGGTTTTAGATTACGATGGTAATTTTCATATTTATAGACTTAGGCATCAAAACAGGACAATACAGGGTGAAAACTCGACACAGCAACCGAACGGCCCCGTGGGTGGCATCAACACCTCCCACGGGACCAATGTAACTCATAGGAACTGACCTCACAGCCGCGGGACTCCCGATTTGATAATTCGATAATAATTTGTATATTTCTAGACTTAGGCTTAAAAACATGACCTTAGAGTGTGAAAACTCGTAACAACCCCCAAACAGCCCCTTGGGTGGCACCAGCACCTCCCACTGGACCAACATAACCCATAGGAACTGACCCCATAGCCGCGGGTCTCCCATTTTGAGAGTACAACGGTTATTTCCATATTTCTAGATTTAAGCAAAACATGGCCTTTAAGGGTGAAAACTCGAAACAACCCCCGAACGGCCCCGTGGTTGGCCCCAACACCTCCCACGGGACCAATGTAACTCGTATGAACTGACCCCACAGCCACGGGACTCCCAATTTGAGAATTCGATAATAATTTGTATATTTCTAGACTTAAGCTTAAAAACATGACCTTAGAGGGTGAAAACTCAAAACAGCCGCCAAACAGCCCCCTGGGTGGCACCAACACCTCCCACGGGAGCAACGTAACCCGTAGGAACTGACCCCCTAGCCGCGGGTCTCCCATTTTGAGAGTACAACGGTAATTTGCATATTTCTAGATTTAAGCAAAACATGGCTTTGCAGGGTGAAAACTCGAAACAACCGCCGAACGACCCCGAGGGTGGCACCAACACCTCCCACGGGACCAATGTAACTCGTATGAACTGACCCCTCATCCGCGGGACTCCCTATTTGAGAATTCGATAATAATTTGTATATTTCTAGAATTATACTTAAAAACATGACCTTAGAGGCTGAAAACTCGAAACAGCCCCCGAACGGCCACGTGGGTGGCACCAACACCTCCCACGGGACCAATGTAACTCGTAGGAACTGACCCCGCAGCCGCGGGACCCCCGATTTGAGAGTACGATGTTAATTTGTATATTTCTAGACTTAGGCCTAAAAACATGACGTTAGAGGGTAAAAACTCAAAACAGCCCCCAAACGGCCCAGTGGGTGGCCCCAACACCTCCCACGATACTAATGTAACTCGTAGAAACTGACCCTGCAGTCGCGGGTCTCCCGATTTGAGAGTTCGATAGTAATTTGAATATTTCTGGACTTAGGCTTAAAAACTTGACGTTAGAGGCTGAAGACTCGAAAGATCCCCCGAACGGCAGCATGGGTGGCACCAACACATCCCACAGGACCAATGTTACTCGTAGGTACCGACCCCGCAACCGCGGGACTCCCGGTTTGAGAATACGATGGTAATTTACATATTTCTAAACTTAGGCCTAAAAATAGGACGTTAGAGGGTGAAAACTCGAAACATCCCCTGAACAGTCCCATGGGTGGCACCAACACCTCCCACGGGACCAATGTAACTCGTAGGAACTGACCCCACAGCCGCGGGACTTTTGATTTGAGAATTCGATAATAATTTGTATATTTCTAGACTTAAGCTTACAAACATGACGTTAGAGGGTGAAAACTCGAAACCGCCCCCGAACGGCCACGTGGGTGGCACCAGCAACTCCCACGGGACCAATGTAACTCGTTGGAACTGACCCCGCAGCCGCGGGTCTCCGGATTTGAGAGTATGACTGTAATTTGCATATTTCTAGACTTAGGCTAAAAAACATGACGTTAGAGGGTGAAAACTCGAAACATCCCCCGAACGGCACCGTGTGTGGCACCAACACCTCCCACAGAACCAATGTAACTCGTAGGAACTGACCCCACAGTCGCAGGACTCCCAATTTGAAAATTAGATAATAATTTGTATATTTATAGACATTTGCTTAAAAACATGACCTTAGATGGTGAACACTCGAAACAGCCCCCGAACGGCCACGTGGGTGGCACCAACACCTCCCACGGGACCAATGTAACTCGTTGGAACTGACCCCGCAGCCACGGGTGTACCGATTTGAGAGTACGACGGTAATTTGTATATTTCTACACTTAGGCCTAAAAACATGACGTTAGAGGGTAAAACCTCGAAACAGCCCCCAAACTGCCCCGTGGATAGCCCCCACACCTCCCACGGAACCAATGTAACTCTTAGAAACTGACCCCACAGCCGCGGGTCTCCCGATTTCAGAGTACGAGAGTAATTTGCGTATTTCTAGACGTAGGCTTAAAAACATGACGTTAGAGGGTGAAAACTCGAAAGACCCCCCGAACGGCACTGTGGGTGGCACGAAGACCTCCCACGGGACCAATGTAACTCGTTAGTACTGACCCAGTAACTGCGGGACTCCCGGTTTTAGAATACGATGGTAATTTTCATATTTATAGACTTAGGCATCAAAACATGACATTAGAGGGTGAAAACTCGACACAGCCCGTGAACGGCCCCGTGGGTGCACCAACACCTCCCACGGGACCAATGTAACTCATAGGAACTGACCCCACAGCCGCGGGACTCCCGATTTGAGAATTCGAAAATAATTTGTATATTTCTAGACTTAGGCTTAAAAACATGACCTTAGAGGGTGAAAACTCGAAACAACCCCCAAACAGCCCCTTGGGTGGCACGAACACCTCCCACGGGACCAACGTAATCCGTAGGAACTGACCCCATAGCCGCGGGTCCCCCATTTTGAGAGTACAATTGTAATTTTCATATTTCTAGATTTAAGCAAAACATGGCGTTGGAGGGTGAAAACTCGAAACAACCGTCGAACGACCCCGAGGGTGGCACCAACACCTCCCACGGGACCAATGTAACTCGTATGAACTGACCCCTCATCCGCGGGACTCCCGATTTGAGAATTCGATAATAATTTGTATATTTCTAGAATTATACTTAAAAACATGACCTTAGAGGCTGAAAACTCGAAACAGCCCCCGAACGGCCACGTGGGTGGCACCAACACCTCCCACGGGACCAATGTAACTCGTAGGAACTGACCCCGCAGCCGCGGGTCCCCCGATTTGAGAGTACGACGGTAATTTTTATATTTCTAGACTTAGGCCTAAAAACATGACGTTAGAGGGTAAAAACTCAAAACAGCCCCCAAACGGCCCAGTGGGTGGCCCCAACACCTCCCACGATACCAATGTAACTCGTAGAAACTGACCCCGCAGCCGCGGGTCTCCCGATTTGAGAGTTCGATAGTAATTTGAATATTTCTAGACTTAGGCTTAAAAACATGACGTTAGAGGGTGAAGACTCGAAAGATCCCCCGAACGGCACCATGAGTGGCACCAACACATCCCACAGGACCAATGTTACTCGTAGGTACTGACCCCGCAACCACGGGACTCCCGGTTTGAGAATATGATGGTAATTTACATATTTCTAGACTTAGGCATAAAAATAGGACGTTAGAGGGTGAAAACTCGAAACAGCCCCTGAACAGTCCCGTGGGTGGCACCAACACCTCCCACGGGACCAATGTAACTCGTAGGAACTGACCCCACAACCGCGGGACTTTTGATTTGAGAATTCGATAATATTTTGTATATTTCTAGACTTAAGCTTAAAACCATGATGTTAGAGGGTGAAAACTTGAAACAGCCCCCGAACGGCCACGTGGGTGGCACCAACAACTCCCACCGGACCAATGTAACTCGTTGGAACTGACCCCGCAGCCGCGGGTCTCCGCATTTGAGAGTACGACTGCAATTTGCATATTTCTAGACTTATGCTTACAAACATGACGTTAGAGGGTGAAAACTCGAAACATCCCCCGAACGGCACCGTGGGTGGCACCAACACCTCCCACAGAACCAATGTAACTCGTAGGAACTGACCCCACAGTCGCGGGACTCCCAATTTGAAAATTCGATAATAATTTGTATATTTCCAGACTTTTGCTTAAAAACATGACCTTAGAGGGTGAAAACTCGAAACAACCCCCGAACGGCCACGTGGGTGGCACCAACACCTCCCACGGGACCAATGTAACTCGTTCGAACTGACCCCGCTGGCGCGGGTGTACCGATTTGATAGTACGACGGTAATTTGTATATTTCTAGACTTATTCTTAAAAACATGATGTTAGAGGGTAAAACCTCAAAACAGCCCCCAAACGGCCCCGTGGGTAGCCCCAACACCTCCCACGGAACCAATGTAACTCTTAGAAACTAACCCCGCAGCCACGGGTCTCCCAATTTCAGAGTACGAGAGTAATTTGCATATTTCTCGACGTAGGCTTAAAAACATGACGTTAGAGGGTGAAAACTCGAAAGACCCCCCGAACGGCACCGTGGGTGGCACCAACACCTCCCACAGGACCAATGTAACTCGTTGGTACTGTCCCAGTAACTGCGGGACTCCCGGTTTTAGAATACGATGGTAATTTTCATATTTATAGACTTAGGCATCAAAACATGACATTAGAGGGTGACAACTCGACACAGCCCCGTGGGTGCACCAGCACCTCCCACGGGACCAATGTAACTCGTAGGAACTGACCCCACAGCCGCGGAACTCCCGATTTGAGAATTCGAAAATAATTTGTATATTTCTAGGCTTAGGCTTAAAAACATGACCTTAGAGGGTGAAAACTCGAAACAACCCCCAAACAGCCCCTTGGGTGGCACCAACACCTCCCACGAGACCAACGTAACCCGTAGGAACTGATCCCATAGCCGCGGGTCTCCCATTTTGAGAGTACAACGGTAATTTGCATATTTCTAGATTTAAGCAAAACATGGCGTTTGAGGGTGAAAACTCGAAACAACCCCCGAACGGCCCCGTGGTTGGCACCAACACCTCCCACGGGACCAATGTAACTCGTAGGAACTGACCCCACAGCCGCGGGACTCCCGATTTGAGAATTCAATAACAATTTGTATATTTCTAGACTCAAGCTTAAAAACATGACCTTAGAGGGTGAAAACTCAAAACAGCCCCCAAACAGCCCCTTGGGTGGCACTAACACCTCCCACGGAACCAATGTAACCCATAGGAACTGACCCCATAGCCGCGGGTCCCCCATTTTGAGAGTACAATTGTAAGTTGCATATTTCTAGATTGAAGCAAAACATGGCGTTGGAGGGTGAAAACTCGAAACAACCGTCGAACGACCCCGAGGGTGGCACCAACACCTCCCACGGGACCAATGTAACTCGTATGAACTGACCCCTCATCCGCGGGACTCCCGATTTGAGAATTCGATAATAATTTGTATATTTCTAGACTTAAGCTTACAAACATGACGTTAGAGGGTGAAAACTCAAAACAGCCCCCGAACGGCCCAGTGGGTGGCCCCAACACCTCCCACGATACCAATGTAACTCGTAGAAACTGACCCCGCAGCCGCGGGTCTCCCGATTTGAGAATATGATGGTAATTTACATATTTCTAGACTTAGGCATAAAAATAGGACGTTAGAGGGTGAAAACTCGAAACAGCCCCTTAACAGTCCCATGGGTGGCACCAACACCTCCCACGGGACCAATGTAACTCCTAGGAACTGACCCCACAGCCGTGGGTCCTCCATTTTAAGAGTACAATTGTAATTTGCATATTTCTAGATTTAAGCAAAACATGACGTTGGAGGGTGAAAACTCGAAACAACCGTCGAACGACCCTGAGGGTGGCACCAACACCTCCCACGGGACCAAGGTAACTCGTATGAACAGACCCCTCATCCGCAGGACTTCCGATTTGAGAGTTCGATAGTAATTTGAATATTTCTAGACTTAGGCTTAAAAACATGACGTTTGAGGGTGAAGACTCGAAAGATCCCCCGAACGGCACAATGGGTGGCACCAACACATCCCACAAGACCAATGTTACTCGTAGGTACTGACCCCGCAACCGCGGGACTCCTGGTTTGAGAATATGATGGTAATTTACATATTTCTAGACTTAGGCATAAAAATAGGACGTTAGAGGGTGAAAACTCAAAACAGCCCCTTAACAGTCCCATGGGTGGCACCAACACCTCCCACGGGACCAATGTAACTCCTAGGAACTGACCCCACAGCCGTGGGACTTTTGATTTGAGAATTCGATAATAATTTGTATATTTATAGACTTAAGCTTCAAAACTTGACGTTAGAGGGTGAAAACTCGAAACAGCCCCCGAACGGCCTCGTGGGTGACACCAATAACTCCCACGGGACCAATGTAATTCGTTGGAACTGACCTCACAGCCGCGGGTCTCCGGATTTCCGAGTACGACTGTAATTTTCATATTTCTAGACTTAGGCTTATAAACATGACGTTAGAGGGTGAAAACTCGAAACATCCCCCGAACGGCACCGTGGGTGGCACCAACACCTCCCACGGAACCAATGTAACTCGTAGGAACTGACCCCACAGTCGCGGGACTCCCAATTTGAAAATTCGATAATAATTTGTATATTTCTAGACTTAAGCTTAAAAACATGATGTTGGATGGTGAAAACTCGAAAGATCCCCCGAACGGCACCATGGGTGGAACCAACACCTCCCACGGGACCAATGTAACTCGTAGGAACTGACCCGGCAGCCGCGGGTCTCCCGATTTGAGAGTACGACGATAATTTGTATATTTCTAGACTTAGGCTTAAAAACATGAAGTTAGAGGATAAAAACTCAAAACAACCCCCGAACGGCCTCGTGGGTGGCACCAACACCTCCCACGGGACCAATGTAACTCATAGAAACAGACCCCGCTATCGCGGGTCTCCCGATTTCAGAGTACGACAGTAATTTACATATTTCTAGACTTAGCCTCAAAAACATGACGTTAGAGGGTGAAAACTCGAAAGATCCCCCGAACACACCGTGGGTGGCACCAACACCTCCCACGGGACCAATGTAACTCATAGGAACTGACCTCGCAGATGCAGGTCTCCCGATTTTAGAATTCAAAAATAATTTGTATATTTCTAGACCTAGGCTTAAAAACATGACGTTGGAGGGTGAAAACTCGAGACAGCCGCCGAATGGCCACGTGGGTGGCACCAACACCTCCCACGGGACCAATGTAACTCGTAGGAACTCAGCCCGCAGCCGCGGGTCTCCTGATTTGAGAGTACGATGGTAATTTGTATATTTCTACACTTAGGCTTGTAAACATGACGTTATAGGGTAAAAACTCGAAACATCCCCCGAACGGCCTCGTGGGTGGCACCAACACCTCCCACGGGACCAATGTAACTCGTAGAAACTGACCCCGCAGCTGCGGGTCTCCCGATTTCAGAGTAGGATAGTAATTTGCATATTTCTAGACTTAGCCTTAAAAACATGACGTTAGAGGGTGAAAACTCGAAAGATCCCCTGAACGGCACCGTGGGTGGCACCAACACCTCCCACGGGACCAATGTAACTCGTAGGTACTGACCCCGCAACCGTGGGACTCCCGGTTTGAGAAAACGACGATAATTTGCTTATTTATAGACTTAGGCATAAAAACAGGACATTAGAGGGTGAAAACTCGAAACAACCCCTGAACGTCCCCGTGGGTGGCACCAACACCTCCCACGAGACTAATTTAACTTGTAGGAACTGACCCCACAGCCGCGGGACTCCCAATTTGAGAATTCAAAAATAATGTGTATTTCTAGACTTAGGCTTAAAAACATGACCTTAGAGGGTGAAAACTCGAAATAGCCCACAAACAGGCCCTTGGGTGGCACCAACACCTCCCACGGGACCAACGTAACCCGTAGGAACTAACCCCGTAGTCGCGAGTCTCCCGTTTTGAGAGTACAACGGTAATTTTCATATTTCTAGATTTAAGCAAAACATGGCGTTTGACGGTGAAAACTCGAAACATCCCCCGAACGGCCACGTGGGTGGCACCAACACCTCCCACGTGTCCAATGTAACTCGTAGGAACTGAACCCGCAGCCACGGGCCACCCGAGTTGAGAGTACGACTGTAATTTGCATATTTCTAGACTTGGGCATAAAAACAGGATGTTAGAGGGTGAAAAGTCGAAACAGCCCCCGAACGGCCCCGTGGGTGGCACCAAACCTCCCACGGGACCAATGTAACTCGTAGGAACTGACCCCACAGCCGCGGGACTCCCGATTTGAGAATTCGATAATAATTTGTATATTTCTAGACTTAAGCTTAAAAACATGACGTTAGAGGCAAAAAACTCGAAACAGCCCCGAACGGCCCCGTGGGTGGCACCAACACCTCCCACGGGACCAATGTAACTCGTAGGAACGGACCACACAGCCGCCGGAATCCCAATTTGAGAATTCGACAATAATTTGTATATATCTAGACTTAAACTTAGAAACATGGCGTTAGAGGCTGAAAACTCGAAACAGCTCCAGAACGGCCACGTGGGTGGCACCAACACCTCCCACGGGACTAATGTAACTTGTAGGAACTGACCTCGCATCTGCGGGTCTCCCGATTTGAGAGTATGACAATAATTTGCATATTTCTAGACATAGGTTTAAAAACATGACGTTAGAGGGTGAAGACTCGAAAGATCCCACGAATGGCACCGTGGGTGGCACCAACACCTCCCACAGGACCAATGTAACTCATAGGTATTGACCCCGCAACCCTGGGACTCCCGGTTTGAGAATACGATGATAATTTTCATATTTCTAGACTTAGGCATAAAAACAGGACGTCAGAGGGTGAAAACTCGAAAGAGCCCCCGAACGGCCCCGTGGATGGCACCAACACCTCCCACGGGACCAATGTAACTCATAGGAACTTACCCCACAGCCGTTGGACTCCCAATTTGAGAATTCGATAATAATTTGTATATTTCTAGACTTAAGCTTAAAAACATGACCTTAGAGAGTGAAAACTCAAAACAACCCCCGAACGACCACGTGGGTGGCACCAACACCTCCACCGGACCAATGTAACTTGTACGACCTGACCCCGCATCCGCGGGTCTCCCGATTTGAGAGTATGACGGTAATTTGTATATTTCTAGACTTAGGCTTAAAAACATGACGTTAGAGGGTAAAAACTCGAAACAGGCCCCAAACGGCCCCGTGGGTGGCACTAACACCTACCACGGGACCAATGTAACTCGTAGAAACAGACCCCGCTGTCGCGGGTCTCCCGATTTGAGAGTACGACAGTAATTTGCATATTTCTTGACTTGGGCATAAAAACAGGATGTTAGAGGGTGAAAAGTCGAAACAGCCCCCGAACGGCCCCGTGGGTGGCACCAAACCTCCCACGGGACCAATGTAACTCGTAGGAACTGACCCCACAGCCGCGGGACTCCCGATTTGAGAATTCGATAATAATTTGTATATTTCTAGACTTAAGCTTAAAAACATGACGTTAGAGGCAAAAAACTCGAAACAGCCCCGAACGGCCCCGTGGGTGGCACGAACACATCCCACGGGACCAATGTAACTCGTAGGAACGGACCACACAGCCGCCGGAATCCCAATTTGAGAATTCGACAATAATTTGTATATATCTAGACTTAAACTTAGAAACATGGCGTTAGAGGCTGAAAACTCGAAACAGCTCCAGAACGGCCACGTGGGTGGCACCAACACCTCCCACGGGACTAATGTAACTTGTAGGAACTGACCTCGCATCCGCGGGTCTCCCGATTTGAGAGTATGACAATAATTTGCATATTTCTAGACATAGGTTTAAAAACATGACGTTAGAGGGTGAAGACTCGAAAGATCCCCCGAATGGCACCGTGGGTGGCACCAACACCTCCCACAGGACCAATGTAACTCATAGGTATTGACCCCGCAACCCTGGGACTCCCGATTTGAGAATACGGTGATAATTTTCATATTTCTAGACTTAGGCATAAAAATAGGACGTCAGAGGGTGAAAACTCGAAAGAGCCCCCGAACGGCCCCGTGGATGGCACCAACACCTCCCACGGGACCAATGTAACTCATAGGAACTGACCCCACAGCCGTTGGACTCCCAATTTGAGAATTCGATAATAATTTGTATATTTCTAGACTTAAGCTTAAAAACATGACCTTAGAGAGTGAAAACTCAAAACAATCCCCGAACGACCACGTGGGTGGCACCAACACCTCCACCGGACCAATGTAACTTGTACGACCTGACCCCGCATCCGCGGGTCTCCCGATTTGAGAGTATGACGGTAATTTGTATATTTCTAGACTTAGGCTTAAAAACATGACGTTAGAGGGTAAAAACTCGAAACAGGCCCCAAACGGCCCCGTGGGTGGCACTAACACCTACCACGGGACCAATGTAACTCGTAGAAACAGACCCCGCTGTCGCGGGTCTCCCGATTTGAGAGTACGACAATAATTTGCATATTTCTAGACTTAGGGTTACCAACATGACGTTAGAGGGTGAAGATTCAAAAGATCCCCCGAACGACACTGTGGGTGGCACCAACACCTCCCCCGGGACCAATGTAACTCGTAGGTACTGACCCCGCAACCGCGAGACTCTAGGTTTGAGAATACGACGGTAATTTGCATATTTCTACACTTAGGCATAAAAACAGGATGTTAGAGGGTGAAAACTCAAAACATCCCCCGAACGGCCATGTGGGTGGCACCAACACCTCCCACGGGTCCAATGTAACTCGTTGGAACTGACCCCACAGCCGCGGGCCTCCCGATTTGGGAGTACGACTGTAATTTGTATATTTCTAGACTTAGGCTTAAAAACAAGACATTAGAGTGTGAAAACTCTAAACATCCCCCGAACGGCACCGTGGGTGGCACCAACACCTCCCACGGGACCAATGTAACTCGTAGGAACTGACCCCACAACCGTGCGACTCATGATTTGATAATTAGAAAATAATTTGTATATTTCTAGACTTAAGCTTAAAAACATGAGGTTGGAGGGTGAAAACTCGAAACAGCCGCCGAACGGCCACGTGGGTGGAACCAACCCCTCCCACGGGACCAATGTAACTCGTAGGAACTGACACCGCAGCCGCGGGTCTCTCGATTTGAGAGTACGATGGTAATTTGTATATTTCTAGACATAGGCTTAAAAACATAATGTTAGAGGGTAAAAACTCGAAACAGCCCCCAAACAGCCTCGTGGGTGGCCCCAACACCTCCCACGGGACCAATGTAACTCGTAGGTACTGACCCCGCAACCGTGGGACTCCCGGTTTGAGAATACGACGGTAATTTGCATATTCATAAACTTAGGCATTAAAACAGGACATTAGAGGGTGAAAACTCGAAACATCCCCCGAACGGCCCCGTGGATGGCACCAACACCTCCCACGGGACCAATGTAACTCGTAGGAACTGACCTCACAGCCGCGAGACACCCGATTTGAGAATTCGAAAAAAAATTGTATATTTCTAGACTTAGGCTTAAAAACATGACCTTATAGGGAGCAAACTCGAAAGATCCCCCGAACGGCACCGTGGGTGGCAACAACACCTCCAACGGGACCAATGAAACTCGTAGGTACTGACCCCGCAACCGCGGGACTCCCGGTTTGAGAATACGACGATAATTTGCATATTTCTAGACCTAGGCATAAAAACAGGACGTTAGAGGGTGAAAACTCAAAACAGCACCCAAACGGCCCCGTGGGTGGCACCAACACCTCCCACGGGACCAATGTAACTCGTAGGAACTGACCCCGCAGCCGCGGGTCTCCCGATTTGAGAGTACGACGGTAATTTGTATATTTCTAGACTTAAGCTTAAAAACATGACCTCAAAGGGTGAAAACTCCAAACAGCCCCCGAACGGCCCCGTGGGTGGCACCAACACCTCACACGGGACCAATGTAACTCGTAGGTACTGACCCCGCAACCGCGAGACTCCCGATTTGAGAGTATGACGGTCATTTGTATATTTCAAAACTTAGGCATAAAAACATGATGTTAGAGGGTAAAAACTCGAACCAGCACCAAAACGGCCCCGTGGGTGGCACCAACACCTCCCACGGGACCAATGTAACTCGTAGAAACTGATCCCGCAGTCGCGGGTCTCCCGATTTGAGAGTACGACAGTAATGTGCATATTTCTAGACTTAGGCTTAAGAACATGACGTTAGAGGGTGAAGACTCGAAAGATCCCTCGAACGGCACCGTGGGTGGCACCAACACCTCCCACGGGACCAATGTAACTCGTAGGTACTGACCCCATAACCGCGGGACTCCCGGTTTGAGAATATGATGGTAATTTGCATATTTCTATAATTAGGCATAAAAATTGGATGTTAGAGGGTGAAAACCCGAAACAGCCCCCGAACGGCCCCGTGGGTGGCACCAACACCTCCCACGGGACCAATGTAACTCATAGGAACTGACCCCACAGCCGCGGGACTCCCTATTTTAGAATTCGATAATAATTTGTATATTTATAGACTTAGGCTTAAAAACATGACCTTATAGGGTGAAAACTCAAAACAGCCCCCGAACGGCCACATGGGTGGCACCAACACCTCCCACGGGACCAATGTAACTCGTAGGAACTGACCCCGCAGCCGTGGGTCTCCCGATTTGAGAGTACGAATGTAATTTGCATATTTCTAGACTTAGGCATAAAAACAGGACGTTAGAGGGTGAAAACTCGAAACAGCACCCAAACGGCCCCGTGGGTGGCACCAACACCTCCCACGGGACCAATGTAACTCGTAGGAACTCACCCCACAGCCGCGGAACTCTCGGTTTGAAAATTCGATAATAATTTGTATATTTCTAGACTTAAGCTTAAAAACATGACCTTAGAGTGTGAAAACTCCAAACAGCCCACGAACGACCACGTGGGTGGCACCAACACCTCCCACGGGACCAATGTAACTAGTAGGAACTGACCCCGCAGCCGCGGGTCTCCCGATTTGAGAGTACGACGGTAATTTGTGTATTTCAAAACTTAGGCATAAAAACATGATGTTAGAGGGTAAAAACTTGAACCAGCACCAAAACGGCCCCGTGGGTGACACCAACACCTCCCACGAGACCAATGTAACTCGTAGAAACTGACCCGCAGTCGCGGGTCTCCCGATTTGAGAGTACGACAGTAATGTGCATATATCTAGACTTAGGCTTAAGAACATGACGTTAGAGGGTGAAGACTCGAAAGATCCCACGAACGGCACCGTGGGTGGCACCAACACCGCCCACAGGACCAATGTAACTCGTAGGTACTGACCTCGTAACCGCGGGACTCCCGGTTTGAGAATATGATGGTAATTTGCATATTTCTAGACTTAGGCATAAAAATAGGATGTTAGAGGGTGAAAACCCGAAACAGCCCCCGAACGGCCCCGTGGGTGGCACCAACACCTCCCACGGGACCAATGTAACTCGTAGGAACTGACCCCACAGCCGCGGGACTCCCGGTTTTAGAATTCGATAATAATTTGTATATTTATAGACTTAGATTTAAAAACATGACCTTAGAGGGTGAAAACTCAAAACAGCCCCCGAACAGCCACGTGGGTGGCACCAACACCTCCCACGGGACCAATGTAACTCGTAGGAACTGACCCCGCAGCCGCGGGTCTCCCGATTTGAGAGTACGACTGTAATTTGCATATTTCTAGACTTAGGCATAAAAACAGGACGTTAGAGGGTGAAAACTCGAAACAGCACCCAAACGGCCCCGTGGGTGGCACCAACACCTCCCACGGGACCAATGTAACTCGTAGGAACTCACCCCACAGCCGCGGGACTCCCGATTTGAGAATTCGATAATAATTTGTATATTTCTAGACTTAAGCTTAAAAACATGGCGTTAGGGGGTGAAAACTTGGAACATTCCCCGAACGGCCACGTGGGTGGCACCAACACCTCCCACGGGACCAATGTAACTAGTAGGAACTGACCCCGCAGCCGCGGGTCTCCCGATTTGAGAGTACGATGGTAATATGTGTATTTCAAAACTTAGGCATAAAAACATGATGTTAGAGGGTAAAAACTTGAACCAGCACCAAAACGGTCCCGTGGGTGGCACCAACACCTCCCACGGGACCAATGTAACTCGTAGAAACTGACCCCGCAGTCGCGGGTCTCCCGATTTGAGAGTACGACAGTAATGTGCATATTTGTAGACTTAGGCTTAAGAACATGGCGTTAGTGGGTGAAGACTCGAAAGATCCATCGAAGGGCACGGTGGGTGGAACCAACACCTCCCACGGGACCAATGTAACTCGTAGGTAATGACCCCGTAACCGCGGGACTCCCGGTTTGAGAATATGATGGTAATTTGCATATTTGTAGACTTAGGCCTAAAAATAGGATGTTAGAGGGTGAAAACCCGAAACAGCCCCCGAACGGCCCCGTGGGTGGCACCAACACGTCCCACGGGACCAATGTAACTCGTAGGAACTGACCCCACAGCCGCGGGACTCCCGATTTGAGAATTCGATAATAATTTGTATATTTCTAGACTTAAGCTTAAAAACATGACGTTAGAGGCAAAAAACTCGAAACAGCCCCGAACGGCCCCGTGGGTGGCACCAACACCTCCCACGGGACCAATGTAACTCGTAGGAACGGACCACACAGCCGCGGGAATCCCAATTTGAGAATTTGACAATAATTTGTATATATCTAGACTTAAACTTAGAAACATGACGTTAGAGGCTGAAAACTCGAAACAGCCCCAGAACGGCCACGTGGGTGGCACCAACACCTCCCACGGGACCAATGTAACTAGTAGGAACTGACCCCGCAGCCGCGGGTCTCCCGATTTGAGAGTACGACGGTAATTTGTGTATTTCAAAACTTAGGCATAAAAACCTGATGTTAGAGGGTAAAAACTTGAACCAGCACCAAAACAGCCCCGTGGGTGGCACCAAACCTCCCACGGGACCAATGTAACTCGTAGAAACTGACCCCGCAGTCGCGGGTCTCCCGATTTGAGAGTACGACAGTAATGTGCATATTTCTAGACTTAGGCTTAAGAACATGACGTTAGAGGGTGAAGACTCGAAAGATCCCTCGAAGGGCACGGTGGGTGGCACCAACACCTCCCACGGGACCAATGTAACTCGTAGGTACTGACCCCGTAACCGCGGGACTCCCGGTTTGAGAATATGATGGTAATTTGCATATTTCTAGACTTAGGCATAAAAATAGGATGTTAGAGGGTGAAAACCCGAAACAGCCCCCGAACGGCCCCGTGGGTGGCACCAACACCTCCCACGGGACCAATGTAACTCGTAGGAACTGACCCCACAGCCGCGGGACTCCCGGTTTTAGAATTCGATAATAATTTGTATATTTATAGACTTAGATTTAAAAACATGACCTTAGAGGGTGAAAACTCAAAACAGCCCCCGAACAGCCACGTGGGTGGCACCAACACCTCCCACGGGACCAATGTAACTCGTAGGAACTGACCCCGCAGCCGCGGGTCTCCCGATTTGAGAGTACGATTGTAATTTGCATATTTCTAGACTTAGGCATAAAAACAGGACGTTAGAGGGTGAAAACTCGAAACAGCACCCAAACGGCCCCGTGGGTGGCACCAACACCTCCCACGGGACCAATGTAACTCGTAGGAACTCACCCCACAGCCGCGGGACTCCCGATTTGAGAATTCGATAATAATTTGTATATTTCTAGACTTAAGCTTAAAAACATGACGTTAGGGGGTGAAAACTTGGAACATTCCCCGAACGGCCACGTGGGTGGCACCAACACCTCCCACGGGACCAATGTAACTAGTAGGAACTGACCCCGCAGCCGCGGGTCTCCCGATTTGAGAGTACGATGGTAATATGTGTATTTCAAAACTTAGGCATAAAAACATGATGTTAGAGGGTAAAAACTTGAACTAGCACCAAAACGGTCCCGTGGGTGGCACCAACACCTCCCACGGGACCAATGTAACTCGTAGAAACTGACCCCGCAGTCGCGGGTCTCCCGATTTGAGAGTACGACAGTAATGTGCATATTTGTAGACTTAGGCTTAAGAACATGGCGTTAGTGGGTGAAGACTCGAAAGATCCATCGAAGGGCACGGTGGGTGGAACCAACACCTCCCACGGGACCAATGTAACTCGTAGGTAATGACCCCGTAACCGCGGGACTCCCGGTTTGAGAATATGATGGTAATTTGCATATTTGTAGACTTAGGCCTAAAAATAGGATGTTAGAGGGTGAAAACCCGAAACAGCCCCCGAACGGCCCCGTGGGTGGCACCAACACGTCCCACGGGACCAATGTAACTCGTAGGAACTGACCCCACAGCCGCGGGACTCCCGATTTGAGAATTCGATAATAATTTGTATATTTCTAGACTTAAGCTTAAAAACATGACGTTAGAGGCAAAAAACTCGAAACAGCCCCGAACGGCCCCGTGGGTGGCACCAACACCTCCCACGGGACCAATGTAACTCGTAGGAACGGACCACACAGCCGCGGGAATCCCAATTTGAGAATTTGACAATAATTTGTATATATCTAGACTTAAACTTAGAAACATGACGTTAGAGGCTGAAAACTCGAAACAGCCCCAGAACGGCCACGTGGGTGGCACCAACACCTCCCACGGGACCAATGTAACTAGTAGGAACTGACCCCGCAGCCGCGGGTCTCCCGATTTGAGAGTACGACGGTAATTTGTGTATTTCAAAACTTAGGCATAAAAACCTGATGTTAAAGGGTAAAAACTTGAACCAGCACCAAAACAGCCCCGTGGGTGGCACCAAACCTCCCACGGGACCAATGTAACTCGTAGAAACTGACCCCGCAGTCGCGGGTCTCCCGATTTGAGAGTACGACAGTAATGTGCATATTTCTAGACTTAGGCTTAAGAACATGACGTTAGAGGGTGAAGACTCGAAAGATCCCTCGAAGGGCACGGTGGGTGGCACCAACACCTCCCACGGGACCAATGTAACTCGTAGGTACTGACCCCGTAACCGCGGGACTCCCGGTTTGAGAATATGATGGTAATTTGCATATTTCTATAATTAGGCATAAAAATTGGATGTTAGAGGGTGAAAACCCGAAACAGCCCCCGAACGGCCCCGTGGGTGGCACCAACACCTCCCACGGGACCAATGTAACTCATAGGAACTGACCCCACAGCCGCGGGACTCCCTATTTTAGAATTCGATAATAATTTGTATATTTATAGACTTAGATTTAAAAACATGACCTTAGAGGGTCAAAACTCAAAACAGCCCCCGAACAGCCACGTGGGTGGCACCAACACCTCCGACGGGACCAATGTAACTCGTAGGAACTGACCCCGCAGCCGCGGGTCTCCCGATTTGAGTACGACTGTAATTTGCATATTTCTAGACTTAGGCATAAAAACAGGACGTTAGAGGGTGAAAACTCGAAACAGCACCCAAACGGCCCCGTGGGTGGCACCAACACCTCCCACGGGACCAATGTAACTCGTAGGAACTCACCCCATAGCCGCGGGACTCCCGATTTGAGAATTCGATAATAATTTGTATATTTCTAGACTTAAGCTTAAAAACATGACCTTAGAGAGTGAAAACTCCAAACAGCCCCCGAACGGCCACGTGGGTGGCACCAACACCTCCCACGGGACCAATGTAACTAGTAGGAACTGACCCCGCAGCCGCGGGTCTCCCGATTTGAGAGTACGACGGCAATATGTGTATTTCAAAACTTAGGCATAAAAACATGATGTTAGAGGGTAAAAACTTGAACCAGCACCAAAACGGCCCCGTGGGTGGCACCAACACCTCCCACGGGACCAATGTAACTCGTAGAAACTGACCCCGCAGTCGCGGGTCTCCCGATTTGAGAGTACGATAGTAATGTGCATATTTCTAGACTTAGGCTTATGAACATGGCGTTAGAGGGTGAAGACTCGAAAGATCCCTCGAAGGGCACGGTGGGTGGAACCAACACCTCCCACGGGACCAATGTAACTCGTAGGTACTGACCCCGTAACCGCGGGACTCCCGGTTTGAGAATATGATGGTAATTTGCATATTTGTAGACTTAGGCCTAAAAATAGGATGTTAGAGGGTGAAAACCCGAAACAGCCCCCGAACGACCCCGTGGGTGGCACCAACACGACCCACGGGACCAATGTAACTCGTAGGAACTGACCCCACAGCCGCGGGACTCCCGATTTGAGAATTCGATAATAATTTGTATATTTCTAGACTTAAGCTTAAAAATATGACGTTAGAGGCAAAAAACTCGAAACAGCCCCGAACGGCCCCGTGGGTGGCACCAACACCTCCCACGGGACCAATGTAACTCGTAGGAACGGACCACACAGCCGCGGGAATCCCAATTTGAGAATTTGACAATAATTTGTATATATCTGGACTTAAACTTAGAAACATGACGTTAGAGGCTGAAAACTCGAAACAGCCCCAGAACGGCCACGTGGGTGGCACCAACACCTCCCACGGGACCAATGTAACTAGTAGGAAGTGACCCCGCAACCGCGGGTCTCCCGATTTGAGAGTACGACGGTAATTTGTGTATTTCAAAACTTAGGCATAAAAACCTGATGTTAGAGGGTAAAAACTTGAACCAGCACCAAAACAGCCCCGTGGGTGGCACCAAACCTCCCACGGGACCAATGTAACTCGTAGAAACTGACCCCGCAGTCGCGGGTCTCCCGATTTGAGAGTACGACAGTAATGTGCATATTTCTAGTCTTAGGCTTAAGAACATGACGTTAGAGGGTGAAGACTCGAAAGATCCCTCGAAGGGCACGGTGGGTGGCACCAACACCTCCCACGGGACCAATGTAACTCGTAGGTACTGACCCCGTAACCGCGGGACTCCCGGTTTGAGAATATGATGGTAATTTGCATATTTCTATAATTAGGCATAAAAATTGGATGTTAGAGGGTGAAAACCCGAAACAGCCCCCGAACGGCCCCGTGGGTGGCACCAACACCTCCCACGGGACCAATGTAACTCATAGGAACTGACCCCACAGCCGCGGGACTCCCTATTTTAGAATTCGATAATAATTTGTATATTTATAGACTTAGGCATAAAAACATGACCTTATAGGGTGAAAACTCAAAACAGCCCCCGAACGGCCACATGGGTGGCACCAACACCTCCCACGGGACCAATGTAACTCGTAGGAACTGACCCCGCAGCCGCGGGTCTCCCGATTTGAGAGTACGACTGTAATTTGCATATTTCTAGACTTAGGCATAAAAACAGGACGTTAGAGGGTGAAAACTCGAAACAGCACCCAAACGGCCCCGTGGGTGGCACCAACACCTCCCACGGGACCAATGTAACTCGTAGGAACTCACCCCACAGCCGCGGAACTCTCGGTTTGAGAATTCGATAATAATTTGTATATTTCTAGACTTAAACTTAAAAACATGACCTTAGAGGGTGAAAACTACAAACAACCCACGAACGACCACGTGGGTGGCACCAACACCTCCCACGGGACCAATGTAACTAGTAGGAAGTGACCCAGCAGCCGCGGGTCTCCCGATTTGAGAGTACGATGGTAATTTGTGTATTTCAAAACTTAGGCATAAAAACATGATGTTAGAGGGTAAAAACTTGAACGAGCACCAAAACGGCCCTGTGGGTGGCACCAACACCTCCCACGGGACCAACGTAACTCGTAGAAACTGACCCCGCAGTCGCGGGTCTCCCGATTTGAGAGTACGACAGTAATGTGCATATTTCTAGACTTAGGCTTAAGAACATGACGTTAGAGGGTGAAGACTCAAAACTTCCCACAAACGGCACCGTGGGTGTCACCAACACCGCCCACAGGACCAATGCAACTCGTAGGTACTGACCCCGTAACCGCGGGACTCCCGATTTGAGAATATGATGGTAATTTGCATATTTCTAGACTTAGGAATAAAAATAGGACGTTAGAGGGTGAAAACCCGAAATAGCCCCTGAACGGCCCCGTGGGTGGCACCAACACCTCCCACGGGACCAATGTAACTCGTAGGAACTGACCCCACAGCCGCGGGACACCCGGTTTTAGAATTCGATAATAATTTGTATATTTATAGACTTAGGCTTAAAAACATGACCTTAGAGGGTGAAAACTCAAAACAGCCCCCGAACAGCCACGTGGGTGGCCCCAACACCTCCCACGGGACCAATGTAACTCGTAGGAACTGACTCCGCAGCCTCGGGTCTCCCGATTTGAGAGTACGACAGTAATTTGCATATTTCTAGACTTAGGCATACAAACAGGACGTTAGAGGGTGAAAACTCAAAACGGCACCCAAACGGCCTCGTGGGTGGCACCAACACCTCCCACGGGACCAATGTAACTCGTAGGAACTCACCCCACAGCCGCGGGACTCCCGATTTGAGAATTCGATAATAATTTGTATATTTCTAGACTTAAGCTTAAAAACATGACCTTATAGGGTGAAAACTCCAAACAGCCCCCGAACGGCCACGTGGGTGGCACCAACACCTCCCACGGGACCAATGTAACTAGTAGGAACTGACCCCGCAGCCGCGGGTCTCCCGATTTGAGAGTACGACGGTAATTTGTGTATTTCAAAACTTAGGCATAAAAACATGATGTTAGAGGGTAAAAACTTGAACCAGCACCAAAACGGCCCCGTGGGTGGCACCAACACCTCCCACGGGACCAATGTAACTCGTAGAAACTGACCCCGCAGTCGCGGGTCTCCCGATTTGAGAGTACGACAGTAATGTGCATATTTCTAGACTTAGGCTTAAGAACATGACCTTAGAGGGTGAAGATTCGAAAGATCCCTCGAAGGGCACGATGGGTGGCAACAACACCTCCCACGGGACCAATGTAACTCGTAGGTACTGACCCCGTAACCGCGGGACTCCCGGTTAGAGAATATGATGGTAATTTGCATATTTCTAGACTTAGGCCTAAAAATAGGATGTTAGAGGGTGAAAACCCGAAACAGCCCCCGAACGGCCCCGTGGGTGGCACCAACACGTCCCACGGGACCAATGTAACTCGTAGAACTGACCCCACAGCCGCGGGACTCCCGATTTGAGAATTCGATAATAATTTGTATATTTCTAGACTTAAGCTTAAAAACATGACGTTAGAGGCAAAAAACTCGAAACAGCCCCGAACGGCCCCGTGGGTGGCACCAACACCTCCCACGGGACCAATGTAACTCGTAGGAACGGACCACACAGCCGCGGGAATCCCAATTTGAGAATTTGATAATAATTTGTATATATCTAGACTTAAACTTAGAAACATTTACGTTAGAGGCTGAAAACTCGAAACAGCCCCAGAACGGCCACGTGGGTGGCACCAACACCTCCCACGGGGCCAATGTAACTAGTAGGAACTGACCCCGCAGCCGCGGGTCTCCCGATTTGAGAGTACGACGGTAATTTGTGTATTTCAAAACTTAGGCATAAAAACCTGATGTTAGAGGGTAAAAACTTGAACCAGCACCAAAACAGCCCCGTGGGTGGCACCAAACCTCCCACGGGACCAATGTAACTCGTAGAAACTGACCCCGCAGTCGCGGGTCTCCCGATTTGAGAGTACGACAGTAATGTGCATATTTCTAGACTTAGGCTTAAGAACATGACGTTAGAGGGTGAAGACTCGAAAGATCCCTCGAAGGGCACGGTGGGTGGCACCAACACCTCCCACGGAACCAATGTAACTCGTAGGTACTGACCCCGTAACCGCGGGACTCCCGGTTTGAGAATATGATGGTAATTTGCATATTTCTATAATTAGGTATAAAAATTGGATGTTAGAGGGTGAAAACCCGAAACAGCCCACGAACGGCCCCGTGGGTGGCACCAACACCTCCCACGGGACCAATGTAACTCATAGGAACTGACCCCACAGCCGCGGGACTCCCTATTTTAGAATTCGATAATAATTTGTATATTTATAGACTTAGGCATAAAAACATGACCTTATAGGGTGAAAACTCAAAACAGCCCCCGAACGGCCACATGGGTGGCACCAACACCTCCCACGGGACCAATGTAACTCGTAGGAACTGACCCCGCAGCCGCGGGTCTCCCGATTTGAGAGTACGATTGTAATTTGCATATTTCTAGACTTAGGCATAAAAACAGGACGTTAGAGGGTGAAAACTCGAAACAGCACCCAAACGGCCCCGTGGGTGGCACCAACACCTCCCACGGGACCAATGTAACTCGTAGGAACTCACCCCACAGCCGCGGAACTCTCGGTTTGAGAATTCGATAATAATTTGTATATTTCTAGACTTAAGCTTAAAAACATGACCTTAGAGGGTGAAAACTACAAACAACCCACGAACGACCACGTGGGTGGCACCAACACCTCCCACGGGACCAATGTAAGTAGTAAGAACTCACCCCGCAGCCGCGGGTCTCCCGATTTGAGAGTACGATGGTAATTTGTGTATTTCAAAACTTAGGCATAAAAACATGATGTTAGAGGGTAAAAACTTGAACCAGCACAAAAACGGCCCCGTGGGTGGCACCAACACCTCCCACGGGACCAATGTAACTCGTAGAAACTGACCCCGCAGTCGCGGGTCTCCCGATTTGAGAGTACGACAGTAATGTGCATATTTCTAGACTTAGGCTTAAGAACATGACGTTAGAGGGTGAAGACTCGAAAGTTCCCACGAACGGCACCGTGGGTGTCACCAACACCGACCACAGGACCAATGTAACTCGTAGGTACTGACCCCGTAACCGCGGGACTCCCGATTTGAGAATATGATGGTAATTTGCATATTTCTAGACTTAGGAATAAAAATAGGACGTTAGAGGGTGAAAACCCAAAACAGCCCCCGAACGGCCCCGTGGGTGGCACCAACACCTCCCACGGGACCAATGTAACTCGTAGGAACTGACCCCACAGCCGCGGGACACCCGGTTTTAGAATTCGTTAATAATTTGTATATTTATAGACTTAGGCTTAAAAACATGACCTTAGAGGGTGAAAACTCAAAACAGCCCCCGAACAGCCACGTGGGTGGCACCAACACCTCCCACGGGACCAATGTAACTCGTAGGAACTGACCCCGCAGCCGCGGGTCTCCCGATTTGAGAGTACGACTGTAATTTGCATATTTCTAGACTTAGGCATAAAAATAGGACGTTAGAGGGTGAAAACTCAAAACGGCACCCAAACGGCCTCGTGGGTGGCACCAACACCTCCCACGGGACCAATGTAACTCGTAGGAACTCACCCCACAGCCGCGGGACTCCCGATTTGAGAATTAGATAATAATTTGTATATTTCTAGACTTAAGCTTAAAAACATGACCTTATAGGGTGAAAACTCCAAACAGCCCCCGAACGGCCACGTGGGTGGCACCAACACCTCCCACGGGACCAATGTAACTAGTAGGAACTGATCCCGCAGCCGCGGGTCTCCCGATTTGAGAGTACGACGGTAATTTGTGTATTTCAAAACTTAGGCATAAAAACATGATGTTAGAGGGTAAAAGCTTGAACCAGCACCAAAACGGCCCCGTGGGTGGCACCAACACCTCCCACGGGACCAATGTAACTCGTAGAAACTGACCCCGCAGTCGCGGGTCTCCCAATTTGAGAGTACGACAGTAATGTGCATATTTCTAGACTTAGGCTTAAGAACATGACGTTAGAGGGTGAAGACTCGAAAGATCCCTTGAAGGGCACGATGGGTGGCACCAACACCTCCCACGGGACCAATGTAACTCGTAGGTACTGACCCCGTAACCGCGGGACTCCCGGTTAGAGAATATGATGGTAATTTGCATATTTCTAGACTTAGGCCTAAAAATAGGATGTTAGAGGGTGAAAACCCGAAACAGCCCCCGAACGGCCCCGTGGGTGGCACCAACACGTCCCACGGGACCAATGTAACTCGTAGGAACTGACCCCACAGCCGCGGGACTCCCGATTTTAGAATTCGATAATAATTTGTATATTTCTAGACTTAAGCTTAAAAACATGACGTTAGAGGCAAAAAACTCGAAACAGCCCCGAACGGCCCCGTGGGTGGCACCAACACCTCCCACGGGACCAATGTAACTTGTAGGAACGGACCACACAGCCGCGAGAATCCCAATTTGATAATTCGACAATAATTTGCATATATCTAGACTTAAACTTAGAAACATGACGTTAGAGGCTGAAAACTCGAAACAGCCCCAGAACGGCCACGTGGGTGGCACCAACACCTCCCACGGGACCAATGTAACTAGTAGGAACTGACCCCGCAGCCGTGGGTCTCCCGATTTGAGAGTACGACGGTAATTTGTGTATTTCAAAACTTAGGCATAAAAACATGATGTTAGAGGGTAAAAACTTGAACCAGCACCAAAACGGCCCCGTGGGTGGCACCAACACCTCCCACGGGACCAATGTAACTCGTAGAAACTGGCCCCGCAGTCGCGGGTCTCCCGATTTGAGAGTACGACAGTAATGTGCATATTTCTAGACTTAGGCTTAAGAACATGACGTTAGAGGGTGAAGACTCGAAAGATCCCTCGAAGGGCACGGTGGGTGGCACCAACACCTCCCACGGGACCAATGTAACTCGTAGGTACTGACCCCGTAACCGCGGGACTCCCGGTTTGAGAATATTATGGTAATTTGCATATTTCTAGACTTAGGCATAAAAATAGGATGTTAGAGGGTGAAAACCCGAAACAGCCCCCGAACGGCCCCGTGGGTGGCACCAACACGTCCCACGGGACCAATGTAACTCGTAGAACTGACCCCACAGCCGCGGGACTCCCGATTTGAGAATTCGATAATAATTTGTATATTTCTAGACTTAAGCTTAAAAACATGACGTTAGAGGCAAAAAACTCGAAACAGCCCCGAACGGCCCCGTGGGTGGCACCAACACCTCCCACGGGACCAATGTAACTCGTAGGAACGGACCACACAGCCGCGGGAATCCCAATTTGAGAATTTGATAATAATTTGTATATATCTAGACTTAAACTTAGAAACATGACGTTAGAGGCTGAAAACTCGAAACAGCCCCAGAACGGCCACGTGGGTGGCACCAACACCTCCCACGGGGCCAATGTAACTAGTAGGAACTGACCCCGCAGCCGCGGGTCTCCCGATTTGAGAGTACGACGGTAATTTGTGTATTTCAAAACTTAGGCATAAAAACCTGATGTTAGAGGGTAAAAACTTGAACCAGCACCAAAACAGCCCCGTGGGTGGCACCAAACCTCCCACGGGACCAATGTAACTCGTAGAAACTGACCCCGCAGTCGCGGGTCTCCCGATTTGAGAGTACGACAGTAATGTGCATATTTCTAGACTTAGGCTTAAGAACATGACGTTAGAGGGTGAAGACTCGAAAGATCCCTCGAAGGGCACGATGGGTGGCACCAACACCTCCCACGGGACCAATGTAACTCGTAGGTACTGACCCCGTAACCGCGGGACTCCCGGTTTGAGAATATGATGGTAATTTGCATATTTCTATAATTAGGTATAAAAATTGGATGTTAGAGGGTGAAAACCCGAAACAGCCCACGAACGGCCCCGTGGGTGGCACCAACACCTCCCACGGGACCAATGTAACTCATAGGAACTGACCCCACAGCCGCGGGACTCCCTATTTTAGAATTCGATAATAATTTGTATATTTATAGACTTAGGCATAAAAACATGACCTTATAGGGTGAAAACTCAAAACAGCCCCCGAACGGCCACATGGGTGGCACCAACACCTCCCACGGGACCAATGTAACTCGTAGGAACTGACCCCGCAGCCGCGGGTCTCCCGATTTGAGAGTACGATTGTAATTTGCATATTTCTAGACTTAGGCATAAAAACAGGACGTTAGAGGGTGAAAACTCGAAACAGCACCCAAACGGCCCCGTGGGTGGCACCAACACCTCCCACGGGACCAATGTAACTCGTAGGAACTCACCCCACAGCCGCGGAACTCTCGGTTTGAGAATTCGATAATAATTTGTATATTTCTAGACTTAAGCTTAAAAACATGACCTTAGAGGGTGAAAACTACAAACAACCCACGAACGACCACGTGGGTGGCACCAACACCTCCCACGGGACCAATGTAACTAGTAAGAACTCACCCCGCAGCCGCGGGTCTCCCGATTTGAGAGTACGATGGTAATTTGTGTATTTCAAAACTTAGGCATAAAAACATGATGTTAGAGGGTAAAAACTTGAACCAGCACCAAAACGGCCCCGTGGGTGGCACCAACACCTCCCACGGGACCAATGTAACTCGTAGAAACTGACCCCGCAGTCGCGGGTCTCCCGATTTGAGAGTACGACAGTAATGTGCATATTTCTAGACTTAGGCTTAAGAACATGACGTTAGAGGGTGAAGACTCGAAAGTTCCCACGAACGGCACCGTGGGTGTCACCAACACTGCCCACAGGACCAATGTAACTCGTAGGTACTGACCCCGTAACCGCGGGACTCCCGATTTGAGAATATGATGGTAATTTGCATATTTCTAGACTTAGGAATAAAAATAGGACGTTAGAGGGTGAAAACCCAAAACAGCCCCCGAACGGCCCCGTGGGTGGCACCAACACCTCCCACGGGACCAATGTAACTCGTAGGAACTGACCCCACAGCCGCGGGACACCCGGTTTTAGAATTCGTTAATAATTTGTATATTTATAGACTTAGGCTTAAAAACATGACCTTAGAGGGTGAAAACTCAAAACAGCCCCCGAACAGCCACGTGGGTGGCACCAACACCTCCCACGGGACCAATGTAACTCGTAGGAACTGACCCCGCAGCCGCGGGTCTCCCGATTTGAGAGTACGACTGTAATTTGCATATTTCTAGACTTAGGCATAAAAATAGGACGTTAGAGGGTGAAAACTCAAAACGGCACCCAAACGGCCTCGTGGGTGGCACCAACACCTCCCACGGGACCAATGTAACTCGTAGGAACTCACCCCACAGCCGCGGGACTCCCGATTTGAGAATTAGATAATAATTTGTATATTTCTAGACTTAAGCTTAAAAACATGACCTTATAGGGTGAAAACTCCAAACAGCCCCCGAACGGCCACGTGGGTGGCACCAACACCTCCCACGGGACCAATGTAACTAGTAGGAACTGATCCCGCAGCCGCGGGTCTCCCGATTTGAGAGTACGACGGTAATTTGTGTATTTCAAAACTTAGGCATAAAAACATGATGTTAGAGGGTAAAAGCTTGAACCAGCACCAAAACGGCCCCGTGGGTGGCACCAACACCTCCCACGGGACCAATGTAACTCGTAGAAACTGACCCCGCAGTCGCGGGTCTCCCAATTTGAGAGTACGACAGTAATGTGCATATTTCTAGACTTAGGCTTAAGAACATGACGTTAGAGGGTGAAGACTCGAAAGATCCCTTGAAGGGCACGATGGGTGGCACCAACACCTCCCACGGGACCAATGTAACTCGTAGGTACTGACCCCGTAACCGCGGGACTCCCGGTTAGAGAATATGATGGTAATTTGCATATTTCTAGACTTAGGCCTAAAAATAGGATGTTAGAGGGTGAAAACCCGAAACAGCCCCCGAACGGCCCCGTGGGTGGCACCAACACGTCCCACGGGACCAATGTAACTCGTAGGAACTGACCCCACAGCCGCGGGACTCCCGATTTTAGAATTCGATAATAATTTGTATATTTCTAGACTTAAGCTTAAAAACATGACGTTAGAGGCAAAAAACTTGAAACAGCCCCGAACGGCCCCGTGGGTGGCACCAACACCTCCCACGGGACCAATGTAACTTGTAGGAACGGACCACACAGCCGCGAGAATCCCAATTTGATAATTCGACAATAATTTGCATATATCTAGACTTAAACTTAGAAACATGACGTTAGAGGCTGAAAACTCGAAACAGCCCCAGAACGGCCACGTGGGTGGCACCAACACCTCCCACGGGACCAATGTAACTAGTAGGAACTGACCCCGCAGCCGTGGGTCTCCCGATTTGAGAGTACGACGGTAATTTGTGTATTTCAAAACTTAGGCATAAAAACATGATGTTAGAGGGTAAAAACTTGAACCAGCACCAAAACGGCCCCGTGGGTGGCACCAACACCTCCCACGGGACCAATGTAACTCGTAGAAACTGGCCCCGCAGTCGCGGGTCTCCCGATTTGAGAGTACGACAGTAATGTGCATATTTCTAGACTTAGGCTTAAGAACATGACGTTAGAGGGTGAAGACTCGAAAGATCCCTCGACGGGCACGGTGGGTGGCACCAACACCTCCCACGGGACCAATGTAGCTCGTAGGTACTGACCCCGTAACCGCGGGACTCCCGGTTTGAGAATATGATGGTAATTTGCATATTTCTAGACTTAGGCATAAAAATAGGATGTTAGAGGGTGAAAACCCGAAACAGCCCCCGAACGGCCCCGTGGGTGGCACCAACACCTCCCACGGGACCAATGTAACTCGTAGGAACTGACCCCACAGCCGCGGGACTCCCGATTTTAGAATTCGATAATAATTTTTATATTTATAGACTTAGGCTTAAAAACATGACCTTAGAGAGTGAAAACTCAAAACAGCCCCGGAACGGCCACGTGGGTGGCACCAACACCTCCCACGGGACCAATGTAACTCCTAGGAACTGACCCCGCAGCCGCGGGACTCCCGGTTTGAGAATATGATGGTAATTTGCATATTTCTAGACTTAGGCCTAAAAATAGGATGTTAGAGGGTGAAAACCCAAAACAGCCCCCGAACGGCCCCGTGGGTGGCACCAACACGTCCCACGGGACCAATGTAACTCGTAGGAACTGACCCCACAGCCGCGGGACTCCCGATTTGAGAATTCGATAATAATTTGTATATTTCTAGACATAAGCTTAAAAACATGACGTTAGAGGCAAAAAACTCGAAACAGCCCCGAACGGCCCCGTGGGTGGCACCAACACCTACCACGGGACCAATGTAACTCGTAGGAACGGACCACACAGCCGCGGGTCTCCCGATTTGAGAGTACGACAATAATTTGCATATATCTAGACATAGGTTTAAAAACATGACGTTAGAGGGTGAAGACTCGAAAGATCCCCCGAATGGCACCGTGGGTGGCACCAACACGTCCCACAGGACCAATGTAACTCATAGGTATTGACCTCGCAACCCTGGGACTCCCGGTTTGAGAATACGATGATAATTTTCATATTTCTAGACTTAGGCATAAAAACAGGACGTCAGAGGGTGAAAACTCGAAAGAGCCCCCGAACGGCCCCGTGGATGGCACCAACACCGCCCACGGGACCAATGTAACTCGTAGGAACTGACCCCACAGCCGCGGGACTCCCGATTTGAGAATTCGATAATAATTTGTATATTTCTAGACTTAGGCTTAAAAACATGACGTTAGAGGGTGAAAACTCGAAACATCCCCCGAACGGCCACGTGGGTGGAACAAACACCTCCCACAGGACCAATGTAACTCGTAGAACTGACCCCGCTGCCGTGAGTCTCCCGATTTGAGAGTACGACGGTAATTCGTATATTTGTAGACTTAGGCCTAAAAACATGACGTTAAAGGGTAAAAACTCGAAACAGCCCCCAAACGGCCCCGTGGGAGGCCCCAACACCTCCCACGGGACCAATGTAACTCGTAGAAACTGACCCCGCAGCCGCGGGTCTCCCTATTTGAGAGTACGATAGTAATTTGAATATTTCTAGACTTAGGCTTAAAAACATGACGTTAGAGGGTGAAAAGTCGAAACAACCCCCGAACGTCCACGTGGGTGGCACTAACACCTCCCACGGGACCAATGTAACTCGTTGGAACTGACCCCACAGCCGCGGGCCTCCCGATTTGAGAGTACGACTGTAATTTGTATATTTATAGACTTAGGCTTAAAAACAAGACATTAGAGGGTGAAAACTCTAAACATCCCCCGAACGGCACTGTGGGTGGCACCAACACCTCCCACGGGACCAATGTAACTCGTAGGAACTGACCACACAACCGTGCGACTAACGATTTGATAATTAGAAAATAATTTGTATATTTCAAGACTTAAGCTTAAAAACATGACGTTGGAGGGTGAAAACTCAAAACAGCCGCCGAACGGCCACGTGGGTGGAACCAACACCTCCCACGGGACCAATGTAACTCGTAGGAACTGACACCGCATCCGCGGGTCTCTCGATTTCAGAGTACGATGGTAATTTGTATATTTCTAGACATAGGCTTGAAAACATGACGTTAGAGGGTAAAAACTCGAAACATCCCCCAAACAGCCTCGTGGGTGGCACCAACACCTCCCACGGGACCAATGTAACTCGTAGGTACTGACCCCGCAACCGTGGGACTCCCGGTTTGAGAATCCGATGGTAATTAGCATATTTATAAACTTAGGCATTAAAACAGGACATTAGAGGGTGAAAACTCGAAACATCCACCGAACGGCCCCGTGGATGGCACCAACACCTCCCACGGGACCAATGTAACTCATAGGAATGGACCCCACAGCCGAGAGACACCCGATTTGAGAATTCGAAAAAAATTGTATATTTCTAGACATAGGCTTAAAAACATGACCTTATAGGGTGCAAACTCGAAAGATCCCCCGAATAGCACCGTGGGTGGCACCAACTCCTCCAACGGGACCAATGAAACTCGTAGGTACTGACCCCGCAACCGCGGGACTCCCGGTTTGAGAATACGACGATAATTTGCATATTTCTAGACTTAGGCATAAAAACAGGACGTTAGAGGGTGAAAACTCAAAACAGCACCCAAACGGCCCCGTGGGTGGCACCAACACCTCCCACGGGACCAATGTAACTCGTAGAAACTGACCCCACAGCCGCGGGACTCCCGATTTGATAATTCGATAATAATTTGTATATTTCTAGACTTAAGCTTAAAAACATGACTTTAGAGGGTGAAAACTCCAAACAGCCCCCGAACAGCCACGTGGGTGGCACCAACACCTCCCACGGGACCAATGTAACTAGTAGGAACTGACCCCGCAGCCGCGGGTCTCCCGATTTGAGAGTACGATGATATTTTTTTTATTTCTAGACTTAGGCCTAAAAACATGACATTAGAGGGTAAAAACTCGAAACAGCCCCAAAACGGCCCCGTGGGTGACACCAACACCTCCCACGGGACCAATGTAACTCGTAGAAACTGACCCCGCGGTCACGGGTCTCCCGATTAGAGAGTACGACAGTAATGTGCATATTTCTAGACTTAGGCTTAAGAACATGACGTTAGACAGTGAAGACTCGAAAGATCCCTCGAACGGCACCGTGGGTGGCACCAACACATCCCACGGGACCAATGTTACTCATAGGTACTGACCCCGTAACCGCGGGACTCCCGGTTTGAGAATATGATGGTAATTTGCATATTTCTATACTTAGGCATAAAAATTGGATGTTAGAGGGTGAAAACCCGAAACAGCCACCGAACGGCCCCATGGGTGGCACCAACACCTCCCACGGGACCAATGTAACTCATAGGAACTGACCCCACAGCCGCGGGACTCCCGATTTTAGAATTCGATAATAATTTGTATATTTATAGACTTAGGCTAAAAAACATGACCTTAGAGGGTGAAAACTCAAAACAGCCCCCGAACAGCCACGTGGGTGGCACCAACACCTCCCACGGGACCAATGTAACTCGTAGGAACTGACCCCGCAGCCGCGGGTCTCCCGATTTGAGTGTACGACTGTAATTTGTATATTTCTAGACTTAGGCATAAAAACAGGACGTTAGAGGGTGAAAACTCGAAATAGCACCCAAACGGCCCCGTGGGTGGCACCAACACGTCCCACGGGACCAATGTAACTCGTAGGAACTCACCCCACAGCCGCGAGACTCCCGGTTTGAGAATTCGATAATAATTTGTATATTTCTAGACTTAAGCTAAAAAGCATGACCTTAGAGGGTGATAACTCCAAAAATCCCCCGAACGACCACGTGGGAGGCACCAACACCTCCCACGGGACCAATGTAACTAGTAGGAACTGACCACACAGCCGCGGGAATCCCAATTTGAGAATTTGACAATAATTTGTATATATCTAGACTTAAACTTAGAAACATGACGTTAGAGGCTGAAAACTCGAAACAGCCCCAGAACGGCCACGTGGGTGGCACCAACACCTCCCACGGGAAGAATGTAACTAGTAGGAACTGACCCCGCAGCCGCGGGTCTCCCGATTTGAGAGTACGACGGTAATTTGTATATTTCTAGACTTAGGCTTAAAAATGAGACATTAGAGGGTGAAAACTCTAAACATCCCCCGAACGGCACCGTGGGTGGCACGAACACCTCCCACGGGACCAATGTAACTCGTAGGAACTGACCCCACAACCGTGCGACTCACGATTTGATAATTAGAAAATAATTTGTATATTTATAGACTTAAGCTTAAAAACATGACGTTGGAGAGTGAAAACTCGAAACAGCCGCCGAACGGCCACGTGGGTGGAACCAGCACCTCCCACGGGACCAATGTAACTCGTAGGAACTGACACCGCATCCGCGGGTCTCTCAATTTGAGAGTACGATGGTAATTTGTATATTTCTAGACATAGGCTTAAAAACATGACCTTAGAGAGTGAAAACTCAAAACAGCCCCGGAACGGCCACGTGGGTGGCACCAACACCTCCCACGGGACCAATGTAACTCGTAGGAACTGACCCCGCAGCCGCGGGTCTCCCGATTTGAGAGTACGACTGTAATTTGCATATTTCCAAACTTAGGCTTAAAAACATTACGTTAGAGGGTGAAAACTCGAAACATCCCGCAAACGGCCCCGTGGGTGAAACCAACACCTCCCACGGGACCAATGTAACTCGTTGGAACTGACCCCACAACCGCGGGCCTCCCGATTTGAGAGTACGACTGTAATTTGTATATTTCTAGACTTAGGCTTAAAAACAAGACATTAGAGGGTGAAAACTCTAAACATCCCCCGAACGGCACCGTGGGTGGCACCAACACCTCCCACGGGACCAATGTAACTCGTAGGAACTGACCCCACAACCGTGCGACTCACGATTTGATAATTAGAAAATAATTTGTATATTTCTAGACTTAAGCTTAAAAACATGACGTTGGAGGGTGAAAACTCGAAACAGCCGCCGAACGGCCACGTGGGTGGAACCAACACCTCCCACGGGACCAATGTAACTCGTAGGAACTGACACCGCATCCGCGGGTCTCTCAATTTGAGAGTACGATGGTAATTTGTATATTTCTAGACATAGGCTTAAAAACATGACGTTAGAGGGTAAAAACTCGAAACAGCCCCCAAACAGCCTCGTGGGTGGCACCAACACCTCCCACGGGACCAATGTAACTCGTAGGTACTGACCCTGCAACCGTGGGACTCCCGGTTTGACAATACGACGGTAATTTGCATATTTATAAACTTAGGCGTTAAAACAGGACATTAGAGTGTGAAAACTCGAAACATCCCCCGAACGGCCCCGTGGATGGCACCAACACCTCCCACGGGACCAATGTAACTCGTAGGAACGGACCCCACAGCCGCGAGACACCCGATTTGAGAATTCGAAAAAAAATTGTATATTTCTAGACTTAGGCTTAAAAACATGACCTTATAGGGTGCAAACTCGAAAGATCCCCCGAACGGCACCGTGGGTGGCACCAACACCTCCAACGGGACCAATGAAACTCGTAGGTACTGACCCCGCAACCGCGGGACTCCCGGTTTGAGAATACGATGATAATTTACATATTTCTAGACTTAGACATAAAAACAGGACGTTAGAGGGTGAAAACTCAAAACAGCACCCAAACGGCCCCGTGGGTGGCACCAACACCTCCCACGGGACCAATGTAACTCGTAGAAACTCACCCCACAGCCGCGGGACTCCCGATTTGATAATTCGATAATAATTTGTATATTTCTAGACTTAAGCTTAAAAACATGACCTTAGAGGGTGAAAACTCCAAACAGCCCCCGAACAGCCACGCGGGTGGCACCAACACCTCCCACGGGACCAATGTAACTAGTAGGAACTGACCCCGCAGCCGCGGGTCTCCCGATTTGAGAGTACGATGATAATTTGTTTATTTCTAGACTTAGGCCTAAAAACATGACGTTAGAGGGTAAAAACTCGAAACAGCCCCAAAACGGCCCCGTGGGTGGCACCAACACCTCCCACGGGACAAATGTAACTCGTAGAAACTGACCCCGCAGTCGTGGGTCTCCCGATTTGAGAGTATGGCAGTAATGTGCATATTTCTAGACTTAGGCTTAAGAACATGACGTTAGAGGGTGAAGACTCGAAAGATCCCTCGAAGGGCACGGTGGGTGGCACCAACACCTCCCACGGGACCAATGTAACTCGTAGGTACTGACACCGTAATCGCGGGACTCCTGGTTAGAGAATATGATGGTAATTTGCATATTTCTAGACTTAGGCCTAAAAATAGGATGTTAGAGGGTGAAAACCCGAAACAGCCCCGTGGGTGGCACCAACACGTCCCATGGGACCAATGTAACTCGTAGGAACTGACCCCACAGCCGCGGGACTCCCGATTTGAGAATTCGATAATAATTTGTATATTTCTAGACTTAAGCTTAAAAACATGACGTTAGAGGCAAAAAACTCGAAACAGCCTTGAACGGCCCCGTGGGTGGCACCAACACCTCCCACGGGACCAATGTAACTCGTAGGAACGGACCACACAGCCGCGGGAATCCCAATTTGAGAATTCGATAATAATTTGTATATATCTAGACTTAAACTTAGAAACATGACGTTAGAGGCTGAAAACTCGAAACAACCCCAGAACGGCCACGTGGGTGGCACCAACACCTCCCACGGGACCAATGTAACTAGTAGGAACTGACCCCGCAGCCACGGGTCTCCCGATTTGAGAGTACGACGGTAATTTGTGTATTTTAAAACTTAGGCATAAAAACATGATGTTAGAAGGTAAAAACTTGAACAAGCACCAAAACGGCCCCGTGGGTGGCACCAACACCTCCCACGGGACCAATGTAACTCGTAGAAACTGGCCCCGTAGTCGCGGGTCTCCCGATTTGAGAGTACGACAGTAATGTGCATATTTTTAGACTTAGGCTTAAGAACATGACGTTAGAGGGTGAAGACTCGAAAGATCCCTCGAAGGGCACGGTGGGTGGCACCAACACCTCCCACGGGACCAATGTAACTCGTAGGTACTGACCCCGTAACCGCGGGACTCCCGGTTTGAGAATATGATGGTAATTTGCATATTTCTAGACTTAGGCATAAAAATAGGATGTTAGAGGGTGAAAACCCAAAACAGCCCCCGAACGGCCCCGTGGGTGGCACCAACACCTCCCACGGGACCAATGTAACTCGTAGGAACTGACCCCACAGCCGCGGGACTCCCGATTTTAGAATTCGATAATAATTTGTATACTTATAGACTTAGGCTTAAAAACATGACCTTAGAGAGTGAAAACTCAAAACAGCCCCGGAACGGCCACGTGGGTGGCACCAACACCTCCCACGGGACCAATGTAACTCGTAGGAACTGACCCCGCAGCCGCGGGTCTCCCGATTTGAGAGTACGACTGTAATTTGCATATTTCCAAACTTAGGCTTAAAAACATTACGTTAGAGGGTGAAAACTCGAAACATCCCGCAAACGGCCCCGTGGGTGAAACCAACACCTCCCACGGGACCAATGTAACTCGTTGGAACTGACCCCACAACCGCGGGCCTCCCGATTTGAGAGTACGACTGTAATTTGTATATTTCTAGACTTAGGCTTAAAAACAAGACATTAGAGGGTGAAAACTCTAAACATCCCCCGAACGGCACCGTGGGTGGCACCAACACCTCCCACGGGACCAATGTAACTCGTAGGAACTGACCCCACAACCGTGCGACTCACGATTTGATAATTAGAAAATAATTTGTATATTTCTAGACTTAAGCTTAAAAACATGACGTTGGAGGGTGAAAACTCGAAACAGCCGCCGAACGGCCACGTGGGTGGAACCAACACCTCCCACGGGACCAATGTAACTCGTAGGAACTGACACCGCATCCGCGGGTCTCTCAATTTGAGAGTACGATGGTAATTTGTATATTTCTAGACATAGGCTTAAAAACATGACGTTAGAGGGTAAAAACTCGAAACAGCCCCCAAACAGCCTCGTGGGTGGCACCAACACCTCCCACGGGACCAATGTAACTCGTAGGTACTGACCCTGCAACCGTGGGACTCCCGGTTTGACAATACGACGGTAATTTGCATATTTATAAACTTAGGCGTTAAAACAGGACATTAGAGTGTGAAAACTCGAAACATCCCCCGAACGGCCCCGTGGATGGCACCAACACCTCCCACGGGACCAATGTAACTCGTAGGAACGGACCCCACAGCCGCGAGACACCCGATTTGAGAATTCGAAAAAAAATTGTATATTTCTAGACATAGGCTTAAAAACATGACCTTATAGGGTGCAAACTCGAAAGATCCCCCGAACGGCACCGTGGGTGGCACCAACACCTCCAACGGGACCAATGAAACTCGTTGGTACTGACCCCGCAACCGCGGGACTCCCGGTTTGAGAATACGATGATAATTTGCATATTTCTAGACTTAGACATAAAAACAGGACGTTAGAGGGTGAAAACTCAAAACAGCACCCAAACGGCCCCGTGGGCGGCACCAACACCTCCCACGGGACCAATGTAACTCGTAGAAACTCACCCCACAGCCGCGGGACTCCCGATTTGATAATTCGATAATAATTTGTATATTTCTAGACTTAAGCTTAAAAACATGACCTTAGAGGGTGAAAACTCCAAACAGCCCCCGAACAGCCACGTGGGTGGCACCAACACCTCCCACGGTACCAATGTAACTAGTAGGAACTGACCCCACAGCCGCGGGTCTCCCGATTTGAGAGTACGATGATAATTTGTTTATTTCTAGACTTAGGCCTAAAAACATGACGTTAGAGGGTAAAAACTCGAAACAGCCCCAAAACGGCCCCGTGGGTGGCACCAAGACCTCCCACGGGACCAATGTAACTCGTAGAAACTAACCCCGCAGTCGTGGGTCTCCCGATTTGAGAGTATGACAGTAATGTGCATATTTCTAGACTTAGGCTTAAGAACATGACGTTAGAGGGTGAAGACTCGAAAGATCCCTCGAAGGGCACGGTGGGTGGCACCAACACCTCCCACGGGACCAATGTAACTCGTAGGTACTGACCCCGTAACCGCGGGACTCCCGGTTAGAGAATATGATGGTAATTTGCATATTTCTAGACTTAGGCCTAAAAATAGGATGTTAGAGGGTGAAAACACGAAACAGCCCCCGAACAGCCCCGTGGGTGGCACCAACACGTCCCACGGGACCAATGTAACTCGTAGGAACTGACCCCACAGCCGCGGGACTCCCGATTTGAGAATTCGATAATAATTTGTATATTTCTAGACTTAAGCTTAAAAACATGACGTTAGAGGCAAAAAACTCGAAACAGCCCTGAACGGCCCCGTGGGTGGCACCAACACCTCCCACGGGACCAATGTAACTCGTAGGAACGGACCACACAGCCGCGGGAATCCCAATTTGAGAATTCGACAATAATTTGTATATATCTAGACTTAAACTTAGAAACATGACGTTAGAGGCTGAAAACTCGAAACAGCCCCAGAACGGCCACGTGGGTGGCACCAACACCTCCCACGGGACCAATGTAACTAGTAGGAACTGACCCCGCAGCCGCGGGTCTCCCGATTTGAGAGTACGGCGGTAATTTGTGTATTTCAAAACTTAGGCATAAAAACATGATGTTAGAGGGTAAAAACTTGAACCAGCACCAAAACGGCCCCGTGGGTGGCACCAACACCTCCCACGGGACCAATGTAACTCGTAGAAACTGGCCCCGCAGTCGCGGGTCTCCCGATTTGAGAGTACGACAGTAATGTGCATATTTCTAGACTTAGGCTTAAGAACATGACGTTAGAGGGTGAAGACTCGAAAGATCCCTCGAAGGGCACGGTGGGTGGCACCAACACCTCCGACGGGACCAATGTAACTCGTAGGTACTGACCCCGTAACCGCGGGACTCCCGGTTTGAGAATATGATGGTAATTTGCATATTTCTAGACTTAGGCCTAAAAATAGGATGTTAGAGGGTGAAAACCCAAAACAGCCCCCGAATGGCCCCATGGGTGGCACCAACACGTCCCACGGGACCAATGTAACTCGTAGGAACTGACCCCACAGCCGCGGGACTCTCGATTTGAGAATTCGATAATAATTTGTATATTTCTAGACATAAGCTTAAAAACATGACGTTAGAGGCAAAAAACTCGAAACAGCCCCGAACGGCCCCGTGGGTGGCACCAACACCTCCCACGAGACCAATGTAACTCGTAGGAACGGACCACACAGCCGCGGGTCTCCCGATTTGAGAGTACGACAACAATTTGCATATATCTAGACATAGGTTTAAAAACATGACGCTAGAGGGTGAAGACTCGAAAGATCCCCCGAATGGCACCGTGGGTGGCACCAACACGTCCCACAGGACCAATGTAACTCATAGGTATTGACCCCGCAACCCTGGGACTCCCGGTTTGAGAATACGATGATAATTTTCATATTTCTAGACTTAGGCATAAAAACAGGACGTCAGAGGGTGAAAACTCGAAAGAGCCCCCGAACGGCCCCGTGGATGGCACCAACACCTCCCACGGGACCAATGTAACTCGTAGGAACTGACCCCACAGCCGCGGGACTCCCGATTTGAGAATTCGATAATAATTTGTATATTTCTAGACTTAGGCTTAAAAACATGACGTTAGAGGGTGAAAACTCGAAACATCCCCCGAACGGCCACGTGGGTGGAACAAACACCTCCCACAGGACCAATGTAACTCGTAGAACTGACCCCGCAGCCACGAGTCTCCCGATTTGAGAGTACGACGGTAATTCGTATATTTCTAGACTTAGGCCTAAAAACATGACGTTAAAGGGTAAAAACTCGAAACAGCCCCCAAACGGCCCCGTGGGAGGCCCCAACACCTCCCACGGGACCAATGTAACTCGTAGAAACTGACCCCGTAGCCGCGGGTCTCCCTATTTGAGAGTACGACAGTAATTTGAATATTTCTTGACTTAGGCTTAAAAACATGACGTTAGAGGGTGAAAAGTCGAAACAACCCCCGAACGTCCACGTGGGTGGCACTAACACCTCCCACGGGACCAATGTAACTCGTTGGAACTGACCCCACAGCCGCGGGCCTCCCGATTTGAGAGTACGACTGTAATTTGTATATTTATAGACTTAGGCTTAAAAATAAGACATTAGAGGGTGAAAACTCTAAACATCCCCCGAACGGCACTGTGGGTGGCACCAACACCTCCCACGGGTCCAATGTAACTCGTAGGAACTGACCCCACAACCGTGCGACTAACGATTTGATAATTAGAAAATAATTTGTATATTTCTAGACTTAAGCTTAAAAACATGACGTTGGAGGGTGAAAACTGGAAACAGCCGCCGAACGGCCACGTGGGTGGAACCAACACCTCCCACGGGACCAATGTAACTCGTAGGAACTGACACCGCATACACAGGTCTCTCGATTTCAGAGTACGATGGTAATTTGTATATTTCTAGACATAGGCTTAAAAACATGACGTTAGAGGGTAAAAACTCGAAACATCCCCCAAACAGCCTCGTGGGTGGCACCAACACCTCCTACGGGACCAATGTAACTCGTAGGTACTGACCCCGCAACCGTGGGACTCCCGGTTTGAGAATACGATGCTAATTTGCATATTTAGAAACTTAGGCATTAAAACAGGACATTAGAGGGTGAAAACTCGAAACATCCCCCGAACGGCCCCGTGGATGGCACCAACACCTCCCACGGGACCAATGTAACTCGTAGGAATGGACCCCACATCCGCGAGACACCCGATTTGAGAATTCGAAAAACAATTGTATATTTCTAGACTTAGGCTTAAAAACATGACCTTATAGGGTTCAAACTCGGAAGATCCCCCGAATAGCACCGTGGGTGGCACCAACACCTCCAACGGGACCAATGAAACTCGTAGGTACTGACCCCGCAACCGCGGGACTCCCGGTTTGAGAATACGATGATAATTTGCATATTTGTAGACTTAGGCATAAAAACAGGACGTTAGAGGGTGAAAACTCAAAACAGCACCCAAACGGCCCCGTGGGTGGCACCAACACCTCCCACGGGACCAATGTAACTCGTAGAAACTCACCCCACAGCCGCGGGACTCCCGATTTGATAATTCGATAATAATTTGTATATTTCTAGACTTAAGCTTAAAAACATGACCTTAGAGGGTGAAAACTCCAAACAGCCCCCGAACAGCCACGTGGGTGGCACCAACACCTCCCACGGGACCAATGTAACTAGTAGGAATTGACCCCGCAGCCGCGGGTCTCCCGATTTGAGAGTACGATGATAATTTGTTTATTTCTAGACTTAGGCCTAAAAACATGACGTTAGAGGGTAAAAACTCGAAACAGCCCCAAAACGGCCCCGTGGGTGGCACCAACACCTCCCACGGGACCAATGTAACTCGTAGAAACTGACCCCGCAGTCGTGGGTCTCCCGATTTGAGAGTATGACAGTAATGTGCATATTTCTAGACTTAGGCTTAAGAACATGACGTTAGAGGGTGAAGACTCGAAAGATCCCTCGAACGGCACCGTAGGTGGCACCAACACCTCCCACGGGACCAATGTAACTCGTAGGTACTGACCCCGTAACCGCGGGACTCCCGGTTATAGAATATGATGGTAATTTGCATATTTCTAGACTTAGGCCTAAAAATAGGATGTTAGAGGGTGAAAATCCGAAACAGCCCCCGAACGGCCCCGTGGGTGGCACCAACACGTCCCACGGGACCAATGTAACTCATAGGAACTGACCCCATAGCCGCGGAACTCCCGATTTGAGAATTCGATAATAATTTGTATATTTCTAGACTTAAGCTTAAAAACATGACGTTAGAGGCAAAAAACTCGAAACAGCCCTGAACGGCCCCGTGGGTGGCACCAACACCTCCCACGGGACCAATGTAACTCATAGGAACTGACCCCACCGCCGCAGGACTCCCGATTTTAGAATTCGATAATAATTTGTATATTTATAGACTTAGGCTTAAAAACATGACCTTAGAGGGTGAAAACTCAAAACAGCCCCCGAACGGCCACGTGGGTGGCACCAACCTCCCACGGGACCAATGTAACTCGTAGGAACTGACCCCGCAGCCGCGGGTCTCCCGATTTGAGAGTACGACTGTAATTTGTATATTTCTAGACTTAGGCATAAAAACAGGACGTTAGAGGGTGAAAACTCGAAACAGTACCCAAACGGCCCCGTGGGTGGCACCAACACCTCCCACGGGACCAATGTAACTCGTAGGAACTCACCCCACAGCCGCGAGACTCCCGGTTTGAGAATTCAATAATAATTTGTATATTTCTAGACTTAAGCTTAAAAACATGACCTTAGAGGGTGATAACTCCAAAAATCCCCCGAACGACCACGTGGGTGGCACCAACACCTCCCACGGGACCAATGTAACTAGTAGGAACTGACCCCGCAGCCACGGGTCTCCCGATTTGAGAGTACGACGGTAATTTGTATATTTCAAAACTTAGGCATAAAAACATGATGTTAGAGGGTAAAAACTCGAACCAGCACCAAAACGGCCCCGTGGGTGGCACCAACACCTCCCACGGGACCAATGTAACTCGTAGAAACTGACCCCGCAGTCGCGGGTCTCCCAATTTGAGAGTACGACAGTAATGTGCATATTTCTAGACTTAGGCTTAAGAACATGACGTTAGAGGGTGAAGACACGAAAGATCCCTCGAACGGCACCGTGGGTGGCACCAACACCGCCCACAGGACCAATGTAACTCGTAGGTACTGACCCCGTAACCGCGGGACTCCCGATTTGAGAATATGATGGTAATTTGCATATTTCTAGACTTAGGCATAAAAATAGGATGTTAGAGGGTGAAAACCCGAAACAGCCCCCGAACGGCCCCGTGGGTGGCACCAACACGTCCCACGGGACCAATGTAACTCGTAGAACTGACCCCACAGCCGCGGGACTCCCGATTTGAGAATTCGATAATAATTTGTATATTTATAGACTTAGGCTTAAAAACATGACCTTAGAGAGTGAAAACTCAAAGCAGCCCCGGAACGGCCATGTGGGTGGCACCAACACCTCCCACGGGACCAATGTAACTCGTAGGAACTGACCCCGCAGCCGCGGGACTCCCGATTTGAGAGTACAACTGTAATTTGCATATTTCTAGACTTAGGCTTAAAAACATTACGTTAGAGGGTGAAAACTCGAAACATCCCCCGTGGGTGAAACCAACACCTCCCACGGGACCAATGTAACTCGTTGGAACTGACCCCACAACCGCGGGCCTCCCGATTTGAGAGTACGACTGTAATTTGTATATTTCTAGACTTAGGCTTAAAAACAAGACATTAGAGGGTGAAAACTCTAAACATCCCCCGAACGGCACCGTGGGTGGCACCAACACCTCCCACGGGACCAATGTAACTCGTAGGAACTGACCCCACAACCGTGCGACTCACGATTTGATAATTAGAAAATAATTTGTATATTTCTAGACTTAAGCTTAAAAACATGACGTTGGAGGGTGAAAACTCGAAATAGCCGCCGAACGGCCACGTGGGTGGAACCAACACCTCCCACGGGACCAATGTAACTCGTAGGAACTGACGCCGCATCCGCGGGTCTCTCAATTTGAGAGTACGATGGTAATTTGTATATTTCTAGACATAGGCTTAAAAACATGACGTTAGAGGGTAAAAACTCGAAACCGCCCCCAAACAGCCTCGTGGGTGGCACCAACACCTCCCACGGGACCAATGTAACTCGTAGGTACAGACCCCGCAACCGTGGGACTCCCGGTTTGAGAATACGACGGTAATTTGCATATTTATAAACTTAGGCATTAAAACAGGACATTAGAGGGTGAAAACTCGAAACATCCCCCGAACGGCCCCGTGGATGGCACCAACACCTCCCACGGGACCAATGTAACTCGTAGGAACGTACCCCACAGCCGCGAGACACCCGATTTGAGAATTCGAAAAAAAATTGTATATTTATAGACTTAGGCTTAAAAACATGACCTTATAGGGTGCAAACTCGAAAGATCCCCCGAACGGCACCGTGGGTGGTACCAACACCTCCAACGGGACCAATGAAACTCGTAGGTACTGACCCCGCAACCGCGGGACTCCCGGTTTGAGAATACGATGATAATTTGCATATTTCTAGACTTAGACATAAAAACAGGACGTTAGAGGGTGAAAACTCAAAACAGCACCCAAACGGCCCCGTGGGTGGCACCAACACCTCCCACGGGACCAATGTAACTCGTAGAAACTCACCCCACAGCCGCGGGACTCCCGATTTGATAATTCGATAATAATTTGTATATTTCTAGACTTAAGCTTAAAAACATGACCTTAGAGGGTGAAAACTCCAAACAGCCCCCGAACAGCCACGTGGGTGGCACCAACACCTCCCACGGGACCAATGTAACTAGTAGGAACTGACCCCGCAGCCGCGGGTCTCCCGATTTGAGAGTACAATGATAATTTGTTTATTTCTAGACTTAGGCCTAAAAACATGACGTTAGAGTGTAAAAACTCGAAACAACCCCAAAACGGCCCCGTGGGTGGCACCAACACCTCCCACGGGACCAATGTAACTCGTAGAAACTGACCCCGCAGTCGTGGGTCTCCCGATTTGAAAGTATGACAGTAATGTGCATATTTCTAGACTTAGGCTTAAGAACATGACGTTAGAGGGTGAAGACTCGAAAGATCCCTCGAAGGGCACCGTGGGTGGCACCAACACATCCCACGGGACCAATGTAACTCGTAGGTACCGACCCCGTAACCGCGGGACTACCGGTTTGAGAATATGATGGTAATTTGCATATTTCTATACTTAGGCATAAAAATTGGATGCTAGAGGGTGAAAACCCAAAACAGCCCCCGAACGGCCCCGTGGGTGGCACCAACACCTCCCACGGGACCAATGTAACTCATAGGAACTGACCCCACAGCCGCGGGACTCCCGATTTTAGAATTTGATAATAATTTGTATATTTATAGACTTAGGCTTAAAAACATGACCTTAGGGGGTGAAAACTCGAAACAGCCCCCGAACGGCCACGTGGGTGGCACCAACACCTCCCACGGGAACAATGTAACTCGTAGGAACTGACCCCACAGCCGCGGGTCTCCCGATTTGAGAGTACGACTGTAATTTGCATATTTCTAGACTTAGGCATAAAAACAGGATGTTAGAGGTTGAAAACTCAAAACAGCACCCAAACGGACCCGTGGGTGGCACCAACACCTCCCACGGGACCAATGTAACTCGTAGGAACTCACCCCACAGCCGCGAGACTCCCGGTTTGAGAATTCGATAATAATTTGTATATTTCTAGACTTAAGCTTAAAAACATGACCTTAGAGGGTGAAAACTCCAAACAGCCCCCGAGCGACCTCGTGGGTGGCACCAACACCTCCCACGGGACCAATGTAACTAGTAGGAACTGACCCCGCAGCCACGGGTCTCCCGATTTGAGAGTACGACGGTAATTTGTATATTTCAAAACTTAGGCATAAAAACATGATGTTAGAGGGTAAAAACTCGAACCAACACCAAAACGGCCCCGTGGGTGGCACCAACACCTCCCACGGGACCAATGTAACTCATAGAAACTGACCCCGCAGTCGCGGGTCTCCCGATTTGAGAGTACGACAGTAATGTGCATATTTCTAGACTTAGGCTTAAGAACATGACGTTAGAGGGTGAAGACACGAAAGATCCCTCGAACGGCACCGTGGGTGGCACCAACACCGCCCACAGGACCAATGTAACTCGTAGGTACTGACCCCGTAACCGCGGGACTCCCAGTTTGAGAATATGATGGTAATTTGCATATTTCTAGACTTAGGCATAAAAATAGGATGTTAGAGGGTGAAAACCCGAAACAGCCCCCGAACGGCCCCGTGGGTGGCACCAACACCTCCCACGGGACCAATGTAACTCGTAGGAACTGACCCCACAGCCGCGGGACTCCCGATTTTAGAATTCGATAATAATTTGTATATTTATAGACTTAGGCTTAAAAACATGACCTTAGAGGGTGAAAACTGAAAACAGCCCCGGAACGGCCACGTGGGTGGCACCAACACCTCCCACGGGACCAATGTAACTCGTAGGAACTGACCCCGCAGCCGCGGGTCTCCCGATTTGAGAGTACGACTGTAATTTCCATATTTCTAGACTTAGGCTTAAAAACATTACGTTAGGGGTGAAAACTCGAAACATCCCCCGAACGGCCCCGTGGGTGAAACCAACACCTCCCACGGGACCAATGTAACTCGTTGGAACTGACCCCACAACCGCGGGACTCCCGATCTGAGAGTACGACTGTAATTTGTATATTTCTAGACTTAGGCAGAAAAACAAGACATTAGAGGGTGAAAACTCTAAACATCCCCCGAACGGCACCGTGGGTGGCACCAACACCTCCCACGGGACCAATGTAACTCGTAGGAACTGACCCCACAACCGTGCGACTCACGATTTGATAATTAGAAAATAATTTGTATATTTCTAGGCTTAAGCTTAAAAACATGACGTTGGAGGGTGAAAACTCGAAACAGCCGCCGAACGACCACGTGGGTGGAACCAACACCTCCCACGGAACCAATGTAACTCGTAGGAACTGACACCGCATCCGCGGGTCTCTCGATTTGAGAGTACGATGGTAATTTGTATATTTCTAGACATAGGCTTAAAAACATGACGTTAGAGGGTAAAAACTCGAAACAGCCCCCAAACAGCCTCGTGGGTGGCACCAACACCTCCCACGGGACCAATGTAACTCGTAGGTACTGACCCCGCAACCGTGGGACTCCCGGTTTGAGAATACGATGGTAATTTGCATATTTATAAACTTAGGCATTAAAACAGGACATTAGAGGGTGAAAACTCGAAACATCCCCCGAACGGCCCCGTGGATGGCACCAACACCTCCCACGGGACCATTGTAACTCGTAGGAACGGACCCCACAGTCGCGAGACACCCGATTTGAGAATTCGAAAAAAAATTGTATATTTCTAGACTTAGGCTTAAAAACATGACCTTATAGGGTGCAAACTCGAAAGATCCCCCGAACGGCACCGTGGGTGGCACCAACACCTCCAACGGGACCAATGAAACTCGTAGGTACTGACCCCGCAACCGCGGGACACCCGGTTTGAGAATACGATGATAATTTGCATATTTCTAGACTTAGACATAAAAACAGGACGTTAGAGGGTGAAAACTCAAAACAGCACCCAAACGGCCCCGTGGGTGGCACCAACACCTCCCACGGGACCAATGTAACTCATAGAAACTCACCCCACAGCCGCGGGACTCCCGATTTGATAATTCGATAATAATTTGTATATTTCTAGACTTAAGCTTAAAAACATGACGTTATAGGGTAAAAACTCGAAACAGCCCCAAAACGGCCCCGTGGGTGGCACCAACACCTCCCACGGGACCAATGTAACTCGTAGAAACTGACCCCGCAGTCGTGGGTCTCCCGATTTGAGAGTATGACAGTAATGTGCATATTTCTATACTTAGGCTTAAGAACATGACGTTAGAGGGTGAAGACTCGAAAGATCCCTCGAACGGCACCGTGGGTGGCACCAACACATCCCACGGGACCAATGTAACTCGTAGGTACTGACCCCGTAATCGCGGGACTCCCGATTTGAGAATATGATGGTAATTTGCATATTTCTATACTTAGGCATAAAAATTGGATGCTAGAGGGTGAAAACCCGAAACAGCCCCAGAACGGCCCCGTGGGTGGCACCAACACCTCCCACGGGACCAATGTAACTCATAGGAACTGACCCCACAGCCGCGGGACTCCCGATTTTAGAATTTGATAATAATTTGTATATTTATAGACTTAGGCTTAAAAAGATGACCTTAGAGGGTGAAAACTCAAAACAGCCCCCGAACGGCCACGTGGGTGGCACCAACACCTCCCACGGGAAAAATGTAACTCGTAGGAACTGACCCCGCAGCCGCGGGTCTCCCGATTTGAGAGTACGACTGTAATTTGCATATTTCTAGACTTAGGCATAAAAACAGGACGTTAGAGGGTGAAAACTCGAAACAGCACCCAAACGGACCCGTGGGTGGCACCAACACCTCCCACGGGACCAATGTAACTCGTAGGAACTCACCCCACAGCCGCGAGACTCCCGGTTTGAGAATTCGATAATAATTTGTATATTTCTAGACTTAAGCTTAAAAACATGACCTTAGAGAGTGAAAACTCCAAACAGCCCCCGAACGACCTCGTGGGTGGCACCAACACCTCCCACGGGACCAATGTAACTAATAGGAACAGACCCCGCAGCCACGGGTCTCCCGATTTGAGAGTACGACGGTAATTTGTATATTTCAAAACTTAGGCATAAAAACATGATGTTAGAGGGTAAAAACTCGAACCAACACCAAAACGGCCCCGTGGGTGGCACCAACACCTCCCACGGGACCAATGTAACTCATAGAAACTGACCCCGCAGTCGCGGGTCTCCCGATTTGAGAGTACGATAGTAATGTGCATATTTCTAGACTTAGGCTTAAGAACATGACGTTAGAGGGTGAAGACACGAAAGATCCCTCGAACGGCACCGTGGGTGGCACCAACACCGCCCACAGGACCAATGTAACTCGTAGGTACTGACCCCGTAACCGCGGGACTCCCAGTTTGAGAATATGATGGTAATTTGCATATTTCTAGACTTAGGCATAAAAATAGGATGTTAGAGGGTGAAAACCCGAAACAGCCCCCGAATGGCCCCGTGGGTGGCACCAACACCTCCCACGGGACCAATGTAACTCGTAGGAACTGACCCCACAGCCGCGGGACTCCCGATTTTAGAATTCGATAATAATTTGTATATTTATAGACTTAGGCTTAAAAACATGACCTTAGAGGGTGAAAACTGAAAACAGCCCCGGAACGGCCACGTGGGTGGCACCAACACCTCCCACGGGACCAATGTAACTCGTAGGAACTGACCCCGCAGCCGCGGGTCTCCCGATTTGAGAGTACGACTGTAATTTGCATATTTCTAGACTTAGGCATAAAAACAGGACGTTAGAGGTTGAAAACTCAAAACAGCACCCAAACGGACCCGTGGGTGGCACCAACACCTCCCACGGGACCAATGTAACTCGTAGGAACTCACCCCACAGCCGCGAGACTCCCGGTTTGAGAATTCGATAATAATTTGTATATTTCTAGACTTAAGCTTAAAAACATGACCTTAGAGGGTGAAAACTCCAAACAGCCCCCGAACGACCTCGTGGGTGGCACCAACACCTCCCACGGGACCAATGTAACTAGTAGGAACTGACCCCGCAGCCACGGGTCTCCCGATTTGAGAGTACGACGGTAATTTGTATATTTCAAAACTTAGGCATAAAAACATGATGTTAGAGGGTAAAAACTCGAACCAACACCAAAACGGCCCCGTGGGTGGCACCAACACCTCCCACGGGACCAATGTAACTCATAGAAACTGACCCCGCAGTCGCGGGTCTCCCGATTTGAGAGTACGACAGTAATGTGCATATTTCTAGACTTAGGCTTAAGAACATGACGTTAGAGGGTGAAGACACGAAAGATCCCTCGAACGGCACCGTGGGTGGCACCAACACCGCCCACAGGACCAATGTAACTCGTAGGTACTGACCCCGTAACCGCGGGACTCCCAGTTTGAGAATATGATGGTAATTTGCATATTTCTAGACTTAGGCATAAAAATAGGATGTTAGAGGGTGAAAACCCGAAACAGCCCCCGAACGGCCCCGTGGGTGGCACCAACACCTCCCACGGGACCAATGTAACTCGTAGGAACTGACCCCACAGCCGCGGGACTCCCGATTTTAGAATTCGATAATAATTTGTATATTTATAGACTTAGGCTTAAAAACATGACCTTAGAGGGTGAAAACTGAAAACAGCCCCGGAACGGCCACGTGGGTGGCACCAACACCTCCCACGGGACCAATGTAACTCGTAGGAACTGACCCCGCAGCCGCGGGTCTCCCGATTTGAGAGTACGACTGTAATTTCCATATTTCTAGACTTAGGCTTAAAAACATTACGTTAGGGGTGAAAACTCGAAACATCCCCCGAACGGCCCCGTGGGTGAAACCAACACCTCCCACGGGACCAATGTAACTCGTTGGAACTGACCCCACAACCGCGGGACTCCCGATCTGAGAGTACGACTGTAATTTGTATATTTCTAGACTTAGGCAGAAAAACAAGACATTAGAGGGTGAAAACTCTAAACATCCCCCGAACGGCACCGTGGGTGGCACCAACACCTCCCACGGGACCAATGTAACTCGTAGGAACTGACCCCACAACCGTGCGACTCACGATTTGATAATTAGAAAATAATTTGTATATTTCTAGGCTTAAGCTTAAAAACATGACGTTGGAGGGTGAAAACTCGAAACAGCCGCCGAACGACCACGTGGGTGGAACCAACACCTCCCACGGAACCAATGTAACTCGTAGGAACTGACACCGCATCCGCGGGTCTCTCGATTTGAGAGTACGATGGTAATTTGTATATTTCTAGACATAGGCTTAAAAACATGACGTTAGAGGGTAAAAACTCGAAACAGCCCCCAAACAGCCTCGTGGGTGGCACCAACACCTCCCACGGGACCAATGTAACTCGTAGGTACTGACCCCGCAACCGTGGGACTCCCGGTTTGAGAATACGATGGTAATTTGCATATTTATAAACTTAGGCATTAAAACAGGACATTAGAGGGTGAAAACTCGAAACATCCCCCGAACGGCCCCGTGGATTGCACCAACACCTCCCACGGGACCATTGTAACTCGTAGGAACGGACCCCACAGTCGCGAGACACCCGATTTGAGAATTCGAAAAAAAATTGTATATTTCTAGACTTAGGCTTAAAAACATGACCTTATAGGGTGCAAACTCGAAAGATCCCCCGAACGGCACCGTGGGTGGCACCAACACCTCCAACGGGACCAATGAAACTCGTAGGTACTGACCCCGCAACCGCGGGACACCCGGTTTGAGAATACGATGATAATTTGCATATTTCTAGACTTAGACATAAAAACAGGACGTTAGAGGGTGAAAACTCAAAACAGCACCCAAACGGCCCCGTGGGTGGCACCAACACCTCCCACGGGACCAATGTAACTCATAGAAACTCACCCCACAGCCGCGGGACTCCCGATTTGATAATTCGATAATAATTTGTATATTTCTAGACTTAAGCTTAAAAACATGACGTTATAGGGTAAAAACTCGAAACAGCCCCAAAACGGCCCCGTGGGTGGCACCAACACCTCCCACGGGACCAATGTAACTCGTAGAAACTGACCCCGCAGTCGTGGGTCTCCCGATTTGAGAGTATGACAGTAATGTGCATATTTCTATACTTAGGCTTAAGAACATGACGTTAGAGGGTGAAGACTCGAAAGATCCCTCGAACGGCACCGTGGGTGGCACCAACACATCCCACGGGACCAATGTAACTCGTAGGTACTGACCCCGTAATCGCGGGACTCCCGATTTGAGAATATGATGGTAATTTGCATATTTCTATACTTAGGCATAAAAATTGGATGCTAGAGGGTGAAAACCCGAAACAGCCCCAGAACGGCCCCGTGGGTGGCACCAACACCTCCCACGGGACCAATGTAACTCATAGGAACTGACCCCACAGCCGCGGGACTCCCGATTTTAGAATTTGATAATAATTTGTATATTTATAGACTTAGGCTTAAAAAGATGACCTTAGAGGGTGAAAACTCAAAACAGCCCCCGAACGGCCACGTGGGTGGCACCAACACCTCCCACGGGAAAAATGTAACTCGTAGGAACTGACCCCGCAGCCGCGGGTCTCCCGATTTGAGAGTACGACTGTAATTTGCATATTTCTAGACTTAGGCATAAAAACAGGACGTTAGAGGGTGAAAACTCGAAACAGCACCCAAACGGACCCGTGGGTGGCACCAACACCTCCCACGGGACCAATGTAACTCGTAGGAACTCACCCCACAGCCGCGAGACTCCCGGTTTGAGAATTCGATAATAATTTGTATATTTCTAGACTTAAGCTTAAAAACATGACCTTAGAGAGTGAAAACTCCAAACAGCCCCCGAACGACCTCGTGGGTGGCACCAACACCTCCCACGGGACCAATGTAACTAATAGGAACAGACCCCGCAGCCACGGGTCTCCCGATTTGAGAGTACGACGGTAATTTGTATATTTCAAAACTTAGGCATAAAAACATGATGTTAGAGGGTAAAAACTCGAACCAACACCAAAACGGCCCCGTGGGTGGCACCAACACCTCCCACGGGACCAATGTAACTCATAGAAACTGACCCCGCAGTCGCGGGTCTCCCGATTTGAGAGTACGATAGTAATGTGCATATTTCTAGACTTAGGCTTAAGAACATGACGTTAGAGGGTGAAGACACGAAAGATCCCTCGAACGGCACCGTGGGTGGCACCAACACCGCCCACAGGACCAATGTAACTCGTAGGTACTGACCCCGTAACCGCGGGACTCCCAGTTTGAGAATATGATGGTAATTTGCATATTTCTAGACTTAGGCATAAAAATAGGATGTTAGAGGGTGAAAACCCGAAACAGCCCCCGAATGGCCCCGTGGGTGGCACCAACACCTCCCACGGGACCAATGTAACTCGTAGGAACTGACCCCACAGCCGCGGGACTCCCGATTTTAGAATTCGATAATAATTTGTATATTTATAGACTTAGGCTTAAAAACATGACCTTAGAGGGTGAAAACTGAAAACAGCCCCGGAACGGCCACGTGGGTGGCACCAACACCTCCCACGGGACCAATGTAACTCGTAGGAACTGACCCCGCAGCCGCGGGTCTCCCGATTTGAGAGTACGACTGTAATTTCCATATTTCTAGACTTAGGCTTAAAAACATTACGTTAGGGGTGAAAACTCGAAACATCCCCCGAACGGCCCCGTGGGTGAAACCAACACCTCCCACGGGACCAATGTAACTCGTTGGAACTGACCCCACAACCGCGGGACTCCCGATCTGAGAGTACGACTGTAATTTGTATATTTCTAGACTTAGGCTGAAAAACAAGACAATAGAGGGTGAAAACTCTAAACATCCCCCGAACGGCACCGTGGGTGGCAGCAACACCTCCCACGGGACCAATGTAACTCGTAGGAACTGACCCCACAACCGTGCGACTCACGATTTGATAATTAGAAAATAATTTGTATATTTCTAGGCTTAAGCTTAAAAACATGACGTTGGAGGGTGAAAACTCGAAACAGCCGCCGAACGACCACGTGGGTGGAACCAACACCTCCCACGGAACCAATGTAACTCGTAGGAACTGACACCGCATCCGCGGGTCTCTCGATTTGAGAGTACGATGGTAATTTGTATATTTCTAGACATAGGCTTAAAAACATGACGTTAGAGGGTAAAAACTCGAAACAGCCCCCAAACAGCCTCGTGGGTGGCACCAACACCTCCCACGGGACCAATGTAACTCGTAGGTACTGACCCCGCAACCGTGGGACTCCCGGTTTGAGAATACGACGGTAATTTGCATATTTATAAACTTAGGCATTAAAACAGGACATTAGAGGGTGAAAACTCGAAACATCCCCCGAACGGCCCCGTGGATGGCACCAACACCTCCCACGGGACCAATGTAACTCGTAGGAACGGACCCCACAGTCGCGAGACACCCGATTTGAGAATTCGAAAAAAAATTGTATATTTCTAGACTTAGGCTTAAAAACATGACCTTATAGGGTGCAAACTCGAAAGATCCCCCGAACGGCACCGTGGGTGGCACCAACACCTCCAACGGGACCAATGAAACTCGTAGGTACTGACCCCGCAACCGCGGGACACCCGGTTTGAGAATACGATGATAATTTGCATATTTCTAGATTTAGACATAAAAACAGGACGTTAGAGGGTGAAAACTCAAAACAGCACCCAAACGGCCCCGTGGGTGGCACCAACACCTCCCACGGGACCAATGTAACTCGTAGAAACTCACCCCACAGCCGCGGGACTCCCGATTTGATAATTCGATAATAATTTGTATATTTGTAGACTTAAGCTTAAAAACATGACCTTAGAGGGTGAAAAGTCCAAACAACCCCCGAACAGCCACGTGGGTAGCACCAACACCTCCCACGGGACCAATGTAACTAGTAGGAACTGACCCCGCAGCCGCGGGTCTCCCGATTTGAGAGTACGATGATAATTTGTTTATTTCTAGACTTAGGCCTAAAAACATGACGTTTGAGGGTAAAAACTCGAAACAGCCCCAAAACGGCCCCGTGGGTGGCACCAAAACCTCCCACGGGACCAATGTAACTCGTAGAAACTGACCCCGCAGTCGTGGGTCTCCCGATTTGAGAGTATGACAGTAATGTGCATATTTCTAGACTTAGGCTTAAGAACATGACGTTAGAGGGTGAAGACTCGAAAGATCCCTCGAACGGCACCGTGGGTGGCACCAACACATCCCACGGGACCAATGTAACTCGTAGGTACTGACCCCAAAACCGCCGGACTCCCGGTTTGAGAAAATGATGGTAATTTGCATATTTCTATACTTAGGCATAAAAATTGGACGTTAGAGGGTGAAAACCCGAAACAGCCCCCGAACGGCCCCGTGGGTGGCACCAATACCTCCCACGGGACCAATGTAACTCATAGGAACTGACCCCACAGCCGCGGGACTCCCGATTTTAGAATTTGATAATAATTTGTATATTTATAGACTTAGGCTTAAAAACATGACCTTAGAGGGTGAAAACTCAAAACTGCCCCCGAACGGCCACGTGGGTGGCACCAGCACCTCCCACGGGAACAATGTAACTCGTAGGAACTGACCCCGCAGCCGCGGGTCTACCGATTTGAGAGTACGACTGTAATTTGCATATTTCTAGACTTAGGCATAAAAACAGGACGTTAGAGGGTGAAAACTCGAAACAGCACCCAAACGGCCCCGTGGGTGGCACCAACACCTCCCACGGGACCAATGTAACTCGTAGGAACTCACCCCACAGCCGCGAGACTCCCGGTTTGAGAATTCGATAATAATTTGTATATTTCTATACTTAAGCTTAAAAACATGACCTTAGAGGGTGAAAACTCCAAACAGCCCCCGAACGACCACGTGGGTGGCACTAACACCTCCCACGGGACCAATGTAACTAGTAGGAACTGACCCCGCAGCCACGGGTCTCCCGATTTGAGAGTACGACTATAATTTGTATATTTCAAAACTTAGGGATAAAAACATCATGTTAGAGTGTAAAAACTCGAACCAACACCAAAACGGCCCCGTGGGTGGCACCAACACCTCCCACGGGACCAATGTAACTCATAGAAACTGATCCCGCAGTCGCGGGTCTCCCGATTTGAGAGTACGACAGTAATGTGCATATTTCTAGACTTAGGCTTAAGAACATGACGTTAGAGGGTGAAAACTCGAAACGTCCCCCGAACGGCCCCGTGGGTGAAACCAACACCTCCCACGGGACCAATGTAACTCGTTGGAACTGACCCCACAACCTCGGGACTCCCGATTTGAGAATTCGATAATAATTTCTATATTTCTAGACTTAAGCTTAAAAACATGACATTAGAGGGTGAAAACTCGAAACAGACCCCGAACGGCCACGTGGGTGGCACCAACACCACCCACGGGACCAATGTAACTCGTAGGAACTGACCCCGCAGCCGTGGGTCTCTCGATTTCAGAGTACGACGATAATTTGTATATTTCTAGACTTAGGCTTAAAAACATGATGTTAGAGGGTAAAAACTCGAAATAGCCCCCAAACGGCCTCGTGGGTGGCACCAACACCTCCCACGGGACCAATGTGACTCGTAGATACTGACCCCGCAGCCGCGGGTCTCTCGAATTCAGAGTAAGACAATAATTTGCATATATCTAGACTTAGGCTTAAAAACATGAAGTTAGAGGGTGAAAACTCAAAAGATCCCTCGAACACACCGTGGGTGGCACTAACACCTCCCACGGGATCAATGTAACTCGTAGGTACTGACCCCGTAATCGTGGCATAAAAACAGGACATTAGAGGGTGAAAACTTGAAACAACCCCCGAACGGCCCCGTGGGTGGAACCAACACCTCGCACGGGACCAATGTAACTCGTAGGAACTTAACCCATAGCCGCGGGACTCCCGATCTGAGAATTCAAAAATAATTTGTATATTTCTAGACCCAGGCTTAAAAACATGACCTTAGAGGGTGAAAACTCGAAACAGCCCCCAAACAGCCTCTTGGGTGTCACCAACACCTCCCACGGGACCAACATAACCCGTAGGAACTGACCCCATAGCCGCGGGTCTCCCGTTTTGAGAGTACAACGGTAATTTGCATATTCCTAGATTTAAGCAAAACATGGCGTTTCAGGGTGAAAACTCAAAACAACCCCCAAACGGCCCCGTGTTTGGCACCAACACCTCCCACGGGACCAATGTAACTCGTAGGAACTGACCCCACAGTCGCGGGACTCCCAACTTGAGAATTCGATAATAATTTTATATTTCTAGACTTAAGCTTAAAAACATGACGTTAGAGGCTGAAAACTCGAAACAGCCCCTGAACGACCACGTGGGTGGCACCAACACCTCCCACGGGACTAATGTGAATCGTAGGAACTGACCTCGCAGCCGCGGGTCTCCCAATTTGAGAGTATGATGGTAATTTTTATATTTCTAGACTTAGGGTTAAAAACATGACGTTAGAGGGTAAAAACTCAAAGCAATCCCAAAACGGCCCCGTGGGTGGAACCAACACCTCCCACGGGACCAATGTAACTCGTAGAAACTGACCCCGCACCCGCGGATCTCCCGATTTCACAGTACGAAAGTATTTTGCATATTTCTAGACTTAGGTTTAAAAACATGACGTTAGAGAGTGAAAACTCGAAAGATCCCCCGAGTGGCACCGTGGGTGGCACCAACACCTCCCACAGGACCAATGTAACTCGTAGGTACTGACCCCGCAACCCTGGGACTCCCGATTTGAGAATACAACGATAATTTGCAAATTTATAGACTTAGGCATAAAAACAGGACGTTAGAGGATGAAAACTTGAAACAACCCCCGAACGGCCCCGTGGGTGGCACCAACACCTCCCACGGGACCAATGTAACTCGTAGGAACTGAACCCACATCCGCGGGACTCCCGATTTGAGAATTCAAAAATAATTTGTATATTTATAGACTCAGGCTTAAAAACATGACCTTAGAGGGTGAAAACTCAAAAGATTCCCCGAACGGCACCGTGGGTGGCACCAACACCTCCCACGGGACCAATGAAACTCGTAGGTACTGACCCCGCAACCGCGGGACTCCCGATTTGAGAATACGATAATAATTTGTATATTTCTAGACTTAAGCTTAAAAACATGACTTTAGAGGGTGAAAACTCCAAACAGCCCCCGAACGGCCACGTGGGTGGCACCAACACCTCCCACGGAACCAATGTAACTAGTAGGAACTGACCCCACAGCCGCGGGTCTCCCGATTTGAGAGTACGACGGTAATTTGTATATTTCAAAACTTAGGCTTAAAAACATGACGTTAGAGGGTAAAAACTCGAAACATCCCTCAAACGGCCCCGTGGGTGGTACGAACACCTCCCACGGGACCAATGTAACTCGTAGAAACTGACCCCGCAGTCGCGGGTCTCCCAATTTGAGAGTACGACAGTAATGTGCATATTTCTAGACTTAGGCTTAAGAACATGACGTTAGAGGGTGAAGACTCGAAAGATCCCTCGAACGGCACCGTGGGTGGCACCAACACCTCCCACAGGGCCAATGTAACTCGTAGGTACTGACCCCGCAACCCTGGGACTCCCGGTTTGAGAATACAACGATAATTTGTATATTTATAGACTTAGGCATAAAAACAGGACGTTAGAGGGTGAAAACTTGAAAGAGCCCCCGACCGGCCACGTGGGTGGCACCAACACCTCCCACGGGACCAACGTAACCCGTAGGAACTGACCCCGTAGCCGCGGGTCTCCCGTTTTGAGAGTACAACGGTAATTTGCATATTCCTAGATTTAAGAAAAACATGGCGTTTGAGGGTGAAAACTCGAAATAACCCCCAAACGGCCCCGTGTTTGGCCCCAACACCTCCCACGGGACCAATGTAACTCGTAGAAACTGACCCCGCAGCCGCGGGTCTCCCGATTTGAGAGTACGATAGTAATTTGAATATTTCTAGACTTAGGCTTTAAAACATGACGTTAGAGGGTGAAAAGTCGAAACAACCCCCGAACGTCCACGTGGGTGGCACTAACACCTCCCACGGGATCAATGTAACTCGTTGGAACTGACCCCACAGCCGCGGGCCTCCCGATTTGAGAGTACGACTGTAATTTGTATATTTCTTGACTTAGGCTTAAAAACAAGACATTAGAGGTGAAAACTCTAAACATCCCCCGAACGGCACCGTGGGTGGCACCAACACCTCCCACGTGACCAATGTAACTCGTAGGAACTGACCCCACAACCGTCCGACTCACGATTTGATAATTAGAAAATAATTTGTATATTTCTAGACTTAAGCTTAAAAACATGACGTTGGAGGGTGAAAACTCGAAACAGCCGCCGAACGGCCACATGGGTGGAACCAACACCTCCCACGGGACCAATGTAACTTGTAGGAACTTACACCGCATCCGCGGGTCTCTCGATTTTAGAGTACGATGGTAATTTGTATATTTCTAGACATAGGCTTAAAAACATGACGTTAGAGGGTAAAAACTCGAAAGAGCCCCCAAACAGCCTCGTGGGTGGCACCAACACCTCCCACGGGACCAATGTAACTCGTAGGTACTGACCCCCTCAACCGTGGGACTCCCGGTTTGAGAATACGACGGTAATTTGCATATTTATAAACTTAGGCATTAAAACAGGACATTAGAGGGTGAAAACTCGAAACATCCCCCGAACGGCCCCGTGGATGGCACCAACACCTCCCACGGGACCAATGTAACTCGTAGGAACGGACCCCACAACCGCGAGACACCCGATTCGAGAATTCGAAAAAAAATTGTATATTTCTAGACTTAGGCTTAAAAACATGACCTTACAGGGTGCAAACTCGAAAGATCCCCCGAACGGCACCGTGGGTGGCACCAACACCTCCAACGGGACCAATGAAACTCGTAGGTACTGACCCCGCAACCCCGGGACTCCCGGTTTGAGAATACGACGATAATTTGCATATTTCTAGACTTAGGCATAAAAACAGGATGTTAGAGGGTGAAAACTCAAAACAGCACCCAAACGGCCCCGTGGGTGGCACCAACACCTCCCACGGGACCAATGTAACTCGTAGAAACTCACCCCACAGCCGCGGGACTCCCGATTTGATAATTCGATAATAATTTGTATATTTCTAGACTTAAGCTTAAAAACATGACCTTAGAGGGTGAAAACTCCAAACAGTCCCCGAACAGCCACGTGGGTGGCACCAACACCTCCCACGGGACCAATGTAACTAGTAGGAACTGACCCCACAGCCGCGGGTCTCCCGATTTGAGAGTACGATGATAATTTGTTTATTTCTAGACTTAGGTCTAAAAACATGACGTTAGAGGGTAAAAACTCGAAACAGCCCCAAAACGGCCCCGTGGGTGGCACCAACACCTCCCACGGGACCAATGTAACTCGTAGAAACTGACCCCGCAGTCACGGGTCTCCCGATTTGAGAGTACGACAGTAATGTGCATATTTCTAGACTTAGGCTTAAGAACATGGCGTTAGAGGGTGAAGACTCGAAAGATCCCTCGAACGGCACCGTGGGTGGCACCAACACCTCCTACGGGACCAATGTAACTCGTAGGTACTGACCCCGTAACCGCGGGACTCCCGGTTTGAGAATATGATGGTAATTTGCATATTTCTATACTTAGGCATAAAAATTGGATGTTAGAGGGTGAAAACCCGAAACAGCCCCCGAACGGCCCCATGGGTGGCACCAACACCTCCCACGGGACCAATGTAACTCATAGGAACTGACCCCACAGCCGCGGGACTCCCGATTTTAAAATTCGATAATAATTTGTATATTTGTAGACTTAGGCTTAAAAACATGACCTTAGAGGGTGAAAACTCAAAACAGCCCCCGAACGGCCACGTGGGTGGCACCAACACCTCCCACGGGACCAATGTAACTCGTAGGAACTGACCCCGCAACCGCGGGTCTCCCGATTTGAGAGTACGACTGTAATTTGCATATTTCTAGACTTAGGCATAAAAACAGAACGTTAGAGGGTGAAAACTCGAAACATCCCCCAAACGGCCCCGTGGGTGGCACCAACACCTCCCACGGGACCAATGTAACTCGTAGGAACTCACCCCACAGCCGCGAGACTCCCGGTTTGAGAATTAGATAATAATTTGTATATTTATAGACTTAAGCTTAAAAACATGACCTTAGAGGGTGAAAACTGCAAACAACCCCCGAACGACCACGTGGGTGGCACCAACACCTCCCACGGGACCAATGTAACTAGTAGGAACTGACCCCGCAGCCACGGGTCTCCCGATTTGAGAGTATGACGGTAATTTGTATATTTCAAAACTTAGGCATAAAAACATGATGTTAGAGGGTAAAAACTCGAACCAGCACCAAAACGGCCCTATGGGTGGCACCAACACCTCCCACGGGACCAATGTAACTCGTAGAAACTGACCCCGCAGTCGCGGGTCTCCCGATTTGAGAGTACGACACTAATGTGCATATTTCTAGACTTAGGCTTAAGAACATGACGTTAGAGGGTGAAGACACGAAAGATCCCTCGAACGGCACCGTGGGTGGCACCAACACCGCCCACAGGACCAATGTAACTCGTAGGTACTGACCCCGTAACCGCGGGACTCCCGGTTTGAGAATATGATCGTAATTTGCATAGTTCTAGACTTAGGAATAAAAATAGGATGTTAGAGGGTGAAAACCCGAAACTGCCCCCGAACGTCCCCGTAGGTGGCACCAACACCTCCCAAGGGACCAATGTAACTCGTAGGAACTGACCCCACAGCCGCGGGACTCCCGATTTTAGAATTCGATAATAATTTGTATATTTATAGACTTAGGCTTAAAACCATGACCTTAGAGGGTGAAAACTCAAAACAGCCCCGGAACGGCCACGTGGGTGGCACCAACACCTCCCACGGGACCATTGTAACTCGTAGGAACTGACCCCACAGCCGCGGGTCTCCCGATTTGAGAGTACGACTGTAATTTTCATATTTCTAGACTTAGGATTAAAAACATTACGTTAGAGGGTGAAAACTCGAAACATCCCCCGAACGGCCCCGTGGGTGAAACCAACACCTCCCACGGGACCAATGTAACTCGTTGGAACTGACCCCACAACCGCGGGACTCCGGATTTGAGAATTCGATAATAATTTGTATATTTCTAGACTTAAGCTTAAAAAAATGACATTAGAGGGTGAAAACTCGAAACAGACCCCGAGCGGCCACGTGGGTGGCACCAACACCACCCACGGGACCAATGTAACCCGTAGGAACTGACCCCGCAGCCGTGGGTCTCCCGATTTCAGAGTACGACGACAATTTGTATATTTCTAGACTTAGGCTTAAAAACATTACGTTAGAGGGTAAAAACTTGAAATAGCCCCCAAACGGCCTCGTGGGTGGCACCAACACCTCCCACGGGACCAATGTGACTCGTAGATACTGACCCCGCAGCCGCGGGTCTCTCGCATTCAGAGTACGATAATAATTTGCATATATATAGACTTAGGCTTAAAAACATGAAGTTAGAGGGTGAAAACTCAAAAGATCCCTCGAACGGCACCGTGGGTGGCACTAGCACCTCCCACGGGATCAATGTAACTCGTAGGTACTGACCCCGTAATCGTGGCATAAAAATAGGACATTAGAGGGTGAAAACTTGAAACAGCCCCCGAACGGCACCGTGGGTGGAACCAACACCTCGCACGGGACCAATGTAACTCGTAGGAACTTAACCCATAGCCGCGGGACTCCCGATTTGAGAATTCGAAAATAATTTGTATATTTCTAGACCCAGGCTTAAAAACATAACCTTAGAGGGTGAAAACTCGAATCAGCCCCCAAACAGCATCTTGGGTGTCACCAACACCACCCACGGGACAAACGTAACCCGTAGGAACTGAACCCATAGCCGCGGGTCTCCCGTTTTGAGAGTACAACGGTAATTTGCATATTCCTAGATTTAAGCAAAACATGGCGTTTCAGGGTGAAAACTCAAAACAACCCCCAAACGGCCCCGTGTTTGGCACCAACACCTCCCACGGGACCAATGTAACTCGTAGGAACTGACCCCACAGTCGCGGGACTCCCGACTTGAGAATTCGATAATAATTTTATATTTCCAGACTTAAGCTTAAAAACATGACGTTAGAGGCTGAAAACTCGAAACAACCCCTGAACGACCACGTGGGTGGCACCAACACCTCCCACGGGACTAATGTGACTCGTAGGAACTGACCTCGCAGCCGCGGGTCTCCCAATTTGAGAGTATGATGGTAATTTTTATATTTCTAGAGTTAGGGTTAAAAACATGACGTTAGAGGGTAAAAACTCAAAACAACCCCAAAACGGCACCGTGGGTGGAACCAACACCTCCCACGGGACCAATGTAACTCGTAGAAACTGACCTCGCACCCGCGGATCTCCCGATTTCAGAGTACGAAAGTATTTTGCATATTTCTAGACTTAGGTTTAAAAACATGACGTTAGAGAGTGAAAACTCGAAAGATCCCCCGAGTGGCACCGTGGGTGGCACCAACACCTCCCACAGGACCAATGTAACTCGTAGGTACTGACCCCGCAACCCTGGGACTCCCGGTTTGAGAATACAACAATAATTTGAAAATTTATAGACTTAGGCATAAAAACAGGACGTTAGAGGATGAAAACTTGAAACAGCCCCCGAACGGCCCCGTGGGTGGCACCAACACCTCCCACGGGACCAATGTAACTCGTAGGAACTGAACCCACATCCGCGGGACTCCCGATTCGAGAATTCGAAAATCATTTGTATATTTATAGACTCAGGCTTAAAAACATGACCTTAGAGGGTGAAAACTTAAAAGATCCCCCGAACGACACCGTGGGTGGCACCAACACCTCCCACGGTACCAATGAAACTCGTAGGTACTGACCCCGCAACCGCGGGACTCCTGGTTTGAGAATACGACGATAATTTGCATATTTATAGACTTAGGCATAAAAACAAGACGTTAGAGGGTGAAAACTCGAAACAGCACCCAAACGGCCCCGTGGGTGGCACCAACACCTCCCACGGGACCAATGTAACTCGTAGGAACTCACCCCACAGCCGCGGGACTCCCGATTTGAGAATTCGATAATAATTTGTATATTTCTAGACTTAATCTTAAAAACATGACTTTAGAGGATGAAAACTCCAAACAGCCCCCAAACGGCCACGTGGGTGGCACCAACACCTCCCACGGGACCAATGTAACTAGTAGGAACTGACCCCGTAGCCGCGGGTCTCCCGATTTGAGAGTACGACGGTAATTTGTATATTTCAAAACTTAGGCTTAAAAACATGACGTTAGAGGGTAAAAACTCGAAACATCCCTCAAACGGCCCAGTGGGTGGTACGAACACCTCCCACGGGACCAATGAAACTCGTAGAAACTGACCCCGCAGTCGCAGGTCTCCCGATTTGAGAGTACGACAGTAATGTGCATATTTATAGACTTAGGCTTAAGAACATGATGTTAGAGGGTGAAGACTCGAAAGATCCCTCGAACGACACCGTGGGTGGCACCAACACCTCCCACAGGGCCAATGTAACTCGTAGGTACTGACCCCGCAACCCTGGGACTCCCGGTTTGAGAATACAATGATAATTTGCATATTTATAGACTTAGGCATAAAAACAGGACGTTAGAGGGTGAAAACTTGAAAGAGCCCCCGAACGGCCCCGTGGGTGGCACCAACACCTCCCACGGGAACAATGTAACTCGTAGGAACTGACCCCACAGCCGCGGGACTCCCGACTTGAGAATTGGATAATAATTTTTATATTTTTATACTTAAGCTTAAAAACATGACGTTAGAGGGTGAAAACCTGAAACAGCCCCTGAACGGCCATGTGGGTGCCACCAACACCTCCCACGGGACCAATGTAACTCGTAGCAACTGACCCCGCAGCCGCGGGTCTCCCGATTTGAGAGTACAACAGTAATTTGCATATTTCTAGACTTAGGTTTAAAAACATGACGTTAGAGGGTGAAAACTCAAAACATCCCCCGAACGGCACCGTGGGTGGAACCAACACCTCCCACGGGACCAATGTAACTCGTTGGAACTGACCCCACACCCGCGGGACTCCCGATTTGAGAATTTGATAATAATTTGTGTAATTCTAGACTTAAGCTTAAAAACATGACATTAGAGGGTGAAAACTCGAAACAGACCCCGAACGGCCACGTGGGTGGCACCAACACCACCCACGGGACCAATGTAACTCGTAGGAACTGACCCCGCAGCCGCAGGTCTCCCGATTTCAGAGTACAAGGGTAATTTTCATATTCCTAGATTTAAGCAAAACATGGCGTTTGAGGGTGAAAACTCGAAACAACCCCCAAACAGCCCCGTGTTTGGCACCAACACCTCCCACTGGACCAATGTAACTCGTAGGAACTGACCCCACAGTCGCGGGACTCCCGACTTGAGAAATCGATAATAATTTTTATATTTCTAGACTTAAGCTTAAAAACATGACGTTAGTGGCTGAAAACTCGAAACAGCCTCTGAACGGCCACGTGGGTGGCACCAACACCTCCCACGGGACTAATGTGAGTCGTAGGAACTGACCCCGCAGCCGCAGATCTCCCAATTTGAGAGTATGACGGTAATTTGTATATTTCTAGACTTAGGCTTAAAAACATGACGTTAGAGGGTAAAAACTCGAAACAACCCCAAAAAGGCCCCGTGGGTGGCACCAACACCTCCCACGGGACCAATGAAACTCGTCGAAACTGACCCCGCAGCCGCGAATCTCCCAATTTCAGAGTACGAAAGTATTTTGCATATTTCTAGACTTAGGTTTAAAAACATGACGTTAGAGAGTGAAAACTCGAAACATTCCCCCGAGTGGCACCGTGGGTGGCACCAACACCTCTCACAGGACCAATGTAACTCGTAGGTACTGACCCCACAACCCTGGGACTCCCGGTTTGAGAATACAACGATAATTTGCATATTTATAGACTTAGGCATAAAAACAGGACGTTAGAGGGTGAAAACTTGAAACAGCCCCCGGACGGCCACGTGGGTGGCACCAACACCACCCACGGGACCAATGTAACTCGTAGGAACTGACCCCGTAGCCGCGGGTCTCCCGTTTTGAGAGTACAACAGTAATTTGCATATTCCTAGATTTAGGCAAAACATGGCGTTTGAGGGTGGAAACTCGAAACAACCCCCAAACGGCCCCGTGGGTGGCACCAACACCTCCCACGGGACCAATGTAACTCGTAGGAACCGACCCCACAGTCGCGGGACTCCCGACTTGAGAATTCGATAATAATTTTTATATTTCTAGACTTAAGCTTAAAAACATGACGTTAGAGGCTGAAAACTCAAAACAGCCCCTGAACGGCCACGTGGGTGGCACCAACACCTCCCACGGGACTAATGTTACTCGTAGGAACTGACCCCGCAGCCGCGGGTCTCCCAATTTGAGAGTATGACGGTAATTTGTATATTTCTAGACTTAGGCTTAAAAACATGACGTTAAAGGGTAAAAACTCAAAATAGCCCCCAAATGGCCCCGTGGGTGGCACCAACACCTCCCACGGGACAAATGTAACTCTTAGAAACAGACCCCGCTGTCGCGGGTCTACCGATTTGGGAGTACGACAGTAATTTGCATATTTCTAGACTTAGGCTTAAAAACATGACGTTAGGGGGTGAAAACTCAAAACAGCCCCCGAACGGCCCGGTGGGTGGCACCAACACCTCCCTCGGGACCAATGTAACTCGTAGGAACTGACCCCACAGCCGCGGGACTCCCGATTTGAGAATTCAATAATAATTTGTATATTTCAAGACTTAGGCTTATAAACATGACGTTAGAGGGTGAAAACTTGAAACAGCCCCCGAACGGCCACGTGGGTGGCACCAACATCTCCCACGGGACCAATGTAACTCGTAGGAACTGTCCCCGGAGCCGCGGGTCTCCCGACTTGTGAGTACGACTATAATTTGCATATTTGTAGACTTAGGCTTAAAAACATGATGTTAGAGGGTGAAAAGTCGAGACATCCCCCGAAACGGCATCGTGGGTGGCACCAACACCTCCCATGGGACCAATACAACTCTTAGGAACTGACCCCACAGCCGCGGGCCTCCCGATTTGATAATTCGGTAATAATTTGTATATTTTTAGACTTAATCTTAAAAACATGACATTAGAGGGTGAAAACTCGAAAGAGCCCCCGAACGGCCACGTGGGTGGCACCAACACCTCCCACAGGACCAATGTAACTCATAGGAAATGACCCCGCAGCCGCGGGTCTCCCGATTTGAGAGTACGACGATAATTTGTATATTTCTAGAGTTAGGCTTAAAAACATGACGTTAGAGGGTAAAAAATCGAAACAGCGCCCAAACGGCCCCGTGGGTGGCACCAACACCTCCCACGGGACCAATGTTACTCGTAGGAACTGACCCCATAGCCGCGGGACTCCCAATTTGAGAATTTGATAATAATTTGTATATTTATAGACTTAGGCTTCAAAACATGACGTTAGAAGGTGAAGACTCGAGAGCTCCCCCGAACGGAACCGTGGGTGGCACCAACAACTCCCACGGGACCAATGTAACTCGGAGGTACTGACCCCGCAATCGCGGGACTCTCGGTTTGAGAATACGACGGTAATTTGCTTTTTTCCAAAATTAGGTATCAAAACAGGATGTTAGAGGATAAAAACTCGAAACAGCCCCCGAACGGCCCCGTGGGTGGCACCAACACCTCCCATGGGACAAATGTAACTCGTAGGAACGGATCCCACAGCCGCGGGACTCCCGATTTGAGAATTCGATAATAATTTGTATATTTCTAGACATAGGCTTAAGAACATGACGTTAGAGGGTGAAAACTCGAAACAGCCCCCGAACGGCCACGTGGGTGGCACCAACACCTCCCACGGGACCAATGTAACTCGTAGGAACTGACCCCGCAGCCGCGGGTCTCCTGATTTGAGAGTACGACTATAATTTGCATATTTCTAGACTTAGGCTTAAAAACATGACGTTAGAGTGTGAAAACTCTAAACATCCCCCGAACGGCACCGTGGGCGGCACCAACACCTCCCACGGTACCAATGTAACTCGTAGGAACTGACCCCATAGCTCCGGGACTCCCGTTTTGAGAATTCGATAATAATTTGTATATTTCTAGACTTAAGCTTAAAAACATGACGTTAGAGGGTGAAGACTCGAAAGATCCCTCGAACGGCACCGTGGGTGGCACCAACTCCTCCCACGGGACCAATGTAACTCGTAGGTACTGACCCCGCAACCGCGGGACTCCCGATTTGAGAATTCGAAAATAATTTGTATATTTCTGGACTTAGGCTTCAAAACATGACCTTAGAGGGTGAAAATTCGAAACAGCCCCCAAACAGCCCCTTGGGTGGCACCAACTCCTCCCACGGGACCAACGTAACCCGTAGGAACTGACCCCGTAGCCGCATGTCTCCCATTTTGAGAGTACAACGGTAATTTTCATATTTCTAGATTTAAGCAAAACATGGCGTTTGAGGGTGGAAACTCGAAACAACCCCCGAACGGCCCCGTGGGTGGCACCAACACCTCCCACGGGACCCATGTAAATCGTAGGAACATACCCCACAGTCGCGGGACTCCCGATTTGAGAATTCGATAGTAATTTTTATATTTCTACACTTAAGCTTAAAAACATGGCATTTGAGGCTTAAAACTCGAAACAGCCCCTGAACGGCCACGTGGGTGGCACCAACACCTCCCACGGGACTAATGTTACTCGTAGGAACGGTCCCCGCAGCCATGGGTCTCCCAATTTGAGAGTACGACGGTAATTTTTATATTTCTAGACTTAGGCTTAAAAACATGATGTTAGAGGGTAAAAACTCGAAACAACCCCAAAACGGCCCCGTGGGTGGCACCAACACCTCCCACGGGACCAATGTAACTCGTAGAAACTGACCCCGCAGCCGCGAATCTCCCGATTTCAGAGTACGATAGTATTTTGCATATTTCTAGACTTAGGTTTAAAAACATGATGTTAGAGAGTGAAAACTCGAAAGATCCCCCGAGTGGCACCGTGGGTGGCACCAACACCTCCCACAGGACCAATGTAACTCGTAGGTACTGACCCCGCAACCCTGGGACTCCTGATTTGAGAATACGAAATAATTTGCATATTTCTAAACTTTGGCATAAAAACAGGATGTTAGAGGGTGAAAACTCAAAACAGCCCCCGAACGGCCCCGTGGATGGCACCAACACCTCCCACGGGACCAATGTAACTCGTAGGAATTGACCCCACAGCCCCTGGACTCCCGATTTGAAAATTCAATAATAATTTGTATATTTCTAGACTTAAGCTTATAAACATGACCTTAGAGGGTAAAAACTCAAAACAGCCCCCGAACGGCCACGTGGGTGACACCAACACCTCCCACGGGACCAATGTAACTCGTAGGAACTGACCCCGCAGCCGCGGGTCTCCCGATTTGAGAGTACGACGGTAATTTGTATATTTCTAGACTTAGGCTTAAAAACATGACGTTAGAGGGTGAAAACTCGAAACATCCCCCGAACGGCACCGTGGGTGGCACCAACACCTCCCACGGGACCAATGCAACTCGTAGGAACTGACCCCATAGCTACGGGACTCCCGATTGGACAATTCGATAATAATTTGTATATTTCTAGACTTAAGCTTAAAAACATGACGTTAGAGGGTGAAGGCTCGAAAGATCCCTCGAACGGCCACGTGGGTGGCACCAACACCTCCCACGGGACCAATGTAACTCGTAGGAACTGACCCCGCAGCCGCGGGTCTCCCGATTTGAGAGTACGATGGTAATTTGTATATTTCTAGACTTAGGATTAAAAACATGACGTTAAAGGGTAAAAACTCGAAACAGCCCCCAAACGGCCCCGTGGGTGGCACCAACACCTCCCACGGGACAAATGTAACTCTTAGAAACAGACCCGCTGTCGCGGGTCTACCGATTTGAGAGTACGACAGTAATTTGCATATTTCTAGACTTAGGCTTAAAAACATGATGTTAGAAGGTGAAGACTCGAAAGATCCCCCGAATGGCACCGTGGGAGGAACCAACACCTCCCACGGGACCAATGTAACTCGTAGGTACTGACCTCGCAACCGCGGGACTCCCGATTTGAGAATACGACGGTAATTTGCATATTTCTACACTTAGGCATAAAAACAGGACGTTAGAGGGTGAAAACTCAAAACACCCCCCGAACGGCCCCGTGGGTGGCACCAACACCTCCCACGGGACCAATGTAACTCGTAGGAACTGACCCCACAGCCGCGGGACTCCCGATTTGAGAATTCGATAATAATTTGTATATTTCTAGACTTAGGCTTAAAAACATGACGTTAGAGGGTGAAAACTTGAAACAGCCCCCGAACGGCCACGTGGGTGGCACCAACACCTCCCACGGGACCAATGTAACTCGTAGGAACTGTCCCCGCAGCCGCGGGACTCCCGATTTGAGAGTACAACTATAATTTGCATATTTGTAGACTTAGGCTGAAAAACATGATGTTAGAAGGTGAAAAGTCAAAACAGCCCCCGAACGGCCACGTGGGTGGCACCAACACCTCCCACGGGACCAATGTAACTCGCAGGTACTGACCCCACAACCGTGGGACTCTCGGTTTGAGAATATGACAGTAATTTGCATATTTATAGACTTAGGCACAAAAACAGGACATTAGAAGATGAAAACTCGAAACAGCCCCCGAACGGCATCGTCGGTGGCACCAACACCTCCCACGGGACCAATATAACTCGTAGGAACTGACCCCACAGCCGCGGGACTCCTGATTTGGGAATTCGGTAATAATTTGTATATTTTTAGACTTAATCTTAAAAACATGACATTAGAGGGTGAAAACTCGAAAGAGCCCACGAATGGCCACGTGGGTGGCACCAGCACCTCCCACGGGACCAGTGTAACTCGTAGGAACTGACCCCTTAGCCACGGGTCTCCCGATTTGAGAGTACGATGGTAATTTGATATTTTTAGAGTTAGGCTTAAAAACATGACGTTAGAGGGTAAAAAATCGAAACAGCACCAGAACGGCCCCGTGAGTGGCACCAACACCTCCCACGGGACCAATGTAACTCGTAGAAACTGACCCCGCAGTCGGGGGTCTCCAGATTTCACAGTATGATAGTAATTTGCAGATTTCTAGACTTAGGCTTAAAAACATGACGTTAGAAGGTGAAGACTCGAAAGATCCCCCGAACGGCACCGTGGGTGGCACCAACAACTCCGGCGGGACCAATGTAACTCGGAGGTACTGACCCCGCAACTGCGGGACACCCGGTTTGAGAATACGACAGTAATTTGCATTTTTCAAGAATTAGGCATCAAAACAGGATGTTAGAGGATGAAAACTCCAAACAGCACCCGAACGGCCCCGTGGGTGGCACCAACACCTCCCAAGGGACAAATGTAACTCGTAGGAATGGACCCCACAGCCGCGGGACTCCCGAATTGAGAATTCGATAATAATTTGTTTATTTCTAGACATAGGCTTAAAAACATGACGTTAGAGGGTGAAAACTCGAAACAGCCCCCGAACGGCCACGTGGGTGGCCCCAACACATCCCACGGGACCAATGTAACTCGTAGGAACTGACCCCGCAGCCGCGGGTCTCCCGATTTGTGTGTACGACTATAATTTGCATATTTATAGACTTAGGCTTTAAAACATGACGTTAGAGTGTGAAAACTCGAAACATCCCCCGAACGGCACCGTGGGTGGCACAAACACCTCCCACGGGACCAATGTAACTCGTAGGAAATAACCCCATAGCTGCGGGACTCCCGAGTTGAGAATTTGATAATAATTTGTATATTTCTAGACTTAAGCTTAAAATCATGACGTTCGAGGGTGAAGACTCGAAACATCCCTCGAACGGCACTGTGGGTGGCACCAACACCTCCCACGGGACCAATGTAACTCGTAGGTACTGACCCCGCAACCGCGGGACTCCCGATTTGAGAATTCAAAAATAATTTGTATATTTCTGGACTTAGGCTTCAAAACATGACCTTAGAGGGTGAAAATTCGAAACAGCCCCTTGGGTGGCACCAACACCTCCCACGGGACCAACGTAACTCGTAGGAACTGACCCCGTAGCGGCGGGTTTCCCATTTTGAGAGTACAACGGTAATTTGGATATTTCTAGATTTAAGCAAAACATGGCATTTGAGGGTGAAAACTCGAAACAACCCCCGAACGGCCCCGTGGGTGGCACCAACACCTCCCACGTGACCCATGTAAATCGTAGGAACAGACCCCAAAGTCACGGGACTCCCGATTTGAGAATTCGATAGTAATTTTTATATTTCTACACTTAAGCTTAAAAATATGACGTTAGAGGCTGAAAACTCAAAACAACCCCTGAACGGCCACGTGGGTGGCACCAACACCTCCCACGGGACTAAAGTGACTCGTAGGAACTGACCCTGCAGCCGCGGGTCTCCCAATTTGAGAGTATGATGGTAATTTGTATATTTCTAGACTTAGGCTTAAAAACAAGACGTTAGAGGGTAAAAACTCGAAATAACCCCAAAACGGCCCCGTGGGTGGCACCAACACCTCCCACGGGACCAATGTAACTCGTAGAAACGGACCCTGCAGCCGCGGATCTCCCGATTTCAGAGTACGACAGTAATTTGCATATTTCTAGACTTAGGTTTAAAAACATGACGTTAGAGGGTGAAGACTCGAAAGATACCTCGAACGGCAACGTGGGTGGCACCAACACCTCCCACGGGACCAATGTAACTCGTAGGTACTGACCCCGCAACTGCGAGACTCGCGGTTTGAGAATACGACGATAATTTGCATATTTCTACACTTAGGCATAAAAACAGGACGTTAAAGGGTGAAAACTCAAAACAGCCCCCGAACGGCCCCGTGGGTGGCACCAACCCCTCCCACGGGACCAATGTAACTCGTAGGAACTGACCCCACAGCCGCGGGACTCCCGACTTGAGAATTCGGTAATAATTTGTATATTTTTAGACTTAGGCTTATAAACATGACGTTAGAGGGTGAAAACTTGAAACAGCCCCCGAACGGCCACGTGGGTGGCACCAACACCTCCCACGGGACCAATGTAACTCGTAGGAACTGTCCCCGCAGCCGCGGGTCTCCCGATTTGTGAGTACGACTATAATTTGCATATTTGTAGACTTAGGCTTAAAAACATGATGTTAGAGGGTGAAGAGTCGAGACATCCCCCGAACGGCATCGTGGGTGGCACCAACACCTCCCACGGGACCAATATAACTCGTAGGAACTGACCCCACAGCCGCGGGACTCCCGATTTGAAAATTCGGTAATAATTTGTATATTTTTAGACTTAAGCTTAAAAACATGACATTAGAGGGTGAAAACTCGAAAGACCCCCGAACGGCCACGTGGGTGGCACCAACACCTCCCACGGGACCAATGTAACTCGTAGGAAATGACCCTGCAGCCGTGGGTCTCCCGATTTGAGAGTACAACGGTAATTTTTATATTTCTAGAGTTAGGCTTAAAAACATGACGTTACAGGGTAAAAAATCGAAACAGCGCCCAAACGGCCCCGTGGGTGGCACCAACACCTCCCACGGGACCAATGTTACTCGTAGGAACTGACCCCATAGCCGCGGGACTCCCGATTTGAAAATTTGATATTAATTTGTATATTTATAGACTTAGGCTTAAAAACATGACGTTAGAAGGTGAAGACTCGAAAGATCCCCCGAACGGAACCGTGGGTGGCACCAACAACTCCCACGGGACAAATGTAACTCGGAGGTACTGACCCCGCAACCGCGGGACTCCCGGTTTGAGAATACGACGGTAATTTGCATTTTTCCAGAATTAGGTATCAAAACAAGATGTTAGAGGATAAAAACTCAAAACAGCCCCCGAACGGCCCCGTGGGTGGCACCAACACCTCCCATGGGACAAATGTAACTCGTAGGAACGGATCCCACAGCCGCGGGACTCCTGATTTGAGAATTCGATAATAATTTGTATATTTATAGACATAGGTTTAAAAACATGACGTTAGAGGGTGAAAACTCAAAACAGCCCCCGAACGGCCACGTGGGTGGCACCAACACCTCCCACGGGACCAATGTAACTCGTAGGAACTGACCCCGCAGCCGTGGGTCTCCCGATTTGAGAGTACGACTATAATTTGCATATTTCTAGACTTAGTCTTAAAAACATGATGTTAGAGTGTGAAAACTCTAAACATCCCCGGAACGCCACCGTGGGTGGCACCAACACCTCCCACGGGACCAATGTAACTCGTAGGAACTGACCCCATAGCTGCGGGACTCCCGATTTGAGAATTTGATAATAATTTGTATATTTCTAGACTTATGCTTAAAAACATGACGTTAGAGGGTGAAGACTCGAAAGATCCCTCGAACGGCACCGTGGGTGGCACCAACACCTCCCAGGGGGACCAATGTAACTTGTAGGTACTGACCTCGCAACCGCGGGACTCCCGATTTGAGAATTCGGAAATAACTTGTATATTTCTGGACTTAGGCTTCAAAACATGACCTTAGAGGGTGAAAATTCGAAACAGCCCCCAAACAGCCCCTTGGGTGGCACCAACACCTCCCACGGGAGCAACGTAACCCGTAGGAACTGACCCCGTAGCTGCGGGTCTCCCATTTTGAGAGTACAACGGTAATTTTCATATTTCTAGATTTAAGCAAAACATGGCGTTTGAGGGTGGAAACTCGAAACAACCCCCGAACGGCCCCGTGGGTGGCACCAACACCTCCCACAGGACCCATGTAAATCGTAGGAATAGACCCCACAGTCGCGGGACTCCCGATTTGAGAATTCGATAGTAATTTTTATATTTCTACACTTAAGCTTAAAAACATGGCATTTGAGGCTTAAAACTCGAAACAGCCCCTGAACGGCCACGTGCGTGGCACCAACACCTCCCACGGGACTAATGTTACTCGTAGGAACTGACCCCGCAGCCATGGGTCCCCCAATTTGAGAGTACGACGGTAATTTGTATATTTCTAGACTTAGGCTTAAAAACATGATGTTAGAGGATAAAAACTCGAAACAACCCCAAAACGGCCCCGTGGGTGGCACCAACACCTCCCAAGGGACCAATGTAACTCGTAGAAACTGACCCCTCAGCCGCGAATCTCCCGATTTAAGAGTACGACAGTATTTTGCATATTTCTAGACTTAGGTTTAAAAACATGATGGTAGAGAGTTAAAACTAGAAAGATCCCCCGAGTGGCACCGTGGGTGGCACCAACACCTCCCACAGGACCAATGTAACTCGTAGGTACTGACCCCGCAACCCTGGGACTCCCGATTTGAGAATACGAAATAATTTGCATATTTCTAAACTTAGGCATAAAAAAAGGATGTTAGAGGGTGAAAACTCAAAACAGCCCCCGAACGGCCCCGTGGATGGAACCAACACCTCCCACGGGACCAATGTAACTCGTAGGAACTAAACCCACAGCCGCTGGACTCCCGATTTGACAATTCAATAATAATTTGTAAATTTCTAGACTTAAGCTTAAAAACATGACCTTAGAGGGTAAAAACTCAAAACAGCCCCCGAACGGCCACGTGGGTGGCACCAACACCTCCCACGGGACCAATGTAACTTGTAGGAACTGACCCCGTAGCCGCAGGTCTCCCGATTTGAGAGTACGACGGTAATTTGTATTTTTCTAAACTTAAGCTTAAAAACATGACGTTAGAGGGTGAAGACTCGAAAGATCCCTCGAACGTCCACGTGGGTGGCACCAACACCTCCCACGGGACCAATGTAACTCGTAGGAACTGACCCCGCTTCCGCGGGTCTCCCGATTTGAGAGTACGACTATAATATGCATATTTCTAGACTTAGGCTTAAAAACATGATGTTAAAGGGTAAAAACTCAAAACAGCCCCCAAACGGCCCCGTGGGTGGCACCAACACCTCCCACGGGACAAATGTAACTCGTAGGAACTGACCTCACAGCCGCGGGTCTCCCGATTTGAGAGTACGACTATAATTTGCATATATCTAGACTTAGGCTTAAAAACATGACGTTAGAAGGTGAAGACTCGAAAGATCCCCCGAATGGCACCGTGGGTGGCACCAACACCTCCCACGGGACAAATGTAACTCTTAGAAACAGACCCCATTGTCGCGGGTCTACCGATTTGAGAGTACGACAGTAATTTCCGTATATCTAGACTTAGGCTTAAAAACATGACGTTAGAAGGTGAAGACTCGAAAGATCCCCCGACTGGCACCGTGGGTGGCACCAACACCTCCCACGGGACCAATGTAACTCGTAGGTACTGGACCCGCAACCGCGGGACTCCCGGTTTGAGAATACGACGGTAATTTGCATATTTCTACACTTAGGCATAAAAACAGGACGTTAGAGGGTGAAAACTCAAAACAGCCCCCGAACGGCCCCGTGGGTGGCACCAACACCTCCCACGGGACCAATGTAACTCGTAGGAACTGACCCCACAGCCGCGGGACTCTCGATTTGAGAATTCGATAATAATTTGTATATTTCTAGACTTAGGCTTAAAAACATGACGTTAGAGGGTGAAAACTTGAAACAGCCCCCAAACGGCCACGTGGGTGGCGCCAACACCTCCCACGGGACCAATGTAACTCGTAGGAACTGTCCCCGTAGCCGTGGGTCTCCCGATTTGAGAGTACGACAATAATTTGCATATTTGTAGACTTAGGCTTGAAAACATGATGTTAGAGGGTGAAAAGTCGAAACATTCCCCGAACGGCCACGTGGGTGGCACCAACACCTCCCACGGGACCAATGTAACTCGTAGGTACTGACCCCGCAACCGTGGGACTCTCGGTTTGAGAATTCGATAATAATTTGTATATTTTTAGACTTAAGCTTAAAAACATGACATTAGAGTGTGAAAACTCGAAAGAGCCCCCGAACGGCCACGTGGGTGGCACCAGCACCTCCCACGTGACCAATGTAACTCGTAGGAACTGACCCCGCAGCCGCGGGTCTCCCGATTTTAGAGTACGACGGTAATTTGTATATTTCTAGAGTTAGGCTTAAAAACATGACGTTAGAGGTTAAAAAATCGAAACAGCACCCAAACGGCCCCGTGGGTGGCACCAACACCTCCCACGGGACCAATGTAACTCGTAGAAACTGACCCCGCAGTCGGGGGTCTCCCGATTTCAGAGTACGATAGTAATTTGCATATTTATAGACTGAGGCTTAAAAAGATGACGTTAGAAGGTGAAGACTCGATAGATCCCCCGAACGGCACCGTGGGTGGCACCAACAACTCCCACGGGAGCTATGTAACTCGGAGGTACTGACCCCGCAACCGCGGGACTCCCGGTTTGAGAATACGACGGTAATTTGCATTTTTCCGGAATTAGGCATTAAAAAAAGGATGTTAGAGGATGAAAACTCGAAACAGAACCCGAACGGCCCCTTGGGTGGCACCAACACCTCCCATGGGACAAATGTAACTCGTAGGAACGGACCCCACAGCCGCGGGACTCCGGAATTGAGAATTCTATAATAATTTGTATATTTCTAGACATAGGCTGAAAAACATGATGTTAGAGGGTGAAAACTCGAAACAGCCCCCGAACGGCCACGTGGGTGGCCCCAACACCTCCCACGGGACCAATGTAACTCGTAGGAACTGACCCCGCAGCCGCGGGTCTCCCAATTTGAGAGTACGACTATAATTTGCATATTTCTAGACTTAGGCTTAAAAACATGACGTTAGAGTGTGAAAACTCTAAATATCCCCCGAACGGCACCGTGGCTGGCACCAACACCTCCCACGGGACCAATGTAACTCGTAGGAAATAACCCCATAGCTGCGGGGCTCCCGCTTTTTGAGAATTCGATAATAATTTGTATATTTCTAGACTTAAGCCTAAAAACATGACGTTAGAGGGTGAAGACTCGAAAGATCCCTCGAACGGCACTGAGGGTGGCACCAACACCTCCCACGGGACCAATGTAACTCGTAGGTACTGACCCCGCAACCACGGGACTCCCAATTTGAGAATTCGAAAATAATTTGTATATTTCTGGACTTAGGCTTCAAAACATGACCTTAGAGGGTGAAAATTCGAAACAGCCCCCAAACAGCCCCTTGGGTGGCACCAACACCTCCCACGGGACCAACGTAACCCGTAGGAACTGATCCCGTAGCCGTGGGTCTCCCATTTTGAGAGTACAACGGTAATTTGCATATTTCTAGATTTAAGCAAAACATGGCGTTTGAGGGTGAAAACTCGAAACAACCCCCGAACGGCCCCGTGGGTGGCACCAACACCTCCCACGTGACCAATGTAAATCGTAGGAACAGACCCCACAGTCGCGGGACTCCCGATTTGAGAATTCGATAGTAATTTTTATATTTCTACACTTAAGCTTAAAAATATGACGTTAGAGGCTGAAAACTCAAAACAACCCCTGAACGGCCACGTGGGTGGCACCAACACCTCCCACGGGACTAAAGTGACTCGTAGGAACTAACCCCGCAGCCGCAGGTCTCCCAATTTGAGAGTATGACGGTAATTTGTATATTTCTAGACTTAGCCTTAAAAACATGATTTTAGAGGGTAAAACTCGAAATAACCCCAAAACGGCCCCGTGGGTGGCACCAACACCTCCCACGGGACCAATGTAACTCGTAGAAACTGGCCCCGCAGCCGCGGATCTCCCGATTTCAGAGTACGATAGTAATTTGCATATTTATAGACTTAGTTTTAAAAACATGACGTTAGAGGGTGAAGACTCGAAAGGTACCCCGAACGGCAACGTGGGTGGCACTAACACCTCCCACGGGGCCAATGTAACTCGTAGGTACTCACCCCGCAACCGCGGGACTCGCGGTTTGAGAATACGACGATAATTTGCATAATTCTACACTTAGGCATAAAAACAGGACGTTAAAGGGTGAAAACTCAAAACAGCCCCCGAACGGCCATGTGGGTGGCACCAACACCTCCCACGGGACCAATGTAACTCGTAGGTACTGACCCCGCAACCGTGGGACTCTCGGTTTGAGAATTCGATAATAATTTGTATATTTTTAGACTTAAGCTTAAAAACATGACATTAGAGTGTGAAAACTCGAAAGAGCCCCCGAACGGCCACGTGGGTGGCACCAGCACCTCCCACGTGACCAATGTAACTCGTAGGAACTGACCCCGCAGCCGCGGGTCTCCCGATTTTAGAGTACGATGGTAATTTGTATATTTCTAGAGTTAGGCTTAAAAACATGACGTTAGAGGTTAAAAAATCGAAATAGCACCCAAACGGCCCCGTGGGTGGCACCAACACCTCCCACGGGACCAATGTAACTCCTAGAAACTGACCCCGCAGTCGGGGGTCTCCCGATTTCAGAGTACGATAGTAATTTGCATATTTATAGACTGAGGCTTAAAAAGATGACGTTAGAAGGTGAAGACTCGAAAGATCCCCCGAACGGCACCGTGGGTGGCACCAACAACTCCCACGGGAGCAATGTAACTCGGAGGTACTGACCCCGCAACCGCGGGACTCCCGATTTGAGAATACGACGGTAATTTGCATTTTTCCGGAATTAGGCATCAAAAGAGGATGTTAGAGGATGAAAACTCGAAACAGAACCCGAACGGCCCCTTGGGTGGCACCAACACCTCCCATGGGAAAAATGTAACTCGTAGGAACGGACCCCACAGATGCGGGACTCCGGAATTGAGAATTCTATAATAATTTGTATATTTCTAGACATAGGCTTAAAAACATGATGTTAGAGGGTGAAAACTCGAAACAGCCCCCGAACGGCCACGTGGGTGGCCCCAACACCTCCCACTGCACCAATGTAACTCGTAGGAACTGACCCCGCAGCCGCGGGTCTCCCGATTTGAGAGTACGACTATAATTTGCATATTTCTAGACTTAGGCTTAAAAACATGACGTTAGAGTGTGAAAACTCTAAATATCCCCCGAACGGCATCGTGGCTGGCACCAACACCTCCCACGGGACCAATGTAACTCGTAGGAAATAACCCCATAGCTGCGGGACTCCCGCTTTTTGAGAATTCGATAATAATTTGTATATTTCTAGACTTAAGCCTAAAAACATGACGTTAGAGGGTGAAGACTCGAAAGATCCCTCGAACGGCACTGAGGGTGGCACCAACACCTCCCACGGGACCAATGTAACTCGTAGGTACTGACCCCGCAACCGCGGGACTCCCAATTTGCGAATTCGAAAATAATTTGTATACTTCTGGACTTAGGCTTCAAAACATGACCTTAGAGGGTGAAAATTCGAAACAGCCCCTTGGGTGGCACCAATACCTCCCACGGGACCAACGTAACCCGTAGGAACTGACCCCGTAGCCGTGGATCTCCCATTTTGAGAGTACAACGGTAATTTGCATATTTCTAGATTTAAGCAAAACATGGCGTTTGAGGGTGAAAACTCGAAACAACCCCCGAACGGCCCCGTGGGTGGCACCAACACCTCCCACGTGACCAATGTAAATCGTAGGAACAGACCCCACAGTCGCGGGACTCCCGATTTGAGAATTCGATAGTAATTTTTATATTTCTACACTTAAGCTTAAAAATATGACGTTAGAGGCTGAAAACTCAAAACAACCCCTGAACGGCCACGTGGGTGGCACCAACACCTCCCACGGGACTAAAGTGACTCGTAGGAACTGACCCCGCAGCCGCAGGTCTCCCAATTTGAGAGTATGACGGTAATTTGTATATTTCTAGACTTAGCCTTAAAAACATGATTTTAGAGGGTAAAACTCGAAATAACCCCAAAACGGCCCCGTGGGTGGCACCAACACCTCCCACGGGACCAATGTAACTCGTAGAAACTGGCCCCGCAGCCGCGGATCTCCCGATTTCAGAGTACGACAGTAATTTGCATATTTATAGACTTAGTTTTAAAAACATGACGTTAGAGGGTGAAGACTCGAAAGGTACCCCGAACGGCAACGTGGGTGGCACTAACACCTCCCACGGGGCCAATGTAACTCGTAGGTACTGACCCCGCAACCGCGGGACTCGCGGTTTGAGAATACGACATTAATTTGCATATTTCTACACTTAGGCATAAAAACAGGACGTTAAAGGGAGAAAACTCAAAACAGCCCCCGAACGGCCCCGTGGGTGGCACCAACCCCTCCCACGGGTCCAATGTAACTTGTAGGAACTGACCCCATAGCCGCGGGACTCCCGATTTGAGAATTCGATAATAATTTTTATATTTCAAGACTTAGGCTTAAAAAGATGACGTTAGAGGGTGAAAACTCGAAACAACCCCCGAACGGCCACGTAGGTGGCACCAACACCTCCCACGGGACCAATGTAACTCGTAGGAACTGACCCGGCAGCCGCGGGTCTCCCGATTTGAGAGTACTATGGTAATTTGTATGTTTCTAGAGTTAGGCTTAAAAATGAAGTTAGAGGGTAAAAACTTGAGACATCCCTCAAACGGCCCCGCGGGTGGTACGAACACCTCCCACGGGACCAATGTAACTCGTAGAAACTGACCCCGCAGCCGCGGGTCTCCCGATTTAAGAGTATGACAGTAATTTGCATATTTCTAGACTTAGGCTTAAAAACATGACGTTAGAGGGTGAAAACTCGAAACAGCCACCAAACAGCCCCGTGGGTGGCACCAACACGAACAACGGGACCAACGTAACCCGTAGGAACTGACCCCGTAGTCACGGGTCTCCCGGTTTGAGAATTCAATAATAATTTGTATATATATAGACTTAGGCTTAAAAACATGACCTTAGAGTGTGAAAACTCGAAATAGCCCCCGAACCGCCACGTGGGTGGCACCAACACCTCCCACGGGACCAATGTAACTCGTAGAAACTGACCCCGCAGCCGCGGGTCTCCCGGTTTGATGATACGACGGTAATTTGCATTTTTGTAGAATTAGGCTTCAAAATAGGTTGTTAGAGGGTGGAAAATAGAAACATCCCCCGAACGGCCCCGTGGGTGGCACCAACACCTCCCACGGGACCAATGTAACTCGTAGGAACTGACCCCACAGCCGCGGGTCTCCCGGTTTGAGAATTCAATAATAATTTGTATATTTATAGACTTAGGCTTAAAAACATGACCTTAGAGTGTGAAAACTCGAAACAGCCCCCGAACAGCCACGTGGGTGGCACCAACACCTCCCATGGGACCAATGTAACTCGTAGGACTGACACCGCAGCCGCTGGTCTCTCAATTTGAGAGTACGACGATAATTTGTATATTTCTAGACTTAGGCTTAAAAATATAACGTTAGAGGGTAAAAACTCGAAACATCCCCCAAACGGCCCCGTGGGTGGCACAAACACCTCCCACGGGACCAATGTAACTCGTAGAAACTGACCTCGCAGTCGCGGGTCTCCCGATTTGAGAGTACGACAGTAATTTGAATATTTCTAGAGTTAGGCTTAAAAACATGACGCTAGAGGGTGATGACTCGAAAGAACCCCCGAACGACACCGTGGGTGGCACCAGCACCTCCCACGGGACCAATGTAACTCGTAGGTACTGACCCCACAACCGCGGGACTCCCGGTTTGAGTATACGACGGTAATTTTCATATTTCTAGACTTAGGCATCAAAACAGGACGTTAGGGGGTGAAAACTCGAAACAGCCCCTGAATGGCCCCGTGGGTGGCACCAACACCTCCCACAGGACCAATGCAACTCGTAGGAACTGCCCCCACAACCGCGAGACTCCCGATTTGAGAATTCAATAATAATTTGTATATTTCTAGACTTAGGCTTAAAAAATGACGTTAGAGGGTGAGAACTCAAAACAACCCCCGAACGGCCACGTGGGTGGCACCAACACCTCCCACGGGACCAATTACTTGTAGGAACTGGCCCCGCAGCCGCGGGTCTCCCGATTTGAGAGTACGACGGTAATTTACATATTTCTAGACTTACGCTTAAAAACATGATGTTAGAGGGTAAAAACTCAAAACATCCCCCGAACGATCTCGTGGGTGGCACCAACACCTCCCACGGGACCAATGTAACTCGTAGTGACTGACACTGCGGCCGCGGGTCTCCCGATTTGAGAGTACGACTGTAATTTGCATATTTCTAGACTTAGGCTTAAAAACATGATGTTAGAGGGTGAAAACCCGAAACATCCCTCGAACGGCACCGTGGGTGGCACCAACACCACCCACGGGACCAATGTAACTCGTAGGAACTGATCCCACAACCGCGGGACTCCCGATTTGAGAATTCAATAATAATTTGTATAATTCTAGACTTAGGCTTAAAAAAATGACGTTAGAGGGTGAAAACTCAAAACAACCCCCGAACGGCCACGTGGGTGGCACCAACACCTCCCACGGGACCAATGTAACTCGTAGACACTGACCCCGTAGCCGCGGGTCTCCCGATTTTAAAGTACGACAATAATTTGCATATTTCTAGGCTTAGGCTTAAAAACATGACGTTAGAGGGTGAAAACTCGAAACAGCCAACAAACACCCCTAGGGTGGCACCAACACCAACAACGGGACCAACAAAACACGTAGGAACTGGCCCCGGTGCCGCGGGTCTCCCGTTTTGAGAATACGATAATAATTTGTATATTTATCGACTTAGGCTTAAAAACATGACCTTAGAGTGTGAAAACTCAAAATAGCCCACGAATGGCCACGTGGGTGGCACCAACACCTCCCACGGGACCAATGTAACTCGTAGGACTGACACCGCAGCCGCGGGTCTCTCGATTTGAGAGTACGACGATAATTTGTATATTTCTAGACTTAGGCTTAAAAATATGACGTTAGAGGGTAAAAACTTGATACAGCGCCCTAACGGCCCCGTGGGTGGCACCAACACCTCCCACGGGACCAATGTAACTCGTAGAAACTGACCCCGCAGCCGCGGGTCTCCCGATTTTAGAGCACGACAGTAATTTGCGTATATCTAGACGTAGGCTTAAAAACATGACGTTACAGGGTTAAAACTCAAAAGATCCCCCGAACGGCCCCGTGGGTGGCACTAACACCTCCCACGGGACCAATGTAACTTGTAGTAACTGACCCAGCAGCCGCGGGTCTCCCGATTTGAGAGTACGACTGTAATTTGCATATTTCTGGACTTAGTCTTAAAAACATGACGTTAGAGGGTGAAAACTCGAAACAGCCCCCGAACGGCCCCGTGGGTGGCACCAACACCTCCCACGGGACCAATGTAACTCATAGGAACTGAACCCACAGCCGCGGAACTCGCGATTTGAGAATTCGATAATAATTTGTATATTTCTTGACTTAGGCTTAAAAACATGACGTTAGAGGGTGAAGACTCGAAAGATCACCCGAACGGCACCGTGGGTTGTACCAACACCTCCCATGGGTCAAATGTAACTCGTAGGTACTGACCCCGCAACCGCGGGACTCTCGGTTTGAGAATACGACGATAATTTGCATATTTCTAGACTTAGGCATAAAAACAGGACATTAGAGGGTAAAAACTCGAAACAGCCCCCGAACTACCCCGTGGGTGGCACCAACACCTCCCACGGGACCAATGTAATTCGTAGGAACTGACCCCACAACCGCGGGACTCCCAATTTGAGAATTCGATAATAATTTGTATATTTCTAGACTTAGGATTAGAAACATCTCGTTAGAGGGTGAAAACTCGAAACAGCCCACGAACGGCCACTTGGGTGGCACAAACACCTCCCACGGGACCAATGTAACTCGTAGGAACTGACCCCGCAGCCGCGGGTCTCCCGATTTTAGAGTACAATGGTAATTTGCATATTTCTAGACTTACGCTTAAAAACATGACGTTAGAGGGTAAAAACTCAAAACATCCCCCGAACGATCTCGTGGGTGGCACCAACACCACCCACGGGACCAATGTAACTCGTAGTAACTGACCCCGCAGCCACGGGACTCCCGATTTGAGAATATGACGGTAATTTGCATATTTCTAGACTTAGGCGTAAAAACAGGACGTTAGAGGGCGAAAACTCAAAACAGCCCCTGAACGGCCCCGTTGGTGGCACCAACACTTCCCACGGGACCAATGTAACTCGTAGGAACTAACCCCATAGTCGCGGGACTCCCGTTTTGAGAATTCAATAATAATTTGTATATTTCTAGACTTAGGCTTAAAAACATGACGTTAGAGGGTGAAAACTCAAAACTGCCCCCGAATGCCACGTGGGTGGCACCAACGCCTCCCACAGGACCACTGCAACTCGTAGGAACTGACCCCGTAGCCGTGGGTCTCCCGATTTGATAGTACGACGGTAATTTGTATATTTCTAGACATACGCTTAAAAACATGACGTTAGACGGTAAAAACTCGAAACAGCCCCCCAAAGACCCCGTGGGTGGCGCTAACACCTCCCACGGGACCAATGTAACTCGTAGGTACCGACCCAACAATCGCGTGACTCCCAGTTTGAGAATACGACGGTAATTTGCATATTTCTAGACTTTGGAATAAAACCGAACGTTAAAGGGTGAAAACTCGAAACAGCTCCCGAACGGCCCCGTCTGTGGCACTAACACCTCCCACGGGACGAATGTAACTCGTAGGAACTGACCCCACAGCCACGGGACTCTAGATTTGAGAATTCGATAATAATTTTGATATTTCTAGACTTAGGCTTAAAAACATGACGTTAGAGGGTGAGAACTTGAAATAGCCCCCGTACGGCCACGTGGGTGGCACCAACACCTCCCACGGGACCAATGTAACTCGTAGGAACTGACCCCGGAGCCGCGGGTCTCCCGACTTGAGAGTACGACTGTAATTTGCATATTTCTACACTTAGGCTTAAAAACATGACGTTAGAGGGTGAAAACTCGAAACATCCACCGAACGGCACCGTGGGTGGCACCAACACCTCCCACGGGACCAATGTAACTCATAGGAACTGACCCCACAGCCGCGGGACTCCCGATTTGAGAATTTGATAATAATTTTTATATTTCTAGACTTAAGCTTATAAACATGACGTTAGAGGGTGAAAACTCGAAACAGCCCCCTAACGGCCACATGGGTGGCACCAACACCTCCCACGAAACAAATGTAACTCGTAGGAACTGTCCCCACAGCCGCGGGTCTCCCGATTTGAGAGTATGCCGGTAATTTGTATACTTCTAGACTCAGGCTTAAAAACATGACGTTAGAGGGTAAAAACTCAAAATAGCCCCCAAACGGCCCCGTGGGTGGCACCAACACCTCCCACGGGACCAATGTAACTCGTAGAAACTGACCATGGAGCCACGGGTCTCCCGATATCAGAGTACGATAGTATTTTGGATATATCTAGACTTAGGCTTAAAAACATGACGTTAGAGGGTGAAAACTCGAAACAGCCCCGTGGGTGGCACCAACGCCAACAACGGGACCAATGAACCCATAGGAACTGACCCCGTTGCCGCGGGTCTCCCGGTTTGAGAATTCGATAATAATTTGTCTATTTATAGACTTAGGCTTAAAAACATGACCTTAGAGTGTGAAAACTCGAAACAGGCCCCGAACGGCCACGTGGGTGGCACCAACACCTCCCACGGGACCAATGTAACTCGTAGGACTAACACCGCAGTCGCGGGTCTCTCGATTTGAGAGTACGACAGTAATTTGTATATTTCTAGACTTAGGCTTAAAAATATGACGTTAGAGGGTAAAAACTTGAAACATCCGCAAACGGCCCCGTGGGTGGCACAAACACCTCCCACGGGACCAATGTAACACGTAGAAACTGACCCCGCAGCCGCGGGTCTCCCGATTTGAGAGTACTATAGTAATTTGCATATTACAAGACTTAGGCTTAAAACATGACGTTAGAGGACGAAGACTCAAAAGATCCCCGAACGGCACCGTGGGTGACACCAACACCTCCCACGGGGCCAATGTAACTCGTAGGTACTGACCCAACAATCGCGTGACTCCCGGTTTGAGAATACGACGGTAATTTGCATATTTCTAGACTTTGGAATAAAAACAGGACGTTAGAGGGTGAAAACTCGAAACAGCTCCCGAACGGCCCCGTCTGTGGCACAAACACCTCCCACGGGACGAATGCAACTCGTAGGAACTGACCCCACAGCCACGGGACTCCAGATTTGAGAATTCGATAATAATTTTGATATTTCTAGACTTAGGCTTAAAAACATGACGTTAGAGGGTGAAAACTTGAAATAGCCCCCGTACGGCCACATGGGTGGCACCAACACCTCCCACGGGACCAATGTAACTCGTAGGAACTGACCCCGCAGCCGCGGGTCTCCCGATTTGAGAGTACGACTGTAATTTGCATATTTCTATACTTAGGCTTAAAAACATGGTCTTAGAGGGTGAGAACTCGAAACATCCCCCTAACAGCACCGTGGGTGGCACCAACACCTCCCATGGGACCAATGTAACTCGTAGGAGCTGACCCCACAGCCGCGGGACTCCCGATTTGAGAATTCGATAATAATTTTTATATTTCTAGACTTAAGCTTATAAACATGACGTTAGAGGGTGAAAACTCGAAACATCCCCCTAACTGCCACATGGGTGGCAACAACACCTCCGATGAAACAAATGTAACTCGTAGGAACTGACCCCACATCCGTGGGTCTCCCGATTTGAGAGTATGACTGTAATTTTTATACTTCTAGACTCAGGCTTAAAAACATGACGTTAGAGGGTAAAAACTCAAAATAGGCCCCAAACGGCACGTGGGTGGCACCAACACCTCCCACGGGACCAATGTAACTCGTAGAAACTGACCCTGCAGCCGCGGGTCTCCCGATATCAGAGTACGAGAGTATTTTGCATATTTCTAGACATAGGCTTAAAAACAAGATGTTAGAGGGTGAAGACTCGAAAGATCCCACGAACGGCACCGTGGGTGGCACCAACACCTCCCACGGGGCAAATGTAACTCGTAGGTATTGACCCCGCAACCGCTGGACTCCCGATTTGAGAATATGACGGTAATTTGCATATTTCTAGACTTAGTCATAAAAATAGGAAGTTAGAGGGTGAAAACTCGAAACAGCCCCCGAACGGCCCCGTGGGTGGCACCAACACCTCCCACGGGACGAATGTAACTCGTAGTAACTGACCCCACATCCGCGAGTCTCCCGATTTGAGAGTACGACGATAATTTGCATATTTCTAGATTTAGGCTTAAAAACATGACGTTAGAGGGTAAAAACTCAAAACATCCCCCGAACGATCTCGTGGGTGGCACCAACACCTCCCACGGGACGAATGTAACTCGTAGTAACTGACCCCGCATCCGCGAGTCTCCCGATTTGAGAGTACGACTGTAATTTGCATATTTCTAGACTTAGGCTTAAAAACATGACGTTAGAGGGTGAAAACTCGAAACATCCCCCGAACAGCACCTTGGGTGGCACCAACACCAACAACGGGACCAATGTAACTCGTAGGAACTGACCCCACAGCCGCGGGACTCGCGATTTGAGAATTCGATAATAATTTGTATAATTCTAGACTTAGGCTTAAAACCATGACGTTAGAGGGTGAAAACTCAAAACAACCCCCGAACGGCCACGTGGGTGGCACAAACACCTCCCACGGGACCAATGTAACTCGTAGGAACTGACCCCGCAGCCGCGGGTCTCCCGATTTGAGAGTATGACAGTAATTTGCATATTTCTAGACTTAGGCTTAAAAACATGACGTTAGAGGGTGAAAACTCGAAACAGCCCCGTGGGTGGCACCAACGCCAACAACGGGACCAACGTAACCCGTAGGAACTGACCCCGTTGCCGCGGGTCTCCCGGTTTGAGAATTCGATAATAATTTGTCTATTTATAGACTTAGGCTTAAAAACATGACCTTAGAGTGTGAAAACTCGAAACAGGCCCCGAACGGCCATGTGGGTGGCACCAACACCTCCCACTGGACCAATGTAACTCGTAGGACTAACACCGCAGCAGCGGGTCTCTCGATTTGAGAGTACGACAATAATTTGTATATTTCTAGACTTAGGCTTAAAAATATGGCGTTAGAGGGTAAAAACTCGAAACATCCCCAAACGGCCCCGTGGGTGGCACAAACACCTCCCACGGGACCAATGTAACTCGTAGAAACTGACCCCGCAGCCGCGGGTCTCCCGATTTGAGAGTACTATAGTAATTTGCATATTACAAGACTTAGGCTTAAAACATGACGTTAGAGGACGAAGACTCAAAAGATCCCCCGAACGGCACCGTGGGTGGCACAAACACCTCCCACGGGACCAATGTAACTCGTAGGTACTAACCCCGCAACCACGGAACTCCCAGATTGAGAATACGACAGTAAATTACATATTTCTAGACTTAGGCATAAAAACGGGACGTTAGAGGGTGAAAACTGGAAACAGCCCCTGAACGGCCCCGTGGGTGGAACCAACACCTCCCACGGGACCAATGTAACTCGTAGGAACTGACCCCATAGACGCGGGACTCCCGATTTGAGAATTCGATAATAATTTGTATATTTCTAGACTTAGGCTTAAAAACATGACGTTAGAGGGTGAAAACTCGAAACAGCCCACGAACGGCCACGTGGGTGGCACCAACACCTCCCGCGGGACCTATGTAACTCGTAGGAATTGACCCAGCAGCCGTGGGTCTCTTGATTTTAGAATACGATGATAATTTGTATATTTCTAGACTTAGGATTAAAAACATTACGTTAGAGGGTGAAAAATCAAAATAGCCCCCGAACGGCCACGTGGGTGGCACGAACACCTCCCACGGGACCAATGTTACTCGTAGAAACTGACCCCGCAGCCGCGGGTCTCCCGATTTGAGAGTACGATGGTAATTTGCATATTTCTAGACTTATGCTTAAAAACATGACGTTAGAGGGTGAAGACTCGAAAGATCCCCCGAACGACACCGTGGGTGGCACCAACCCCTACCACGGGACCAATGTAACTCATAGTAACTGACCCCACAGCCGTGGGACTCCCGATTTGAGCATTCGATAATAATTTGTATAATTCTAGACTTAGGCTTAAAAACATGACGTTAGACGGTGAAAACTCGAAACAGCTGAAAAACGTCGCTAATGCCGTTTAACACAAGGTTAAACTGTATAAGCAACTCCGAATATTTGTTGAAGAAACCCTTTTCTTTCGAAAATAAAAATTATAAACAAGATGTGTTTACAAAGAAACTTATGTACGAGAGTAATTAAGACTGTTTAATCAATTTTTTAAAACTAAGGCAGTTTCAAAAATTCAGCACACTTATAGAATAAGATGATTAGATGAAGATAATCAACACAATTATTTTAACGTGGTAAAACCTCTCCCAACAGAGGAAACATCCACGGTGACTTCTAAGCCACAAAAGCAAAAATCAACTAATAACAAAAATTAGTTACAAACTATACAACATGCAAGCACACAAATCAACCTATTCTAAGTTTAGGAATATACCCCACTAGGTGTCCTTCTAACTTCTCATAGAACTGATTTGTTGATGATGTTCCTACAGTTTGCTAACTTCCTTTGCTTTAGCTTCCTTACGTCGAATCAATGATTTCAGATCTTAAACACAACACTTCCAGTGTAGTAGTGTGGTAAGTGTTTGTGTAGTGATTCCTACCAACATGCATGAACTCACACACACTTAGATTTACAAACAGTCCTAGTAAATTACATATAAAGTCTATATGAAGTGATTTTAATTTATTTCTTACTCACAGAACTCAAATCCTTTTGACCTTTAAAGATAACCCAGATTCCACGGAGATCTTGCTTCAGAAATCGGTCAAGACCTTAATCAATCTCTTTTGAAAATATTTATGAGATTGAAAACCCTCCAAGTGCGAATCCAACTAGGTCAGGATTAAGTTTCGTAAGAAAAGAAACCAGAAAACATTTTAAAAACCAAATCAGTAAGATGTCCTTAAATCAAGTATAAAAATGCAGATCTAGTGAAAATGTAACATATAGTATGTAGATCTAACATTTCTATGAAAGAGAAACTAGATCTTCACACGAATGTTTAAGTTGTGTACAAGATCTAAAGATCAAGAGGTTACAGCAACAAAAGAACAAACCACTCTCTCTCACAAAAACTCAAGGTTGTGTTTGGGATTGAATGTACGAAGGTTTGTTTATGAGAAGATGAACTGTTTAGGGTTAGGGTTAGGGTTTGGCTAACAAGTTTCCCTTTCTCTCTCTTCTCTCTTTTCTTTTCTCTCTTCTCTCTCTCTTCTCTCTTCTCTATTATTATTTTTTCTCTCAGAAAGACGAATGCCCAAAAGTTCTCTAAGGCTGAGAAGAGGAGGGTATATATAGGGCTTAGGGAAGGTTCTGGATATTCGAGGGAAATCAAGGTCTATGACCAAGTCTTGCAAGGTTTGACTTGATCCAAAGGTTATAAAACAGCGGTGGATTAAAATAATTCTGATAGGTTCATATGGACAGCACCGGGATTAACCAAGAACACATGCAGACCCTTGATTAGGAATGATCCAACGTTCATCAAACATCCATCGAGCCCTCTCACATAACAAACACAAATTCATTCACCCGGAGGATGACAAGTGTTAGCATGTGAGTGGCTCTCACACGCGCATCAAAATAATTACAAAACATCACCCTGAAGTCTCTAGCGCTTTGAGATCGTACCCAACCAAACATTTTAGTGAAAAATGAAGTTTCCAAAATAGAATATTAACCCCACAAATTATATTATCCCATTTTATTAATAAAAACATTTATTAAAAAATGTTTAAAAAAAAGTTTAAAATGGTTTAAAAATTATTTAAAAATTCCCAAAAAATTATTAAAGCTCCAATTCAAGGGGAATTAACCACACACTCAATTTTAAGCAATATGAACACATGTATGCACTTCTAATTGTATGTAGTGTGATTCATTTTATATCATCATGGATCATTGAAGAGGATTAGAGAGATAAGTTATGAGGCTTTTTGGTTTCTAGGATGGACTACCAATTTTGTCAATATTTCCAAATTAGTTGAGCACTTATACAATGTAGACTTAAGCAAGTCAAAGGTATAAGGTGCTTCAATATCACCCTCTGTAAATATGAGACAAAATCTCCTTTGAGTTAGCTTAAAACTCATAGGGAACCAAAAAAATAAAACCTAGTCCTATACAAAAGATACTATCTACCCAATTCCTAGAAAGTCAAAAATTACATAACTCAACTATTTACAAATTTTTACACTAGAAACGGTAGATAATCAGTAGAAGAGATTCCTGCAAATATACACACTGAGATCAAGCAGTTTAGATGAGATGTGAACAAAAAAATGAACTCATAAAACTCAAATTTCTCCCCCATTTTGTCTCAAATGGACAAAGGGTAAAACTTAAAGTCCTGAGAGTTTAATCAGCGCATACCATGCCTATAGAATTACGTAAATACATAAATCTGTTATAGTCCAGAGGTTTACTGAACATGTCTGCAAGTTGCAGATCAGTAGGCAGGTAATGAATTTCTAATTCCTAAGTTTCAATAAGATCGCGAATAAAATGATGTCTTATTTTAGTATGCTTAGTTCGCGAGTGTTGAACCGGGTTTTTAGATATGTTAATGGCGCTTTGATTGTCACAATACAATTGTAATGGATCTTCTTTAATCCCATAACCACTTAACATTTGTTTTATCCATAATAATTGGGCACAACAACTTCCAGCTGCTATATATTCTTACTCAGCCGTATATAAAGATGTGCAATTTTGTTTTTTGCTACTCCAACCAACTAAATTATTGCCGACATAATAACATGCACCTGATGTACTTTTACTATCATCAGTACACCCGGCCCAATCAGCATCAGTATACCCTATGATGGTGCTACACGTATCCTTAGTGTACCTAAGTCCAAGATTAAGAGTGCCTTTTATGTACTTTATTATACGTTTTACACTCGATAAATGGCTCTCTTTAGGGTTATTCTGGTAATGAGCACACAGATATACATCATACATTATGTCTGGTCGTGAGGAAGTTAGATAGAGTAGGCTACCAATCATACTACGATAAAGTGTTGAATCAACTGACTTTCCATGTTCATCTTTACATAATTTAACAGTAGTACTCATAGGTGTTTCGGCAACTTTAGCATTCTCTAAGCCAAATTTCTTAACCAGGTCTAAGGCATACTTGGTTTGAGATACACAAAGACCATCAGAATTCGGTTTCACTTGAAATCCTAAGAAAAGTTGTAGCTCCCCCATAAGGGACATGTGAAACTCCTTGTGCATAATAGCAGAAAAGGATTTAACTTCAGAGTTTAAAGTTGACCCAAAAATGATGTTGTCTACATAGACTTGGGCTATAATAATGTTTTTGTCAAAATGTTTGACAAAGAGAGTCTGGTCATTTCCTCCTCTCTTAAAACCCTTATCCAACAAAAAGTTGGAAAGGCATTCATACCAAGCTCTAGGAGCTTGTTTTAAGCCATACAAAGCCTTTTTTAGACGAAAGACATGATTAGGGTATTTATGATCAATGAACCCTTTGGGTTGTTCTACATATGTCTCTTCGGACAGAATTCCATTTAGGAAGGCAGATTTGACGTCCATTTGATAAAGTGTGAATATTAAGTGACATGCTATGGCGAAAAGAAGCCGAACAGATTCAAGACGAGTGACAGGGGCAAATGTCTCGCTGAAATCTATCCCTTCTATTTGAGAGTAGCCTTGAGCAACTAGTCTAGCTTTGTTTCTAATGATTACCCCATTTTCATCAGATTTGTTCTTGAAAATCCAACGTGTTCCAATAACATTTTTATTTTGAGGCCGAGGTACAAGATACCAAACATCGTGAATGGCAAATTGTAAAAGTTCTTCTTGCATTGTAGAAATCCAGTGTTTGTCATTCAATGTTTCATTAACATTTTTCGGTTCCACAAGGGAGACGAAACATGCATAATTAGCATAATTTCTTAACTGGGATCTAGTACGAACTGGCTCATTAGGATTACCGACCACATTATCAATGGGATGATCTTTAGATACCCAGCCAGGTACTTCTGGATTCTCAATAGGTAATGAGTCATCTATTTCTGGCGAATCAGTTTTGAAATCATTTTCAGATTCAACCACAATAGGTGATTCAGATATCTTATTTTCGACAATAGTGTCACTTACAATTACATTTATCGATTCCATAAGAGCCTTAGTACGCAGATTGTATATACGATAAGCACGACTGTTTGGAGAGTATCCTAAGAAGATGGCTTTATCAACACGAGTTTGGAATTTAGACAAATGTTTTCTATCTTTACAGACTTAACACTGACTTCCAAAGGTTCTTAGGTATTTCAGATTAGGCTTCTTACCGTACCACAACTCATAAGGGGTTTGTTTAGAGTTTTTCCTAAGTTAGACCCTATTAGTGATGTGACAGGAAGTTCTAATAGATTCTACCCAAAAGTATTTAGGTAGGGATTTGGCATGCAACATGACACGTGCCATCTCTTGAAGAGTTCGGTTTTTCCTTTCAGCAATGCCATTCTGCTGAGGAGTTGTAGGGGCACTAAATTCATGTTTGTAACCGTTGTAGTCACAATATTCAACTATTCCGGTGTCTATGAAGTCTCCCCCTCTATCACTACAAATGCGATTGACTTGCGTGTCCTTCTCATTTTCAATTCTTAGAAGAATTTTCAAAAAATTCTAAAACGTGTCAGATTTATGTTTTAAGAAGGCAACCCAAGTGAATCGTGTGAAATCATCAACCATGACAGGGATGTAACTGTGTCCACAAAGGCTAACAGTTCTAGAGGGACCAATAAGGTCCATATGGATGAGATCTAAAGGTCTAGAGGTGAGGATGTCTTTAACCTTTTTATGCAAAGTCTTAACTATTTTTCCTTCCTGGCAATGACCACAGACAACAGTTGAAATAGGTTTAATTTTAGGAATTCCTCTAACTATCTCTTGACTAGACAATCTTTCAAGGATATCATAACTTAAGTGACCCATACGATTATGCCAGATCTCATTGTCATCCATTCTGACAATGTTACAGGTTTCATAACTAGTCTTGACAGTATAACAATTGTCAGGTGTTCTAAATCATGTAATAATGCATTCACCTTTATCATTTAGAATTTTACAATTGTTCTTTGAAAGGGTGACAGTATGGTCAGAGTCACAAAATTGTGATATACTTAGGAGGTTGGCTTTAAGGCCTTTAACTAATAGAACATTTTCGAGAACATGCATTCCTTCTTCTTTTAGGGTTCCTTTACCTATGATCTGAGATGAAACACCATCACCAAAAACTACTTTCCCACCAGCAAATCTGGTTTTGTTTAAAACTTTGGTTTCATCTCCTGTCATATGTTTGGAACATCCTGAATCTAAATACCAACCAGATGAAGTGTGTTCAGCTTTTAAAGCAGTGATAACAATGTTACACTCCATTTGTGGTAAAAGATCATCTTTTCTAACCCAAATAGCTCTAGTTTTAATTTTGTGCAAGTTTGCCCTCATTTGATAAAATTTTCGAGACACAGTTTTTTGTCGAAAAACATTTGGAGCAGCAAACTGATTGTTGTGAAAAAGTTGAGCTTTTGGTTTAGGAAAGTTTCTGGGAGCCTTTGTCTTAAATGAACTCTTAGTTTTGGTCTTTCTATTTCTGTAGTTAGAGTTCTTATCAGGTTGTCTTGGAAGGACATAATTGTTACGACTTTGCCTAGAATAGTTAAAGTTCTTATAGACAGAAGTGTTGTAAACAGGGGTATTTAGACGCCTAGCATAACAACCTTCAAAGGAATGACCATAAATGTCACAGTAGGAGCAATATTGATTGCTCGAGGGATGAATTTCCTTAGGAAAACTTCTAAAGATAGGTTTGACAACATTCTGTTCAGAAGTGTTATTCCTAGGAGGTATGGTCTTATAGGTAGAATCAGCCTTTCTGATTAAAGGACAGACGTATTTAGTCTTAATTGTAGTGTCAGCCTTAGAGTTACTAGACTATCCAATGTCTTTCTGTTGTTGTTTTTGATCAAATTCCTTTTTAATAACATGAAAGTCTGGACATGTTTCAATTGGTCTTTTGCCCCCAGAAACAAACTTAATAGGTTCAAGTTTTGTTGTTTGAGATTTGTTCTTAGGGCAAAATCCAATACCGTTTCTATCATTAGAATTGGTCTTGGAGTCAACAACAAAGTCAGTAAAGCAATTTGAATTGTTCTCAAACTTAGAATTTTTTTTTAAAACACTAGTTGTCTTTGTTTTTGGTTCCTCCAGTTATAATAATGTTCCCTTATATTTCATTTCCAGAGTTTCATTAATTTTAGTCAACTCTTTTAAGTTTTGATCAAAAGTTTCAATTTCAAATTGATGGGAAAGACACTGGTTAGTGTACTCTTCGGCATTCAGTTTCACAATAAGACTTAGATCATCTAATTTCTTAGTCAAGTCTCTAAAAGTTTTCTCCAGTCTAGTGCCTTTATTAAGAGTTTTAGCATACAAATTATGGATATCTGGGAGGTCATCTGTGTCTGAGTCGCTAAGTGAAGTGTGTGTAGTGGCCCCTAATGGTTCAGTTTTAGGACTCACGCACCCATTTGCATCGTCATTATCGAGATCACTTTAACTCACACACACGAAACTAGAACTAGCTACCTTTTCAGATAGTAAGGCATCTAGGCCAGTCAAAACAATATTCACACAAGCCAGAGTAGGAGCATCATTATCACACACATGCATATAATCATTGTAAATTATCTTAGCATAAAAGGACATGCAAGGGTCAAGTACATTAGATGACTCAAGTTCCTCTTCATCAGAGTCACTTGAATCATTCCAAGTTTTACAAACATTGTCTCTATTGTGTGTGTTGGCTTTATTCAGATTAACTCTGCAGTCGTGAGCAATGTGACCTAGTTTCCCACATCTAAAACATTCAATCTTTTTAAGGTCTCTAGTGGGTCTGGAGTTGTTGTCCTTAGAATGTTTGTAAAGACCTCTCTCATGAGGTTTGGGATTAGACAGAGTAGGATAATAAGGCTTGCCTTGTTTAGTTGCCTGTTTGTTTCGAAATTTGACAATTTTTTTAAATTGTTTAGACATCAAGGCAATCTGATTATCAAGTTTGTCTATATCGGAATCCTCATCAGAGTCAGAGTTGTTCAAATTGGTCTCAAGTTTTGATATCTTAGAGGAAAAACTTAAGTTAGAGTTGGGTTGTTTTCTTTGAGAATGATTTAATTGTTTCTTAAAGTCTAATTCCATTTCCACAGTTCTGAGTTTGCTACTAAGTAACTCAGGGGTAAGGTTTTGATCATTCATTTCCTCAATAGCATACCTTTTACTGTCAAACTTTTGTGGTAATGACCTTAGGATTTTAGAAACAATTTCATTTCTATCATAGGTAATACCATTAGCATGCAACTTAGTGACTATATCAGTTAAGTTCATGTAAAAATCATCAAAAGATTCGGAGTCAGACGTGATTAAAGAGTTGTACTACTGGATAAGCATTTGAGTTTTAGCAGCTTTAACTCTTGAATCTCCTTCATGGGCAGTGATTAATGTGTCCCAAGCTTTATTTGAAGTGGCACAATATGAGATTCGTTTGAACTTGTACTCATTAATAGACATAAAAATGGCATTCTTACCTTTATTGTTATTCCGAGAAATGGTTTTCTCTTCTTGGGTAAATTCACTCAAGATTTTCTTTACCCTCTCATCACTTCCTTCCGTTGCTGATTTAGTAGGATAAGTGTATCCATTTTCAATAATGTCCCAGACATCATCTCCTAAAGTCCCTTGGATGAAGGCAACCATTCTTACTTTCCAGTAAGCAAAGTTGTTTCCATCAATGAGTGGAGGTCTGGACAGATTACCAAACCTTTCATTCTTCTCGTCCATAGTTAGGTTTTTCAGAAAACGATTTCAGAAACACAAGATCTTTTGAAAGAAAAGTTAACAGGGCTCTGATACCAATTGAAAAACGTCGCTAATGCCGTTTAACACAAGGTTAAACTGTATAAGCAACTCCGAATGTTTGTTGAAGAAACCCTTTTCTTTTGAAAATAAAAATTATAAACAATATGTGTTTACAAAGAAACTTATGTACGAGAGTAATTAAGACTGTGTAATCAGTTTTTTAAAACTAAGGCAATTTCAAAAATTCAGCACACTTATAGAATGAGATGAGTAGATGAAGATAATCAACACAATGATTTTAACGTGGTAAAACCTCTCCCAATAGAGGAAACATCCACGTGACTTCTAAGTCACAAAAGCAAAAATCCACTAATAACAAAAATTAGTTACAAACTATACAGCATGCAGGCACACAAATCAACCTATTCTAAGTTTAGGAATATACCCCACTAGGTGTCCTTCTAGCTTCTCATAGATCTGATTTGTTGATGTTGTTCCTCTAGTTTGCTAACTTCCTTTGCTTTAGCTTCCTTACGTCGACTCAATGATTTCAGATCTTAAACACAACACTTCCAGTGTAGTAGTGTGTTAAGTGTTTGTGTAGTGATTCCTACCAACATGCATGAACGCACACACACTTAGATTTACAAACAGTCCTAGTAAATTACATATAAAGTCTATATGTAGTGATTTTAATTTATTTCTTACTCACAGAACTGAAATCCTTTTGACCTTTAAAGATAACCCAGATTCCACGGAGATCTTGCTTCAAAAATCGGTCAAGACCTTAATCAATCCCTTTTGAAAACATTTATGAGATTGAAAACCCTCCAAGTGCGAATCCAACTAGGCCAGGATTAAGTTTCGTAAGAAAAGAAACCAGAAAACATTTTAAAAACCAAATCAGTAAGATTTTCTTAAATCAAGTATAAAAATGCAGATCTAGTGAAAATGTAACATATAGTATGTAGATCTAACGTTTCTATGAAAGAGAAACTAGATCTTCACACGAATGTTTAAGTTGTGTACAAGATCTAAAGATCAAGAGGTTACAGTAACACAAGAACAAACCATTCTCTCTCACAAAAACTCAAGGTTGTGTTTAGGATTGAATGTAGGAAGGTTTGTTTCTGAGAAGATGAACTGTTTAGGGTTAGGGTTAGGGTTTGGCTAACAGGTTTCCCTTTCTCTCTCTTATCTCTTTTTTTTTCTCTCTTCTCTCTTCTCTCTTATTTTTTTTTCTCTCAGAAAGACGAATGCCCAAAAGTTCTCTAAGGCTGAGAAGAGGAGGGTATATATAGGTCTTAGGGAAGGTTCTGGATATTCGAGGGAAATCAAGGGCTGTGATCAAGTCTTGCAAGGTTTGACTTGATCCAAAGGTTATAAAACAGCGGTGGATTAAAATAATTCTGATAGGTTCATATGGACAGCACCGGGAGGATGACAAGTGTTGGCCTGTGAGTGGCTCTCACACGCGCATCAAAATAATTACAAAACATCACCCTGAAGTCTCTAGCGCTTTGAGATCATACCCAACCAAACATTTTAGTGAAAAATGAAGTTTCCAAAATAGAATATTAACCCCACAAATTATATTATCCCATTTTATTAATAAAAACCTTTATTAAAAAATGTTTAAAAAAAAGTTTAAAAAGGTTTAAAAATTCCCAAAAAATTATTAAAGCTCCAATTCAAGGGGAATTAACCACACACTCAATTTTAAGCAATATGAACACATGTATGCACTTCTAATTATGTGTAGTGTGATTCATTTTATATCATCGGGGATCATTGAAGAGGATTAGAGAGATAAGTTCTTAGGCTTTTTGGTTTCTAGGATGGACTACCAATTTTGTCAATATTTCCAAATTAGTTGAGCACTTATACAATGTAGACTTAAGCAAGTCAAAGGTATAAGGTGCTTCAACAGCCCCCGAACGGCCACGTGGTTGGCACCAACAATTCCCATAGGACCAATGCAACTCGTAGGAACTGACCTCGTAGCCGCGGGTCTCCCAATTTGAGAGTACGACGGTAATTTGTATATTTCTAGACTTAGGCTCCAAAACATGACGTTAGAGGGTAAAAACTCGAAACAACCCCCAAACGGCCCCGTGGGTGGCACCAACACATCCCATGGGACAAACGTAACTCGTAGAAAGTGACCCCGCAGCCGCGGGTCTACCGATTTGAGAGTAAGACCATAATTTGCATATTTCTAGACTTAGGCTTAAAAACATGACGTTAGAGGGTGAAAACTCGAAACTCGAAACATCTCCCGAACGGCACCGTGGATGGCACTAACACCTCCCATGGGACCAATGTAACTCGTAGGAACTGACCCCACTACCACGGGTCTCTCGTCTTGAGAATACGATGGTAATTTCATATTTCTAGACTTAGGATTAAAAACATGACGTTAGAGGGTGAAAACTCGTGACACCCCCCAAACCGCGCCGTGGGTGGCACCAACACCTCCCACGGGACCAATGTAACTCATAGAAACTGACCCCATAGTCACGGGTCTCCCGGTTTGAGAGTACAATGGTAATTTGCATATTTCTAGATTTAAGGAAAACATGGCATCTGAGGGTGAAAACTCGAAACAGCCCCTGAACGGCCCTGTGGGTGGCACCAACACCTCCCACGGGACCAATGTAACTCGTAGGAACTGAACCCATAGCCGCGGGACTCCCGATTTGAGGATTCGATAATAATTTGTATATTTCTTGACTTAGGCTTTAAAAACACGACGTTACAGGGTGAAAACTCGAAACAGCCGCCGAACGGCCACGTGGGTGGCACCAACACCTACCACTGGACCAATGTAACTCGTATAAACTGACCCCGCAGCCGCGGGTCTCCCAATTTGAGAGTACAATAGTAATTTGCATATTACAAGACTTAGGCTTAAAAATAAAACGTTAGAGAGCGAAGCCTCAAAAGATCCCCCGAACGGCACCGTGGGTGGCACCAACACCTCCCACGGGACCAATGTAACTCGTAGGTATTACCCCGCAACCGCGGGACTCCCGGATTGAGAATACGACGGTAAATTACATATTTCTAGACTTAGTCATAAAAACGGGACGTTAGAGGGTGAAAATTGGAAACAGCCCCCGAACGGCCCCGTGGGTGGCACCAACACCTCCCACAGGACCAATGTAACTCGTAGCAACTGACCCCATAGACGCGGGACTCCCGATTTGAGAATTTGATAATAATTTGTATATTACTAGACTTAGGCTTAAAAACATGACGTTAGAGGGTGAAAACTCGAAACATCCCCCGAACGGCACCGTGGGTGGCACCAACACCTCCCACGGGACAAATGTAACTCGTAGGAACTGACCCCAGAGCCGCGGTACTCCCGATTTGAGAATTCGATAATAATTTGTATATTTCTAGACATAAGCTTAAAAACATGACATTAGAGGGTGAAAACTCGAAAGAGCCCCCGAACGGCCACGTGGGTGGCACCAACACCTCCCACGGGACCAATGTAACTCGTAGGAACTGACCCGACAGCCGTGGGTCTCCCGATTTTAGAGTACGATGATAATTTTTATATTTCTAGAGTTAGGGATAAAAACATGACGTTAGAGGGTAAAAACTTGATACAACGCACTAACGGCCCCGTGGGTGGCACCAACACCTCCCACGGGACCAATGTAACTCGTAGAAACTGACCCCGCAGCCGCGGGTCTCCCGATTTTAGAGCACGACAGTAATTTGCGTATATCTAGACTTAGACTTAAAAACATGAAGTTAGAGGGTTAAAACTCAAAAGATCCCCCGAACGGCCCCGTGGGTGGCACTAACACCTCCCACGGGACCAATGTAACTCGTAGTAACTGACCCAGCAGCCGCGGGTCTCTCGATTTGAGAGTACGACTGTAATTTGCATATTTCTATACTTAGGCTTAAAAACATGACGTTAGAGGGTGAAAACTCGAAACATCCCCCGAACGGAACCGTGGGTGGCACCAACACCAACAACGGGACCAATGTAACTCGTAGGAACTGACCCCACAGCCGCGGGACTCCCGATTTGAGAATTCGATAATAATTTGTATAATTCTAGACTTAGGCTTAAAAACATGACGCTAGAGGGTGAAAACTCAAAACAACCCCCAAACGGCCACGTGGGTAGCACCAACACCTCCCACGGGACAAATGTAACTTGTAGAAACTGACCCCGCAGCCGCAAGTCTCTCGATTTGAGAGTACGACAGTAATTTGTATATTTCTAGACTTAGGCTGAAAAACATGACGTTAGAGGGTAAAAACTGGAAACATCCCTCAAACGGCCCCGTGGCTGGTACGAACACCTCCCACAGGACCAATGTAACTCGTAGAAACTGACCCGCAGCCGCGGGTCTCCCGATTTGAGAGTACGACAATAATTTGCATATTTCTAGACTTAGGCTTAAAAACATGACGTTAGAGGGTGAAAACTCGAAATAGCCCCCAAACAGCCCCGTGGGTGGCACCAACGCTAACAACGGGACCAACGTAACCCGTAGGAACTGGCCCCGTTGCCGCGGGTCTCCCGGTTTGAGAATTCGATAATAATTTGGATATTATAGACATCGGCTTAAAAACATGACCTTAGAGTGTGAAAACTCGAAACAGCCCCCGAACGGCACCGTGGGTGGCACCAACACCTCCCACGGGACCAATGTAACTCGTAGGTACTGACCCCGCAACCGTGGGACTCCCGGATTGAGAATACGATGGTAAATTACATATTTCTAGACTTAGGCATAAAAACGGGACGTTAGAGGGTGAAAACTCGAAACAGCCCCCGAACGGCCCCGTGGGTGGCACCAACACCTCCCAGAGGCCAATGTAACTCGTAGGAACTGACCCCATAGACGCGGGACTCCCGATTTGAGAATTCGATAATAATTTGTATATTTCTAGACATAAGCTTAAAAACATGACATTAGAGGGTGAAAACTCGAAAGAGCCCCCGAACGGCCACGTGGGTGGCACCAACACCTCCCACGGGACCAATGTAACTCGTAGGAACTGACCCGGCAGCCGTGGGTCTCCCGATTTGAGAGTACGATGATAATTTGTATATTTCTAGACTTAGGGATAAAAATATGACGTTAGAGGGTAAAAACTCGAAACATCCCCAAACGGCCCCGTGGGTGGCACAAACACCTACCACGGGACCAATGTAACTCGTAGGTACTGACCCCGCAACCGTGGGACTCCCGGATTGAGAATACGATGGTAAATTACATATTTCTAGACTTAGGCATAAAAACGGGACGTTAGAGGGTGAAAACTCGAAACAGCCCCTGAACGGCCCCGTGGGTGGCACCAACACCTCCCAGAGGCCAATGTAACTCGTAGGAACTGACCCCATAGACGCGGGACTCCCAATTTGAGAATTCGATAATAATTTGTATATTTCTAGACATAAGCTTAAAAACATGACATTAGAGGGTGAAAACTCGAAAGAGCCCCCGAACGGCCACGTGGGTGGCACCAACACCTCCCACGGGACCAATGTAACTCGTAGGAACTGACCCGGCAGCCGTGGGTCTCCCGATTTGAGAGTACGATGATAATTTGTATATTTCTAGACTTAGGGATAAAAATATGACGTTAGAGGGTAAAAACTCGAAACATCCCCAAACGGCCCCGTGGGTGGCACAAACACCTACCACGGGACCAATGTAACTCGTAGAAACTGACCCCGCAGCCACGGGTCTCACAATTTGAGAGTACTATAGTAATTTGCATATTACAAGACTTAGGCTTAAAAACATGACGTTAGAGGGCGAAGCCTCAAAAGATCCCCCGAACGGCACCGTGGGTGGCACCAACACCTCCCACGGGACCAATGTAACTCGTAGGTACTGACCCCGCAACCGTGGGACTCCCGGATTGAGAATACGATGGTAAATTACATATTTCTAGACTTAGGCATAAAAACGGGACGTTAGAGGGTGAAAACTCGAAGCAGCCCCTGAACGGCCCCGTGGGTGGCACCAACACCTCCCAGAGGCCAATGTAACTCGTAGGAACTGACCCCATAGACGCGGGACTCCCGATTTGAGAATTCGATAATAATTTGTATATTTCTAGACATAAGCTTAAAAACATGACATTAGAGGGTGAAAACTCGAAACAGCCCCCGAACGGCCACGTGGGTGGCACCAACACCTCCCACAGGACCAATGTAACTCGTAGGAACTGACCCGGCAGCCGTGGGTCTTCCGATTTGAGAGTACGATGATAATTTGTATATTTCTAGAGTTAGGGATAAAAACATGACGTTAGAGGGTAAAAACTTGATTCAACGCACTAACGGCCCCGTGGGTGGCACCAACACCTCCCACGGGACCAATGTAATTCATAGGAACTGACCCCGCAGCCGCGGGTCTCCCTATTTGAGAGTACAACGATAATTTGCATATTTCTAGACTTAGGCTTAAAAACATGACGTTAGAGGGTGAAGACTTGAAAGATCCCCCGAACGACACCGTGGGTGGCACTAACCGCTCCCACGGGACCAATGTAACTCGTAGTAACTGACCCCACAGCCGCGGGACTCCCGATTTGAGAATTCGAAAATAATTTGAATAATTCTAGACTTAGTCTTAAAAACATGACGTTAGAGGGTGAAAACTCGAAACAGCGCCCGAACGGCCACGTGGGTGGCACCAACAACTACCATGGGACAAACATAACTCGTTGAAAGTGACCCCGCAGCCGCGGGTCTACCGATTTGAGAGTACGACCATAATTTGCATATTTCTAGACTTAGGCTTGAAAACATGACGTTAGAGGGTGAAAAGTCGAAACATCTCCCGAACGGCCACGTGGGTGGCACCAACACCTCCCACGGGACCAATGTAACTCATAGAAACTGACCCCATAGTCGCGGGTCTCCCTGTTTGAGAGTACAATGGTAATTTTCATATTTCTAGATTTAAGGAAAACATGGCATTTGAGGGTGAAAACTCGAAACAACCCCCGAATGGCCCTATGGGTGGCACCAACACCTCCCACGGGACCAATGTAACTCGTAGGAATTGAACCCACAGCCGCGGTACTCCCGATTTCAGAATTCGATATTAATTTGTATATTTGTTGACTTAGGCTTTAAAAACATGACGTTAGAAGGTAAAAACTCAAAACAGCCCCCGAATGGCCACGTGGGTGGCACCAACACCTCCCACGGGACCAATGTAACTCGTAGGTACTGACCCCGCAACCGCGGAGCTCCCGATTTGAGAATATGATGGTAATTTGCATATTTCTAGACTTAGGAATAAAAACAAGACGTTAGAGGCCGAAAACTCGAAACAGCTCCCGAACGGCCCCGTGTGTGGCACCAACACCTCCCACGGGACGAACGTAACTCGTAGGAACTGACCCCACAGCCGCGGGACTCCCGATTTGAGAATTCGATAATAATTTTTATATTTCTAGACTTAGGTTTAAAAACATGACGTTAGAGGGTGAAAACACGAAATAGCCCCCGAACGGCCACGTGGGTGGCACCAACCCCTCCCATGGGACCAATGTAACTCGTAGGAACTGACCCCGCAGCCGCGGGTCTCCCGATTTGAGAGTACATTTGTAATTTGCATATTTCTAGACTTAGGCTTAAAAACATGACGTTGGAGGGTGAAAACTCAAAGCATCCCCCGAACGGCACCGTGGGTGGCACCAAAACCTCCCACGGGAACAATGTAACTCGTAGGAACTGACCCCACAGCCGCGGGACTCCCGATTTGAGAATTCGATAATAATTTGTATATTTATAGACTTAGGCTTAAAAACATGATGTTAGAGGGTGAAAACTCGAAACAGCCCCGTAACAGCCACATGGGTGGCAGCAACACCTCCCACGGGACCAATGTAACTCGTAGGAACTGACCCCGCAGCTGCGGGTCTCCCGATTTGAGTGTACGATGGTAATTTGTATACTTCTAGACATAGGCTTAAAGTCATGACATTAGAGGGTAAAAACTCGAAACATCCCCCAAACGGCCCCGTGGGTGGCACGAACACCTCCCACGGGACCAATGTAACTCATAGAAACTGATCCCGCAGCCGCGGGTCTCCCGATTTCAGTGTACGATAGTATTTTGTATATTTCTAGACTTAAGCTTAAAAACATGATGTTAGAGGGTGATGACTCGAAAGAGCCCCCGAACGACACCGTGGGTGGCACCAACCCCTCCCACAGGACCAATGTAACTCGTACTAACTGAGCCCACAGCCGCGGGACTCCCGATTTGAGAATTCGATAATAATTTGTATATTTCTAGACTTAGGCTTAAAAACATGACGTTAGAGGGTGAAAACTCGAAACAGCCCACGAACGGCCACGTGGGTGGCACCAACACCTCCCACGGGACCAATGTAACTCGTAGGAACTGACCCCGCAGCCACGGGTCTCCCGATTTGAGAGTACGATGGTAATTTGCATGTTTCTAGACTTACGCTTAAAAACATGATGTTAGAGGGTAAAAACTCAAAACATCCCCCCGAACGATCTCGTGGGTGGCACCAACACATCCCACGGGAAAAATGTAACTCGTAGTAACTGACCCCGCGGCCGCGCGTCTCCCGGTTTGAGAGTACGACTGTAATTTGCATATTTCTAGACTTAGGTTTAAAAACATGACGTTAGAGGGTGAAAACTCGAAACATCACCCGAACGGCACCGTGGGTGGCACCAACACCACCCACGGGACCAATGTAACTCGTAGGAACTGACTCCACAGTCGCGGGACTACCGATTTGAGAATTCGATAATAATTTGTATAATTCTAGACTTAGGCTTAAAAACATGACGTTAGAGGGTGAAAACTCAAAACAACCCCCGAACGGCCACGTGGGTGGCACCAACACCTCCCACGGGACCAATGTAACTCATAGAAACTGACCCCGCAGCCGCGGGTCTCCCGATTTTAAAGTACGACAGTAATTTGCATATTTCTAGACATAGGCTTAAAAACATGATGTTAGAGGGTGAAAACTCGAAACATCACCCGAACGGCACCGTGGGTGGCACCAACACCACCCACGGGACCAATGTAACTCGTAGGAACTGACCCCACAACCGCGGGACTCCCGATTTGAGAATTCGATAATAATTTGTATATATCTAGACTTAGGCTTAAAAACATGACGTTAGAGGGTGAAAACACGAAATAGCCCCCGAACGGCCACGTGGGTGGCACCAACACCTCCCACGGGACCAATGTAACTCGTAGGAACTGACCCCGCAGCCGCGGGTCTCCCGATTTGAGAGTACGACTGTAATTTCCATATTTCTAGACTTAGGCTTAAAAACATGACGTTAGAGGGTGAAAACTCGAAACATCCCCCGAACGGCACCGTGGGTGGCACCAACACCTCCCACGGGACCAATGTAACTCGGACGAACTGACCCCGCAGCCGCGGGTCTCCCGATTTGAGTGTACGATGGTAATTTGTATACTTCTAGACATAGGCTTAAAGACGTGACGTTAGAGGGTAAAAACTCGAAACAGCCCCCAAACGGACCCGTGGGTGGCACCAACACCTGACACGGGACCAATGTAACTCGTAGAAACTGACCCCGCAGCCGCGGGTCTCCCGATTTTAGTGTACGATAGTATTTTCTATATTTCTAGACTTAGGTTTAAAAACAAGACTTTAGAGGGTGAAGACTCGAAAGATCCCTCGAACGGCACCGTGGGTGGCACCAACCCCTCCCACGGGACAAATGTAACTCGTAGGTACTGACCCCGCAACCGTTGGACTCTCGGTTTGAGAATACGACTGTAATATGCATATTTCTAGACTTAGCCATAAAAACAGGACGTTAGAGGGTGAAAACTCAAAACAGCCCCTAAACGGCCCCGTGGGTGGCACCAACACCTCCCATGGGACCAATGTAACTCGTAGGAACTGACCCCATAGCCGTAGGACTCCCGATTTGAGAATTCGATAATAATTTGTATATTTCTAGACTTGGGCTTAAAAACATGACATTAGAGGGTGAAAACTCAAAACAGCCCACGAACGGCCGCGTGGGTGGCACCAACACCTCCCACGGGACCAATGTAACTCGAAGGAACTGACCCCGCTTCCGCGGGTCTCCCGATTTGAGAGTACGCCGGTAATTTGAATATTTTTAGACTAAGGCTTAAAAACATGACGTTAGAGGGTAAAAACTCAAAACATCCCCCGAACGATCTCGTGGGTGGCACCAACACCTCCCACGGGACAAATGTAACTCGTAGTAACTAACCCCGCAGCCGCGGGTCTCCCAATTTGAGAGTGCGACCATAATTTGTATATTTCTATACTTAAGCTTAAAAACATGACGTTAGAGGGTGAAGACTCGAAACATCCCCCGAACGGCACCGTGGGTGGCACTAACACCTCCCACGGGACCAATGTAACTCGTAGGAACTGACCCCACAGCCGCGGGTCTCTCTATTTGAGAATTCGATAATAATTTTTATATTTCTTGACTTAGGCATTAAAAACATGACGCTAGAGGGTGAAAATTTGAAACAGTCCCCGAACGGCCACGTGAGTGGCACCAACACCTCCCAAGGGACCAATGTAACTCGTAGGTACCGACCCCGAAACCGCGGGACTCCCGGTTTGAGAATACGACGGTAATTTTCATATCTCTAGACTTAGGAATAAAAACAGGACGTTAGAGGGTGAAAACTCGAAACAGCTCCCGAACGGCTCCTTGTGTGGCACAAACACCTCCCACGGGACGAATGTGACTCGTAGGAACTGACCCCACAGCCGCGGGACTCCCGATTTGAGAATTTGATAATGATTTGTATATGTCTAGACTTAGGCTTAAAAACAAGACATTAGAGGGTGACCACACGAAATAGCCCCCGAACGGCCACGTGCGTGGCACCAACACCTCCCACGGGACCAATGTAACTCGTAGGAACTGACCCCGCAGCCGCGGGTCTCCCGATTTGAGAGTACGACTGTAATTTGCATATTTCTATACTTAGGCTTAAAAACATGACGTTAGAGGGTGAAAACTCGAAACATCCCCCGAACGGCACCGTAGGTGGCACCAACACCTCCCACGGGATCAATGTAACTCGTAGGTACCGACCCCGAAACCGCGGGACTCCCGGTTTGAGAATACGACGGTAATTTGCATATCTCTAGACTTAGGAATAAAAACAGGACGTTAGAGGGTGAAAACCCAAAACAGCTCCCGAACGGCCCCTTGTGTGGCACAAACACCTCCCACGGGACGAATGTGACTCGTAGGAACTGACCCCACAGCCGCGGGACTCCCGATTTGAGAATTTGATAATGATTTGTATATGTCTAGACTTAGGCTTAAAAACAAGACATTAGAGGGTGACCACACGAAATAGCCCCCGAACGGCCACGTGTGTGGCACCAACACCTCCCACGGGACCAATGTAACTCGTAGGAACTGACCCCGCAGCCGCGGGTCTCCCGATTTGAGAGTACGACTGTAATTTGCATATTTCTATACTTAGGCTTAAAAACATGACGTTAGAGGGTGAAAACTCGAAACATCCCCCGAACGGCACCGTAGGTGGCACCAACACCTCCCACGGGATCAATGTAACTCGTAGGTACTGACCCCGCAACCGCTGGACTCTCGGTTTGAGAATACGACGGTAATTTGCCTATTTCTAGACTTAAGCATAAAAACAGGACGTTAGAGGGTGAAAACTCGAAACAACCCCTGAATGGCCCCGTGGGTGGCACCAACACCTCCCACGGGACCAATGTAGCTCGTAGGAACTGACCCCATAGCCGCAGGACTACCGATTTGAGAATTCGATAATAATTTGTATATTTCTAGACTTAGGCTTAAAAACATGACATTAGAGGGTGAAAACTCAAAACAGCCCACGAAGGGCCGCGTGGGTGGCACCAACACCTCCCACGGGACCAATGTAACTCATAGGTACTGACACCGCAACCGCTGGACTCCCGGTTTGAGAATACGACTGTAATTTGCATATTTCTAGACTTAGCCATAAAAACAGGACGTTAGAGGGTGAAAACTTAAAACAGCCCCTAAACGGCCCCGTGGGTGGCACCAACACCTCCCACGGGACCAATGTAACTCGTAGGAACTGACCCCATAGCCGCAGGACTCCCGATTTGAGAATTCGATAATAATTTGTATATTTCTAGACTTAGGCTTAAAAACATGACATTAGAGGGTGAAAACTCAAAACATCCCACGAACGGCCGCGTGGGTGGCACCAACACCTCCCACGGGACCAATGTAACTCGTAGGAACTGACCCCGCTTCCGTGGGTCTCCCGATTTGAGAGTACGCCGGTAATTTGAATATTTTTAGACTAAGGCTTAAAAACATGACGTTAGAGGGTAAAAACTCAAAACATCCCCCGAACGATCTCGTGGGTGGCACCAACACCTCCCACGGGACCAATGTAACTCGTAGTAACTGACCCCGCAGCCGCGGGTCTCCCAATTTGAGAGTACGACCATAATTTGCATATTTCTAGACTTAGGCTTAATAACATGACGTTAGAGGGTGAAAACTCGAAACATCCCCCGAACGGCACCGTGGGTGGCACTAACACCTCACACGGGACCAATGTAACTCGTAGGAACTGACCCCACAGCCGCGGGTCTCTTGATTTGAGAATTCGATAATAATTTTTATATTTCTTGACTTAGGCATTAAAAACATGACGCTAGAGGGTGAAAATTTGAAACAGCCCCCGAACGGCCACGTGAGTGGCACCAACACCTCCCAAGGGATCAATGTAACTCGTAGGTACTGACCCCGAAATCGCGGGACTCCCGGTTTGAGAATACGACGGTAATTTGCATATCTCTAGACTTCGGAATAAAAACGGAACGTCAGAGGGTGAAAACTCGAAACAGCTCCCGAACGGCCCCTTGTGTGGCACAAACACCTCCCACGGGACGAATGTGACTCGTAGGAACTGACCCCACAGCCGCGGGACTCCCGATTTGAGAATTTGATAATAATTTGTATATTTCTAGACTTAGGCTTAAAAACAAGACGTTAGAGGGCGACCACACGAAATAGCCCCCGAACGCCCACGTGCGTGGCACCAACACCTCCCACGGGACCAATGTAACTCGTAGGAACTGACCCCGCGGCCGCGGGTCTCCCGATTTGAGAGTACTACTGTAATTTGCATATTTCTATACTTAGGCTTAAAAACATGACGTTAGAGGGTGAAAACTCGAAACATCCCTCGAACGGCACCGTAGGTGGCACCAACACCTCCCACGGGATCAATGTAACTCGTAGGTACTGACCCCGCAACCGCTGGACTCTCGGTTTGAGAATATGACGGTAATTTGCATATTTCTAGACTTAAGCATAAAAAAAGGACGTTAGAGGGTGAAAACTCGAAACAACCCCTGAATGGCCCCGTGGGTGGCACCAACACCTCCCACGGGACCAATGTAACTCGTAGGAGCTGACCCCATAGCCGCGGGACTCCCGATTTGAGAATTCGATAATAGTTTGTATATTTCTAGACTTAGACTTAAAAACATGACGTTAGAGGGTGAAACTCGAAACAGCCCACGAGCGGCCACGTGGGTGGCACCAACACCTCCCACGGGACATATGTAACTCGTAGGTACTGACCCCGCAATCGTTGGACTCCCGGTTTCAGAATACGATGGTAATTTTCATATTTCTAGACTTAGGCTTAAAAACATGACGTTAGAGGGTGAAGACTCGAAAGATCCCTCGAACGGCACCGTGGGTGGCACCAACACCTCCCACGGGACCAATGTAACTCGTAGGTACTGACCTTGCAATCGCGGGACTCCCGATTTGAGAATTCGATAATAATTTGTATAATTCTAGACTTGGGCTTAAAAACATGACGTTAGAGGGTGAAAACTCGAAACAGCCCACGAACGGCCCTGTGGGTGGCACCAACACCTCCCACGGGACCAATGTAACTCGTAGAAACTGATCCCGTAACTGCGGGTCTCCCGATTTGTGAGTACGACTGTAATTGGCATATTTCTAGACTTAGGCTTAAAAACATGACGTTAGAGGGTGAAAACTCGAAACATCCCCCGAACGGCATCGTGCGTGGCACCAACACCACCCACGGGACTAATGTAACTCGTAGTAACTGACCCCACCGCCGCGGGACTCCCGATCTGAGATTCGATAATAATTTGTATAATTCTAGACTTAGGCTTAAAAACATGACATTAGAGGGTGAAAACTCAAAACAACCCCACGAACGGCCACGTGGGTGGCACCAACACCTACCACGAGACCAATGTAACTCGTAGGATCTGACCCTGCAGCCGCGGGTCTCCCGATTTGAGAGTACGACAATAATTTGTATATTTCTAGACTTAGGCTTAAAAATATGACGTTAGAGGGTAAAAACTCAAAACAGCCCTCAAACGGCCCCGTGGGTGGCACTAACACCTCCCACGGGACCAATGTAACTCGTAGGAACTGACCCCACAGCCGCGGGTCTCTCTATTTGAGAATTCGATAATAATTTTTATATTTCTTGACTTAGGCATTAAAAACATGACGCTAGAGGGTGAAAATTTGAAACAGTCCCCGAACGGCCACGTGAGTGGCACCAACACCTCCCAAGGGACCAATGTAACTCGTAGGTACCGACCCCGAAACTGCGGGACTCCCGGTTTGAGAATACGACGGTAATTTGCATATCTCTAGACTTAGGAATAAAAACAGGACGTTAGAGGGTGAAAACTCGAAACAGCTCCCGAACGGCTCCTTGTGTGGCACAAACACCTCCCACGGGACGAATGTGACTCGTAGGAACTGACCCCACAGCCGCGGGACTCCCGATTTGAGAATTTGATAATGATTTGTATATGTCTAGACTTAGGCTTAAAAACAAGACATTAGAGGGTGACCACACGAAATAGCCCCCGAACGGCCACGTGTGTGGCACCAACACCTCCCACGGGACCAATGTAACTCGTAGGAACTGACCCCGCAGCCGCGGGTCTCCCGATTTGAGAGTACGACTGTAATTTGCATATTTCTATACTTAGGCTTAAAAACATGACGTTAGAGGGTGAAAACTCGAAACATCCCCCGAACGGCACCGTAGGTGGCACCAACACCTCCCACGGGATCAATGTAACTCGTAGGTACTGACCCCGCAACCGCTGGACTCTCGGTTTGAGAATACGACGGTAATTTGCCTATTTCTAGACTTAAGCATAAAAACAGGACGTTAGAGGGTGAAAACTCGAAACAACCCCTGAATGGCCCCGTGGGTGGCACCAACACCTCCCACGGGACCAATGTAGCTCGTAGGAACTGACCCCATAGCCGCAGGACTACCGATTTGAGAATTCGATAATAATTTGTATATTTCTAGACTTAGGCTTAAAAACATGACATTAGAGGGTGAAAACTCAAAACAGCCCACGAAGGGCCGCGTGGGTGGCACCAACACCTCCCACGGGACCAATGTAACTCGTAGGTACTGACACCGCAACCGCTGGACTCCCAGTTTGAGAATACGACTGTAATTTGCATATTTCTAGACTTAGCCATAAAAACAGGACGTTAGAGGGTGAAAACTTAAAACAGCCCCTAAACGGCCCCGTGGGTGGCACCAACACCTCCCACGGGACCAATGTAACTCGTAGGAACTGACCCCATAGCCGCAGGACTCCCGATTTGAGAATTCGATAATAATTTGTATATTTCTAGACTTAGGCTTAAAAACATGACATTAGAGGGTGAAAACTCAAAACAGCCCACGAACGGCCGCGTGGGTGGCACCAACACCTCCCACGGGACCAATGTAACTCGTAGGAACTGACCCCGCTTCCGTGGGTCTCCCGATTTGAGAGTACGCCGGTAATTTGAATATTTTTAGACTAAGGCTTAAAAACATGACGTTAGAGGGTAAAAACTCAAAACATCCCCCGAACGATCTCGTGGGTGGCACCAACACCTCCCACGGGACCAATGTAACTCGTAGTAACTGACCCCGCAGCCGCGGGTCTCCCAATTTGAGAGTACGACCATAATTTGCATATTTCTAGACTTAGGCTTAATAACATGACGTTAGAGGGTGAAAACTCGAAACATCCCCCGAACGGCACCGTGGGTGGCACTAACACCTCCCACGGGAACAATGTAACTCGTAGGAACTGACCCCACAGCCGCGGGTCTCTTGATTTGAGAATTCGATAATAATTTTTATATTTCTTGACTTAGGCATTAAAAACATGACGCTAGAGGGTGAAAATTTGAAACAGCCCCCGAACGGCCACGTGAGTGGCACCAACACCTCCCAAGGGATCAATGTAACTCGTAGGTACTGACCCCGAAATCGCGGGACTCCCGGTTTGAGAATACGACGGTAATTTGCATATCTCTAGACTTCGGAATAAAAACGGAACGTCAGAGGGTGAAAACTCGAAACAGCTCCCGAACGGCCCCTTGTGTGGCACAAACACCTCCCACGGGACGAATCTGACTCGTAGGAACTGACCCCACAGCCGCGGGACTCCCGATTTGAGAATTTGATAATAATTTGTATATTTCTAGACTTAGGCTTAAAAACAAGACGTTAGAGGGCGACCACACGAAATAGCCCCCGAACGCCCACGTGCGTGGCACCAACACCTCCCACGGGACCAATGTAACTCGTAGGAACTGACCCCGCGGCCGCGGGTCTCCCGATTTGAGAGTACGACTGTAATTTGCATATTTCTATACTTAGGCTTAAAAACATGACGTGAGAGGGTGAAAACTCGAAACATCCCTCGAACGGCACCGTAGGTGGCACCAACACCTCCCACGGGATCAATGTAACTCGTAGGTACTGACCCCGCAACCGCTGGACTCTCGGTTTGAGAATACGACGGTAATTTGCATATTTCTAGACTTAAGCATAAAAAAGAACGTTAGAGGGTGAAAACTCGAAACAACCCCTGAATGGCCCCGTGGGTGGCACCAACACCTCCCACGGGACCAATGTAACTCGTAGGAGCTGACCCCATAGCCGCGGGACTCCCGATTTGAGAATTCGATAATAGTTTGTATATTTCTAGACTTAGACTTAAAAACATGACGTTAGAGGGTGAAACTCGAAACAGCCCACGAGCGGCCACGTGGGTGGCACCAACACCTCCCACGGGACATATGTAACTCGTAGGTACTGACCCCGCAATCGTTGGACTCCCGGTTTCAGAATACGACGGTAATTTTCATATTTCTAGACTTAGGCTTAAAAACATGACGTTAGAGGGTGAAGACTCGAAAGATCCCTCGAACGGCACCGTGGGTGGCACCAACACCTCCCACGGGACCAATGTAACTCGTAGGTACTGACCTTGCAATCGCGGGACTCCCGATTTGAGAATTCGATAATAATTTGTATAATTCTAGACTTGGGCTTAAAAACAGGACGTTAGAGGGTGAAAACTCGAAACAGCCCACGAACGGCCCTGTGGGTGGCACCAACACCTCCCACGGGACCAATGTAACTCGTAGGAACTGATCCCGTAACTGCGGGTCTCCCGATTTGTGAGTACGACTGTAATTGGCATATTTCTAGACTTAGGCTTAAAAACATGACGTTAGAGGGTGAAAACTCGAAACATCCCCCGAACGGCATCGTGCGTGGCACCAACACCACCCACGGGACTAATGTAACTCGTAGTAACTGACCCCACCGCCGCGGGACTCCCGATCTGAGATTCGATAATAATTTGTATAATTCTAGACTTAGGCTTAAAAACATGACATTAGAGGGTGAAAACTCAAAACAACCCCACGAACGGCCACGTGGGTGGCACCAACACCTACCACGAGACCAATGTAACTCGTAGGATCTGACCCTGCAGCCGCGGGTCTCCCGATTTGAGAGTACGACAATAATTTGTATATTTCTAGACTTAGGCTTAAAAATATGACGTTAGAGGGTAAAAACTCAAAACAGCCCTCAAACGGCCCCGTGGGTGGCACGAACACCTCCCACGGGACCAATGTAACTCGTAGAAACTGACCCCACAGCCGCGGGTCTCCCAATTTGAGAGTACGACTGTAATTTGTATATTTCTAGACTTAGGCTTAAAAACATGATGTTATAGGGTAAAAACTCGAAACATCCCTCAAACGGCCCCGTGGGTGGCACGGACACCTCCCACGGGACCAATGTAACTCATAGAAACTGATCCCACAACCGCGTGTCTCCCGATTTGAGAGTACGACAGTAATTTGCATATTTCTAGACATAGGCCTAAAAACATGACGTTAGAGGGTGAAAACTCGAAACAGCCACCAAACAGCCCCGTGGGTGGCACCGACACCAACAACGGGACCAACGTAACCCGTAGGAACTGACCCCGTAGCCGCGGGTCTCCCGGTTTGGGAATTCTATAATAATTTGTATATTTATAGACTTAGGCTTAAAAAGATGATTTTAGAGTGTGAAAACTTGAAACAGCCCCCGAACGGCCACGTGGGTGGCACCAACACCTTCCACGGGACCAATGTAACTCGTACGACTGACACCACAGCCGCGAGTCTCTTGATTTGATAGTAGAACGAAAATTTGTATATTTCTAGACTTAGGCTTAAAAATATGACATTAGAGGGTAAAAACTCGAAACATCCCCAAATGGCCCCGTGGGTGGCACAAACACCTCCCACGGGACCAATGTAACTCGTAGAAACTCATCCCGCGGCCGCGGGTCTCCCGATTTGAGAGTACAACAGTATTTTGCATATTTCTAGACTTAGGCTTAAAAACAAGACGTTAGAGGGTGAAGACTCAAAAGATCCCCCGAACGGCACCGTGGGTGGTACCAACACCTCCCACGGGACAAATATAACTCGTAGGTACTGACCCCGCAACCGCGGGACTCCCGATTTGAGAATTCGATAATAATTTGTATATTTATAGACTTAGGATTAAAAACATTATGTTAGAGGGTGAAAACTCGAAACAGCCCACGAACGGCCACGTGGGTGGCATCAACACCTGCCACGGGACCAATGTAACTCGTAGAAACTGACCCCGCGGGTCTCCCGATTTGAGAGTACGGCAGTAATTTGCATATTTCTAGACTTAGGCTTAAAAACATGACGTTTGAGGGTGAAGACTCGAAACATCCCTCGAACGGCACCGTGGGTGGCACCAACACCTCCCACGGGACCAATGTAATTCGTAGGTACTGACCTTGCAATCGCGGGACTCCCGATTTGAGAATTCGATAATAATTTGTATAATTCTAGACTTGGGCTTAAAAACATGACGTTAGAGGGTGAAACCTCGAAACAGCCCCCGAACGGCCACGTGGTTGGCACCAACACCTCCCACGGGACCAATGTAACTCGTAGGAACTGACCCCGCAGCCGCGGGTCTCCCGATTTGAGAGTAGGATGGTAATTTGCATATTTCTAGACTTAGGCTTAAAAACATGACGTTAGAGGGTAAAAGCTCAAAACATCCCCCGAATGATCTCGTGGGTGGCACCAACACCTCCCACGGGACCAATGTAACTCGTAGTAACTGACCCCACAGGCGCGGGACTCCCGATCTGAGAATTTGATAATAATTTGTATAATTCTAGACTTAGGCTTAAAAAGATGGCATCTGAGGGTGAAAACTCGAAACAGCCCCCGAACGGCCACGTGGGTGGCACTAACACCTCCCTCGGGACAAATGTAACTCGTAGGAAGTGACCCCGCAGCCGCGGGTCACCCGATTTGAGAGTACCATGGTAATTTGCATATTTCTAGACTTTGGCTTAAAAACATGACGTTAGAGGGTAAAAACTGGAAACAACCCCCAAACGACCCCGTGGGTGGCACCAACACCTCCCAAGGGACCAATGTAACTCGTAGAAACTGACCCCGCAGCCGTGGGTCTCCCGATTTCAGAGTACGATAGTATTTTGCATATTTCTAGACTTAGGCTTAAAAACAAGACGTTAGAGGGTGAAGACTAAAAAGATCCCCCGAACGGCACCGTGGGTGGTACCAAACTGCCCTGTGCGTGGCACCAACACATCCCACTGGACCAACGTAACTCATAGAAACTGACCCCATAGTCGCGGGTCTCCCGGTTTGAGAGTACAATGGTAATTTGCATATTTCTAGACTTAGGCTTAAAAATATGACGTTAGAGGGTAAAAATTCGAAACATCCCCAAACGGCCCCGTGGGTGGCCCAAACACCTCCCACGGGACCAATGTAACTCGTAGAAACTGACCCCGCGGCCGCGGGTCTCCCGATTTGAGAGTACGGCAGTAATTTGCATATTTCTAGACTTAGGCTTAAAAACATGACGTTTGAGGGTGAAGACTCGAAACATCCCTCGAACGGCACCGTGGGTGGCACCAACACCTCCCACGGGACCAATGTAATTCGTAGGTACTGTCCCCGCAATCGCGGGACTCCCGATTTGAGAATTCGATAATAATTTGTATAATTCTATACTTAGGCTTAAAAACATGACATTAGAGGGTGAAAACTCAAAACAACCCCCGAACGGCCACGTGGGTGGCACCATCACCTACCATAGGACCAATGTAACTCGTAGGAACTGACCCCGCAGCCGCGGGTCTGCCGATTTGAGAGTAAGACAATAATTTGTATATTTCTTGACTTAGCCTTAAAAACATGACGTTAGAGGGTGAAGACTCGAAAGATCCCTCGAACGGCACTGTGGGTGGCACCAACACCTCCCACGGGACCAATGTAACACGTAGGTACTGACCCTGCAATCGCGGGACTCCTGATTTGAGAATTCGATAATAATTTGTATAATTCTAGACTTGGGCTTAAAAACATGACGTTAGAGGGTGAAACCTCGAAACAGCCCCCGAACGGCCACGTGGTTGGCACCAACACCTCCCACGGGACCAATGTAACTCGTAGGAACTGACCCCGCAGCCGCGGGTCTCCCGATTTGAGAGTAGGATGGTAATTTGCATATTTCTAGACTTAGGCTTAAAAACATGACGTTAGAGGGTAAAAGCTCAAAACATCTCCCGAATGATCTCGTGGGTGGCACCAACACCTCCCACGGGACCAATGTAACTCGTAGTAAGTGACCCCACAGCCGCGGGTCTCCCGATTTGTGAGTACGACTGTAATTTGCATATTTCTAGACTTAGGCTTAAAAACATGACGTTAGAGGGTGAAAACTCAAAACATCCCCCGAACGGTACCGTGCGTGGCACCAACACCACCCACGGGACCAATGTAACTCGTAGGAACTGACCCCACAGCCGCGGGACTCCCGATCTGAGAATTCGATAATAATTTGTATAATTCTAGACTTAGGCTTAAAAAGATGGCATCTGAGGGTGAAATCTCGAAACAGTCCCCGAATGGCCCCGTGGGTGGCACCAACACCTCCCACGGGACGAATGTAACTCGTAGGAACTGAACCCACAGGCGCGGGACTCCCAACTTGAGAATTCGATAATAATTTGTATATTTCTTGACTTAGTCTTAAAAACATGACGTTAGAGGGTGAAAACTCAAAACATCCCCCGAACGGCCACGTGGGTGGCACTAACACCTCCCTCGGGACAAATGTAACTCGTAGGAACTGACCCCGCAGCCACGGGTCTCCCGATTTGAGAGTACGATAGTAATTTGCATATTTCTAGACTTTGGCTTAAAAACATGACGTTAGAGGGTAAAAACTGGAAACAACCCCCAAACGACCCCGTGGGTGGCACCAACACCTCCCAAGGCACCAATGTAACTCGTAGAAACTGACCCCGCAGCCGTGGGTCTCCCGATTTCAGAGTAAGATAGTATTTTGCATATTTCTAGACTTCGGCTTAAAAACATGACGTTAGAGAGTGAAAACTCGAAACATCCCCCGAACGGCCCCATGGGTGGCACGAACACCTTTCACGGGACCAGTGTAACTCGTAGGAACCGACCCCTCAACCGCGAGACTCCCGATTTGAGAATACGACGGTAATTTGCATATTTCTGGACTTAGGCATAAAAACAAGATGTTTGAGGGTGAAAACTCAAAACAACCCTCGAACGGCCCCGTGGGTGGCACCTACACCTCCCACGGGACCAATGTTACTCGTAGGAACTGACCCCACAGCCGCGGGACTCCCGATTTGAGAATTCAATAAGAATTTGTATATTTATAGACTTATGCTTAAAAACATGACGTTAGAGGGTAAAAACTCAAAACATCCCCCGAACGATCTCGTGGGTGGCACCAACACCTCCCACGGGACCAATGTAACTCATAGTAACTGACCCCGCAGCCGCGGGTCTGCCAATTTGAGCGTACGACTGTAATTTGCATATTTCTAGACTTTGGTTTAAAAACATGACGTTAGAGGGTGAAAACTCAAAACTTCCCCGAACGGCAACGTGGGTGGCACCAACACCACCCACGGGACCAATGTAACTCGTATTAACTGACCCCAAAGCCGCGGGACTCTCGATCTGAGAATTCAATAATAATTTGTATAATTCTAGACTTAGGCTTAAAAACATGACGTTAGAGGGTTAAAACTCGAAACACCCCCCAAACTGCCCTGTGGGTGGCACCAACACCTCCCACTGGACCAACGTAACTCATAGAAACTGACCCCATAGTCGCGGGTCTCCCGGTTTGACAGTACAATGGTAATTTGAATATTTCTAGACTTAGGCTTAAAAATATGACGTTAGAGGGTAAAATCTCGAAACATCCCCAAACGGCCCCGTGGGTGGCACAAAAACCTCCCACGGGACCAATGTAACTCGTAGAAACTGACCCCGCGGCCGCGGGTCTCCCGATTTGAGAGTACGGCAGTAATTTGCATATTTCTAGACTTACGCTTAAAAACATGACGTTTGAGGGTGAAGACTCGAAACATCCCTCGAACGGAACCGTGGGTGGCACCAACACCTCCCACGGGACCAATGTAACTCGTAGGTACTGACCCCGCAATCGCGGGACTCCCGATTTGAGAATTTGATAATAATTTGTATAATTCTAGACTTAGGCTTAAAAACATGACGTTAGAGGGTGAAACCTCGAAACAGCCCCCGAACGGCCATGTGGTTGGCACCAACACCTCCTACGGGACCAATGTAACTCGTAGGAATTGACCCCGCAGCCGCGGGTCTCCCGATTTGAGAGTAGGATGGTAATTTACATATTTCTAGACTTAGGCTTAAAAACATGACATTAGAGGGTAAAAACTCAAAACATCGCTCGAACGATCTCGTGGGTTGCACCAACACCTCCCACTGGACCAATGTAACTCGTAGTAACTGATCCCGCTGCCGCGGGTCTCCCGATTTGTGAGTACGACTGTAATTTGCAAATTTCTAGACTTAGGCTTAAAAACATGATGTTAGAGGGTAAAAACTGGAAATAACCAAACGGCCCCGTGGGTGGCACCAACACCTCCCAAGGGACCAATGTAACTCGTAGAAACTGACCCCGTAGCCGCGGGTCTCCCGATTTCAAAGTACGATAGTATTTTGCATATTTCTAGACTTCGGCTTAAAAACATGACGTTAGAGAGTGAAAACTCGAAACATCCCTCGAACGGCCCCATGGGTGGCACGAACACCTTCCACGGGACCAGTGTAACTCGTAGGAACCGACCCCTCAACCGCGAGACTCCCGATTTGAGAATACGACGGTAATTTGCATATTTCTAGACTTAGGCATAAAAACAAGATGTTTGAGGGTGAAAACTCAAAACAACCCTCGAACGGCCCCGTGGGTGGCACCTACACCTCCCACGGGACCAATGTTACTCGTAGGAACTGACCCCACAGCCGCGGGACTCCCGATTTGAGAATTCAATAAGAATTTGTATATTTATAGACTTATGCTTAAAAACATGACGTTAGAGGGTGAAAACTCGAAAAATCCTCCGAACGGCACCGTGGGTGGCACCAACACCTCCAACGGGACAAATATAACTCGTAGGTACTGACCCCGCAACCGCGGGACTCCCGATTTGATAATTCGATAATAATTTGTATATTTATAGACTTAGGATTAAAAACATTATGTTAGAGGGTGAAAACTCAAAACAGCCCACGAACGGCCACGCGGGTGGCATCAACACCTGCCACGGGACCAATGTAACTCGTAGGAACTCACCCCGCAGCGGCGGGTCTCCCGATTTGAGAGTAGGACGTTAATTTGCATATATCTAGACTTAGTCTTAAAAACATGACGTTAGAGGGTAAAAACTCAAAACATCCCCCGAACGATCTCGTGGGTGGCACCAACACCTCCCACGGGACCAATGTAACCCATAGTAACTGACCCCGCAGCCGCGGGTCTGCCAATTTGAGCGTACGACTGTAATTTGCATATTTCTAGACTTAGGTTTAAAAACATGACGTTAGAGGGTGAAAACTCGAAACTTCCCCGAACGGCACCGTGGGTGGCACCAACACCTCCCACGGGACCAATGTAACTTGTAGAAACTGACCCCGCAGTCGCGGGTCTCCCGATTTCAGAGTACGATAGTATTTTGCATATTTATACACTTAGGCCTAAAAACAAGACTTTAGAGGGTGAAGACTCGAAAGATCCCCCGAACAGCACCGTGGGTGGCATCAACACCTGCCACGGCAAAAATGTAACTCGTAGGAACTGACCCCGCAGCCGCGGGTCTTTCGATTTGAGAGTAGGACGGTAATTTGCCTATTTCTAGACTTAGGCTTAAAAACATGACGTTAGAGGGTGAAAACTCGAAACATCCCCCGAACGGCACCGTGCGTGGCACCAACACCACCCACGGGACAAATGTAACTCGTAGGAACTGACCCCACAGCCGCGGGACTCCCGATCTGAGAATTCGATAATAATTTGTATAATTCTAGACTTAGGCTTAAAAACATGGCATTTGAGTGTGAAAAGTCAAAACAGCCCCCGAACGGCCACGTGGGTGGCACTAACACCTCCCTCGGGACAAATGTAACTCGTAGGAACTGACCCCGTAGCCGCGGGTCTCCCTATTTGAGAGTACGATGGTAATTTGCATATTTCTAGACTTTGGCTTAAAAACATGACGTTAGAGGGTAAAAACTGGAAATAACCAAACGGCCCCGTGGGTGGCACCAACACCTCCCAAGGGACCAATGTAACTCGTAGAAACTGACCCCGTAGCCGCGGGTCTCCCGATTTCAGAGTACGATAGTATTTTGCATATTTCTAGACTTCGGCTTAAAAACGTGACGTTAGAGAGTGAAAACTCGAAACATCCCCCGAACGGCCCCATGGGTGGCACGAACACCTTCCACGGGACCAGTGTAACTCGTAGGAACCGACCCCTCAACCGCGAGACTCCCGATTTGAGAATACGACGGTAATTTGCATATTTCTAGACTTAGGCATAAAAACAAGATGTTTGAGGGTGAAAACTCAAAACAACCCTCGAACGGCCCCGTGGGTGGCACCTACACCTCCCACGGGACCAATGTTACTCGTAGGAACTGACCCCACAGCTGCGGGACTCCCGATTTGAGAATTCAATAAGAATTTGTATATTTATAGACTTATGCTTAAAAACATGACGTTAGAGGGTGAAAACTCGAAAAATCCTCCGAACGGCACAGTGGGTGGCACCAACACCACCCACGGGACCAATGTAACTCGTAGGAACTGACCCCACAGCCGCGGGACTCCCGATCTGAGAATTCGATAATAATTTGTATAATTCTAGACTTAGGCTTAAAAACATGGCATTTGAGGGTGAAAACTCGAAACAGCTCCCGAACGGCCCCGTGGGTGGCACTAACACCTCCCAAGGGACGAATGTAACTCGTAGGAACTGAACCCACAGCCGCGGGACTCCCAACTTGAGAATTGGATAATAATTTTTATATTTCTTGACTTAGGCTTAAAAATATTACGTTAGAGGGTGAAAACTCGAACCAGCCCCCGAACGGCCACGTGGATGGCACCAAAACCTCCCTCGGGACAAATGTAACTCGTAGGAATTGACCCCCCATCCGCGGGTCTCCCAATTTGAGAGTACGATGGTAATTTGCATATTTCTAGACTTAGGGTTAAAAACATGACGTTAGAGGGTAAAAACTCGGAACAACCGCCAAACGGCCCCGTGGGTGGCACCAACACCTCCCAAGGGACCAATGTAACTCATAGAAACTGACCCTGCAGCCGCGGGTCTCCCGATTTCAGAGTACGATAGTATTTTGTATATTTATAGACTTAGGTTTAAAACATGACGTTGGAGGGTAAAAACTCAAAACATCCCCCGAACGATCTCGTGGGTGGCACCAACACCTCCCACGGGACCAATGTAACTCATAGTAACAGACCCCGCAGCCACTGGTCTGCCGATTTGAGAGTACGACTCTAATTTTCATATTTCTAGACTTAGGCTTAAAAACATGACGTTAGAGGGTGAAAACTCGAACTTCCCCGAACGGCATCGTGGGTGGCACCAAGACCACCCACGGGACCAATGTAACTCGTAGGAACTGACCCCACAGCCGCGGGGCTCTCGATCTGATAATTCAATAATAATTTGTATAATTCTAGACTTAGGCTTAAAAACATGACGTTAGACGGTGAAAACTCGAAACACCCCCCAAACTGCCCCGTGGGTGGCACCAACACCTCCCACGGGACCAACGTAACTCATACAAACTGACCCCATTGTCGGGGGTCTCCCGTTTCGAGAGTACAATGGTAATTTGCATATTTCTAGATTTAAGGAAAATATGGCATTTGAGGGTGAAAACTCGAAACAGCCTCCGAACGGCCCCGTGGGTGGCACCAACACCTCCCACGGGACCAATGTAACTCGTAACAACTGAACCCACAACCGCGGGACTCGCAACATGAGAATTCGATAATAATTTGTATATTTCTTGACTTAGACCTAAAAACATGACGTTAGAGGGTGAAAACTCGAAACAGCCCCCTAACTACCACATGGGTGGCACCAACACCTCCCACGGGACCAATGTAAGTCGTAGGAAATGACCCCGCAGCCGCGGGTCTCCCGATTTGAGAGTACGACGATAATTTGTATACTTCTAGACTTAGGCTTAAAAGCATGACGTTAGAGTGTAAAAACTCGAAACAGCCACCAATCGGCCCAGTGGGTGGCACCAACACCTCCCACGGGACCAATGTAACTTGTAGAAACTGACCCCGTAGTCGCGGGTCTCCCGATTTTAGAGTACGATAGTATTTTGCATATTTATAGACTTAGGCCTAAAAATAAGACTTTAGAGGGTGAAGACTCGAAAGATCCCCCGAACAGCACCGTGGGTGGCATCAACACCTGCCACGGAAAAAATGTAACTCGTAGGAACTGACCCCGCAGCCGCGGGTCTCCCGATTTGAGAGTAGGACGGTAATTTGCCTATTTCTAGACTTAGGCTTAAAAACATGATGTTAGAGGGTAAAAGCTCAAAACATCCCCCGAACGATCATGTGGGTGGCACCAACACCACCCACGGGACCAATGTAACTCGTAGTAACTGACCCCGCAACCGCGGGTCTCCCGATTTATGAGTACGACTGTAATTTGCATATTTCTAGACTTAGGCTTAAAAACATGACGTTAGAGGGTGAAAACTCGAAACATCCCCCGAACGGCACCGTGAGTGGCACCAACACCACCCACGGGACCAATGTAACTCGTAGGAACTGACCCCACAGCCGCGGGACTCCCGATCTGAGAATTCAATAATAATTTGTATAATTCTATACTTAGGCTTAAAAACATGACATTAGAGGGTGAAAACTCAAAACAACCCCCGAACGGCCACGTGGGTGGCACCAACACCTACCACCGGACCAATGTAACTCGTAGGAACTGACCCCGCAGCCGCGGGTCTGCCGATTTGAGAGTAAGACAATAATTTGTATATTTCTAGACTTAGGCATAAAAACATGACGTTAGAGGGTGAAAACTCGAAACATCCCCCGAACGGCACCGTGGGTGGCACCAACACCTCCCACGGGACCAATGTAACTCGTAGGAACTAACCCCACAGCCGCGGGACTCCTGATTTGAGAATTCGATAATAATTTATCTATTTCAAGACTTAAGCTTAAAAACATGATGTTAGAGGGTGAAAACTCGAAACAGCCCCCTAACGGCCACATGGGTGGCACCAACACCTCCCACGGGACCAATGTAACTCGTAGGAACTGACCCCGCAGCCGCGGGTCTGCCGATTTGAGAGTACGACGGTAATGTGTATACTTCTAGACTTAGGTTTAAAAACATGATGTTAGAGTGTAAAAACTCGAAACAGCCTCCAATCGGCCCCGTGGGTGGCAGCAACACCTCCCACGGGACCAATGTAACTCGGAGAAACTGACCCCGCAGTCGCGGGTCTCCCGATTTCAGAGTACGATAGTATTTTGCATATTTCTAGACTTATTCTTAAAAACAAGACGTTAGAGGGTGAAGACTCGAAAGATCCCCCGAACGGCACCGTGGGTGGCATCAACACCTGCCACGGGACCAATGTAACTCGTAGGTACTGACCCCACAGCCGCAGGTCTCCCGATTTGAGAGTAGGACGGTAATTTGCCTATTTCTAGACTTAGGCTTAAAAACATGACGTTATAGGGTAAAAGCTCAAAACATCCCCCGAACGATCTCGTGGGTGGCACCAACACCCCCCACGGGACCAATGTAACTCGTAGTAACTGACCTCGTAGCCGCAGGTCTCCCGATTTATGAGTACGACTGTAATTTGCATATTTCTAGACTTAGGCTTAAAAACATGACGTTAGAGGGTGAAAACTCGAAACATCCCCCGAACGGCACCGTGGGTGGCACCAACACCTCCCACGGGACCAATATAACTCGTAGGAACTGACCCCACAGCCGTGGGACTCCCGATGTGAGAATTAAATAATAATTTGTATAATTCTATACTTAGGCTTAAAAACATGACATTAGAGGGTGAAAACTCAAAACAACCCCCGAAAGGCCATGTGGGTGGCACCAACACCTACCACGGGACCAACGTAACTCGTAGGAACTGACCCTGCAGCCGCGGGTCTCCCGATTTGAGAGTACGATAATAATTTGTATATTTCTAGACTTAGGCTTAAAAACATGACGTTAGAGGGTGAAAACTCAAAACATCCCCCGAACGGCACCGTGGGTGGCCCCAACACCTCCCACGGGACAAATGTAACTCGTAGGAACTAACCCCACAGCCGCGGGACTCCCGATTTGAGAATTCGATAATAATTAGTCTATTTCTAGACTCAAGCTTATAAACATGACGCTAGAGGGTGAAAACTCGAAACAGCCCCCTAACGGCCACATGGATGGCACCAACACCTCCCACGGGACCAATGTAACTCTTAGGAATAGACCCCGCAGCCGCGGGTCTCCCAATTTGAGAGTACGACGGTAATTTGTATACTTCTAGACTAAGGCTTAAAAACATGACGTTAGAGTGTAAAAACTCGAAACAGCCCCCAATCGGCCCCGTGGGTGGCACCAACACCTCCCACGGGACCAATGCAACTCGTAGAAACTGACCCCGCAGTCGCGGGTCTCCCGATTTCAGAGTACGATAGTATTTTGCATATTTCTAGACTTAGGCTTAAAAACAAGACGATAGAGGGTGAAGACTCAAAAGATCCCCCGAACGGCACCGTGGGTGGCATCAACACCTGCCACGGGACCAATATAACTCGTAGGAACTGACCCTGCACCCGCGGGTCTCCCGAATTGAGAGTAGGACGGTAATTTGCATATTTCTAGAGTTAGGCTTAAAAACATGACATTAGAGGGTAAAAACTCAAAATATCCCCCGAACGATCTCGTGGGTGGCACCAACACCTCCCACGGGACCAATGTAACTCGTAGTAACTGACCCCGCAGTCGCGGGTCTCCCGATTTATGAGTACGACTGCAATTTGTATATTTCTCGACTTAGGCTTAAAAACATGATGTTAGAGGGTGAAAACTCGAAACATCCCCCGAACGGCACCGTGGGTGGCACCAATACCACCCACGGGACCAATGTAACCCGTAGGAACTGACCCCATAGCCGCGGGACTCCCGATCTGAGAATTCAATAATAATTTGTATAATTCTATACTTAGGCTTAAAAATATGACATTTGAGGGTCAAAACTCAAAACAACCCCCGAACGGCCACGTGGGTGGCACCAACACCTACCACGGAACCAATGTAACTCGTAGGAACTGACCCCGCAGCCGCGGGTCACCCGATTTGAGAGTACAATAATAATTTGTATATATCTAGACTTAGGCTTAAAAACATGATGTTAGAGGGTGAAAACTCGAAACATCCCCCGAACGGCACCGTGGGTGGCACCAATACCACCCACGGGACCAATGTAACTCGTAGGAACTGAACCCACAGCCGCGGGACTCCCGATCTGAGAATTCAATAATAATTTGTATAATTCTATGCTTAGGCTTAAAAACATGACATTAGAGGGTCAAAACTCAAAACAACCCCTGAACGGCCACGTGGGTGGCACCAACACCTACCACGGAACCAATGTTACTTGTAGGAACTGACCCAGCAGCCGCGGGTCTCCCGATTTGAGAGTACAACAATAATTTGTATATTTCTAGACTTAGGCTTAAAAACATGATGTTAGAGGGTGAAAACTCGAAACATCCCCCGAACGGAACCGTGGGTGGCACATATACCACCCACGGGACAAATGTAACTCGTAGGAACTGACCCCACAGCCGCGGGACTCCCAATCTGAGAATTCAATAATAATTTGTATAATTCTATACTTAGGCTTAAAAACACGACATTAGAGGGTCAAAACTCAAAACAACCCCCGAACGGCCACGTGGGTGGCACCAACACCTACCACGGAACCAATGTAACTCGTAGGAACTGACCCCGGAGCCGCGGGTATCCCGATTTGAGAGTACAACAATAATATGTATATTTCTAGACTTAGGCTTAAAAACATGATGTAAGAGGGTGAAAACTCGAAACATCCCCCGAACGGCACCGTGGGTGGCACCAACACCTCCCACGGGACCAATGTAACTCGTAGGAACTCACCCCACAGCCGCGAGACTCCCGATTTGAGAATTCAATAATAATTTGTCTATTTTTAGACTTAAGCTTAAAAATGGACGTTAGAGGGTGAAAACTCGAAATAGCCCCCTAACGGCCACATTGGGTGCACCAACACTTCCCACGAGAATGTATGTAACTCGTAGGAAATGAACCCGCAGCCGCGGGTCTCCCGATTTGAGAGTACGATGGTAATTTGTATACTTTTAGACTTAGGCTTAAAAACATGACGTTAGAGTGTAAAAACTCGAAACAGCCCCCAATCGGCCCCATGGGTGGCACCAACACCTCCCACGGGACCAATGTAACTCGTAGACACTGACCCCGCAGTCGTGGGTCTCCCGATTTCAGAGTACGATAGTATTTTGCATATTTCTAGACTTAGGCTTAAAAACAGGACGACAGAGGGTTAAGACTCGAAAGATCCCTCGAACGGCACCGTGGGTGGCATCAACACCTGCCACGGGACCAATGTAACTCGTAGGAACTGACCCTCCAGCCGCGGGTCTCCCGATTTGAGAGTAGGACGGTAATTTGCATATTTCTAGACTTAGGCTTAAAAAATTGACGTTAGACGGTAAAAACTCAAAACATCCCCCGAACGATCTCGTGGGTGGCACTAACACCTCCCACGGGACCAATGTAACTCGTAGTAACTGACCCCGCAGCCGCGGGTCTCCCGATTTATGAGTACGACTGTAATTTGCATATTTCTAGACTTAGGCTTAAAAACATGACGTTAGAGGGTGAAAACTCGAAACATCCCCCGAACGGCACCGTGGGTGGCACCAATACCACCCACGGGACCAATGTAACTCGTAGGAACTGACCCCACAGCCGCGGGACTCCCGATCTGAGAATTTAATAATAATTTGTATAATTCTATACTTAGGCTTAAAAACATGACATTAGAGGGTGAAAACTCAAAACAACCCCCGAACGGCCATGTGGGTGGCACCAACACCTACCACGGGACCAATGTAACTCGTAGGAACTGACCCTGCAGCCGCGGGTCTCCCGATTTGAGAGTACGATAATAATTTGTATATTTCTAGACTTAGGCTTAAAAACATGACGTTAGAGGGTGAAAACTCAAAACATCCCCCGAACGGCACCGTGGGTGGCCCCAACACCTCCCACGGGACAAATGTAACTCGTAGGAACTAACCCCACAGCCGCGGGACTCCCGATTTGAGAATTCGATAATAATTAGTCTATTTCTAGACTCAAGCTTATAAACATGACGTTAGAGGGTGAAAACTCGAAACAGCCCCCTAACGGCCACATGGGTGGCACCAACACCTCCCACGGGACCAATGTAACTCTTAGGAATAGACCCCACAGCCGCGGGTCTCCCAATTTGAGAGTACGACGGTATTTTGTATACTTCTAGACTTAGGCTTAAAAACATGACGTTAGAGTGTGAAAACTCGAAACAACCCCCAATCGGCCCCGTGGGTGGCACCAACACCTCCCACGGGACCAATGTAACTCGTAGAAACTGACCCCGCAGTCGTGGGTCTCCCGATTTCAGAGTATGATAATATTTTGCATATTTCTAGACTTAGGCTTAAAAACAAGACGATAGAGGGTGAAGACTCGAAAGATCCCGGAACGGCACCGTGGGTGGCATCAACACCTGCCACGGGACCAATGTAACTCGTAGGAACTGACCCTGCAGCCGCGGGTCTCCCAATTTGAGAGTAGGATGGTAATTTGCATATTTCTAGAGTTAGGCTTAAAAACATGACATTAGAGGGTAAAAACTCTAAAATATCCCCCGAACGATCTCGTGGGTGGCACCAACACCTCCCACGGGACCAATGTAACTCGTAGTAACTGACCCCGCAGTCGCGGGTCTCCCGATTTATGAGTACGACTGTAATTTGTATATTTCTTGACTTAGGCTTAAAAACATGACGTTAGAGGGTGAAAACTCGAAACATCCCCCGAACGGCACCGTGGGTGGCACCAATACCACCCACGGGACCAATGTAACTCGTAGGAACTGACCCCACAGCCGCGGGACTCCCGATCTGAGAATTCAATAATAATTTGTATAATTCTATACTTAGGCTTAAAAACATGACATTAGAGGGTCAAAACTCAAAACAACCCCCGAACGGCCACGTGGGTGGCACCAACACCTACCACGGAACCAATGTAACTCGAAGGAACTGACCCCGCAGCCGCGGGTCTCCCGATTTGAGAGTACAACAATAATTTGCATATTTCTAGACTTAGGCTTAAAAAATTGACGTTAGACGGTAAAAACTCAAAACATCCCCCGAACGATCTCGTGGGTGGCACTAACACCTCCCACGGGACCAATGTAACTCGTAGTAACTGACCCCGCAGCCGCGGGTCTCCCGATTTATGAGTACGACTGTAATTTGCATATTTCTAGACTTAGGCTTAAAAACATGACGTTAGAGGGTGAAAACTCGAAACATCCCCCGAACGGCACCGTGGGTGGCACCAATACCACCCACGGGACCAATGTAACTCGTAGGAACTGACCCCACGGCCGCGGGACTCCCGATCTGAGAATTTAATAATAATTTGTATAATTCTATACTTAGGCTTAAAAACATGACATTAGAGGGTGAAAACTCAAAACAACCCCCGAACGGCCATGTGGGTGGCACCAACACCTACCACGGGACCAATGTAACTCGTAGGAACTGACCCTGCAGCCGCGTGTCTCCCGATTTGAGAGTACGATAATAATTTGTATATTTCTAGACTTAGGCTTAAAAACATGACGTTAGAGGGTGAAAACTCAAAACATCCCCCGAACGGCACCGTGGGTGGCCCCAACACCTCCCACGGGACAAATGTAACTCGTAGGAACTAACCCCACAGCCGCGGGACTCCCGATTTGAGAATTCGATAATAATTAGTCTATTTCTAGACTCAAGCTTATAAACATGACGTTAGAGGGTGAAAACTCGAAACAGCCCCCTAACGGCCACATGGGTGGCACCAACACCTCCCACGGGACCAATGTAACTCTTAGGAATAGACCCCGCAGCCGCGGGTCTCCCAATTTGAGAGTACGACGGTATTTTGTATACTTCTAGACTTAGGCTTAAAAACATGACGTTAGAGTGTGAAAACTCGAAACAACCCCCAATCGGCCCCGTGGGTGGCACCAACACCTCCCACGGGACCAATGTAACTCGTAGAGAATGACCCCGCAGTCGTGGGTCTCCCGATTTCAGAGTATGATAATATTTTGCATATTTCTAGACTTAGGCTTAAAAACAAGACGATAGAGGGTGAAGACTCGAAAGATCCCGGAACGGCACCGTGGGTGGCATCAACACCTGCCACGGGACCAATGTAACTCGTAGGAACTGACCCTGCAGCCGCGGGTCTCCCAATTTGAGAGTAGGATGGTAATTTGCATATTTCTAGAGTTAGGCTTAAAAACATGACATTAGAGGGTAAAAACTCTAAAATATCCCCCGAACGATCTCGTGGGTGGCACCAACACCTCCCACGGGACCAATGTAACTCGTAGTAACTGACCCCGCAGTCGCGGGTCTCCCGATTTATGAGTACGACTGTAATTTGTATATTTCTTGACTTAGGCTTAAAAACATGACGTTAGAGGGTGAAAACTCGAAACATCCCCCGAACGGCACCGTGGGTGGCACCAATACCACCCACGGGACCAATGTAACTCGTAGGAACTGACCCCACAGCCGCGGGACTCCCGATCTGAGAATTCAATAATAATTTGTATAATTCTATACTTAGGCTTAAAAACATGACATTAGAGGGTCAAAACTCAAAACAACCCCCGAACGGCCACGTGGGTGGCACCAACACCTACCACGGAACCAATGTAACTCGTAGGAACTGACCTCGCAGCCGCGGGTCTCCCGATTTGAGAGTACAACAATCATTTGTATATTTCTAGACTTAGGCTTAAAACCATGATGTTAGAGGGTGAAAACTCGAAACATCCCCCGAACGGCACCGTGGGTGGCACCAATACCACCCACGGGACCAATGTAACTCGTAGGAACTGACCCCACAGCCGCGGGACTCCCGATCTGAGAATTCAATAATAATTTGTATAATTCTATACTTAAGCATAAAAACATGACATTAGAGGGTCAAAACTCAAAACAACCCCCGAACGGCCACGTGGGTGGCACCAACACCTACCACGGAACCAATGTAACTCGAAGGAACTGACCCCGCAGCCGCGGGTCTCCCGATTTGAGAGTACAACAATAATTTGTATATTTCTAGACTTAGGCTTAAAAACATGATGTTAGAGGGTGGAAACTAGAAACATCCCCCCAACGGCACCGTGGTTGGCACCAATACCACCCACGGAACCAATGTAACTCGTAGGAACTGACCCCACAGCCGCGGGACTCCCGATCTGAGAATTCAATAATAATTTGTATAATTCTATACTTAGGCTTAAAAACATGACATTAGAGGGTCAAAACTCAAAACAACCCACGAACGGCCACGAGGGTGGCACCAACACCTACCACGGATCCAATGTAACTCGTAGGAACTGACCCCGCAGCCGTGGGTCTCCCAATTTGAGAGTACAACAATAATTTGTATATTTCTAGACTTAGGCTTAAAAACATGATGTTAGAGGGTGAAAACTCGAAACATCTCCCGAACGGCACCCTGGGTGGCACCAACACCTCCCACGGGACCAATGTAACTCGTAGGAACTCACCCCAGAGCCGCGAGACTCCCGATTTGAGAATTCGATAATAATTTGTCTATTTTTAGACTTAAGCTAAAAAACATGACGTTAGAGGGTGAAAACTCGAAATAGCCCCCTAACGGCCACATTGGGTGCACCAACACCTCCCACGAGACCAATGTAACTCGTACGAACTGAACCCGCAGCCGCGGGTCTCCCGATTTGAGAGTACGACGGTAATTTGTATACTTCTGGACTTAGGCTTAAAAACATGACGTTAGAGTGTAAAAAATCGAAACAGCCCCCAATCGGCCCCGTGGGTGGCACCAACACCTCCCACGGGACCAATGCAACTCGTAGAAACTGACCCCACAGTTGTGGGTCTCCCGATTTCAGAGTACGATAGTATTTTGCATATTTCTAGACTTAGGCTTAAAAATAAGATGATAGAGGGTGAAGACTCGAAAGATCCCCCGAACGGCACCGTGGGTGGCATCAACACCTGCCACGGGACCAATGTAACTCGTAGGAACTGACCCTGCAGCCGCGGGTCTCCCGAATTGAGAGTAGGACGGTAATTTTCATATTTCTAGACTTAGGCTTAAAAACATGACGTTCGATGGTAAAAACTCAAAACATCCCCCGAACGATCTCGTGGGTGGCACCAACACCTCCCACGGGACCAATGTAACTCGTAGTAACTGACCCCGCAGCTGCGGGTCTCCCGATTTTTGAGTATGACTGTAATTTGCTTATTTCTAGACTTAGGCTTAAAAACACGACGTTAGAGGGTGAAAACTCGAAACATCCCACGAACGGCACCGTGGGTGGCACTAATACCACCCACGGGAGCAATGTAACTCGTAGGAACTGACCCCACAGCCGCGGGACTCCCGATCTGAGAATTCGATAATAATTTGTATAATTCTATACTTAGGCTTAAAAACATGACATTAGAGGGTCAAAACTCAAAACAACCCCCGAACGGCCACGTGGGTGGCACCAACACCTACCACGGAAATAATGTAACTCGTAGGAACTGAGCCCGCAGCCGCGGGTCTCCCGATTTGAGAGTACAACAATAATTTGTATATTTCTAGACTTAGGCTTAAAAACATGACGATAGAGGGTGAAAACTAGAAACATCCCACGAACGGCACCGTGGGTGGCAGCAATACCACCCACGGGACCAATGTAAATCGTAGGAACTGACCCCACAGCCGCGGGACTCCCGATCTGAGAATTCAATAATAATTTGTATAATTCTATACTTGGGCTTAAAAACATGACATTAGAGGGTCAAAACTCAAAACAACCCCCGAACGGCCACGTGGGTGGCACCAACACCTACCACGGAACCAATGTTACTCGTAGGAACTGACCCCGCAGCCACGGGTCTCCCGATTTGAGAGTACACCAATAATTTGTATATTTCTAGACTTAGGCTTAAAAACATGATGTTAGAGGGTGAAAACTCGAAACATCCCCCGAACGGCACCCTGGGTGGCACCAACACCTCCCACGGGACCAATGTAACTCGTAGGAACTCACCCCAGAGCCGCGAGACTCCCGATTTGAGAATTCGATAATAATTTGTCTATTTTTAGACTTAAGCTAAAAAACATGACGTTAGAGGGTGAAAACTCGAAATAGCCCCCTAACGGCCACATTGGGTGCACCAACACCTCCCACGAGACCAATGTAACTCGTACGAACTGAACCCGCAGCCGCGGGTCTCCCGATTTGAGAGTACGACGGTAATTTTTATACTTCTAGACTTAGGCTTAAAAACATGACGTTAGAGTGTAAAAAATCGAAACAGCCCCCAATCGGCCCCGTGGGTGGCACCAACACCTCCCACGGGACCAATGCAACTCGTAGAAACTGACCCCACAGTTGTGGGTCTCCCGATTTCAGAGTACGATAGTATTTTGCATATTTCTAGACTTAGGCTTAAAAATAAGATGATAGAGGGTGAAGACTCGAAAGATCCCCCGAACGGCACCGTGGGTGGCATCAACACCTGCCACGGGACCAATGTAACTCGTAGGAACTGACCCTGCAGCCGCGGGTCTCCCGAATTGAGAGTAGGACGGTAATTTTCATATTTCTAGACTTAGGCTTAAAAACATGACGTTCGATGGTAAAAACTCAAAACATCCCCCGAACGATCTCGTGGGTGGCACCAACACCTCCCACGGGACCAATGTAACTCGTAGTAACTGACCCCGCAGCTGCGGGTCTCCCGATTTTTGAGTATGACTGTAATTTGCATATTTCTAGACTTAGGCTTAAAAACACGATGTTAGAGGGTGAAAACTCGAAACATCCCCCGAACGGCACCGTGGGTGGCACTAATACCCACCTCGGGAGCAATGTAACTCGTAGGAACTGACCCCACAGCCGCGGGACTCCCGATCTGAGAATTCAATAATAATTTGTATAATTCTATACTTAGGCTTAAAAACATGACATTAGAGGGTCAAAACTCAAAACAACCCCCGAACGGCCACGTGGGTGGCACCAACACCTACCACGGAAATAATGTAACTCGTAGGAACTGAGCCCGCAGCCGCGGGTCTCCCGATTTGAGAGTACAACAATAATTTGTATATTTCTAGACTTAGGCTTAAAAACATGACGATAGAGGGTGAAAACTAGAAACATCCCACGAACGGCACCGTGGGTGGCAGCAATACCACCCACGGGACCAATGTAAATCGTAGGAACTGACCCCACAGTCGCGGGACTCCCGATCTGAGAATTCAATAATAATTTGTATAATTCTATACTTGGGCTTAAAAACATGACATTAGAGGGTCAAAACTCAAAACAACCCCCGAACGGCCACGTGGGTGGCACCAACACCTACCACGGAACCAATGTTACTCGTAGGAACTGACCCCGCAGCCACGGGTCTCCCGATTTGAGAGTACACCAATAATTTGTATATTTCTAGACTTAGGCTTAAAAACATGATGTTAGAGGGTGAAAACTCGAAACATCCCCCGAACGGCACCGTGGGTGGCACCAACACCTCCCACGGGACCAATGTAACTCGTAGGAACTCACCCCAGAGCCGCGAGACTCCCGATTTGAGAATTCGATAATAATTTGTCTATTTTTAGACTTAAGCTTAAAAACATGACGTTAGAGGGTGAAAACTCAAAATAGCCCCCTAACGGCCACATTGGGTGCACCAACACCTCCCACGAGACCAATGTAAATCGTAGGAACTGAACCCGCAGCCGCGGGTCTCCCGATTTGAGAGTACGACGGTAATTTGTATAATTCTAGACTTGGGCTTAAAAACATTACGTTAGAGGGTCAAAACTCAAAACAACCCCCGAACGGCCACGTGGGTGGCACCAACACCTACCACGAAACCAAGGTAACTCGTAGGAACTGACCCCGCAGCCGCGGGTCTCCCGATTTGAGAGTACAACAATAATTTGTATATTTCTAGACTTAGGGTTAAAACATGACGTTAGAGGGTGAAAACTAGAAACATCCCCCGAACGGCACCGTGGGTTGCACCAATACCACCCACGGGACCAATGTAACTCGTAGGAACTGACCCCACAGCCGCGGGACTCCCGATCTGAGAATTCAATAATAATTTGTATAATTCTATACTTAGGCTTAAAAACATGACATTAGAGGGTCAAAACTCAAAACAACCCCCGAACGGCCACGTGGGTGGCACCAACACCTACCACGGAACCAATGTAACTTGTAGGAACTGACCCCGCAGCCGCGGGTCTCCCGATTTGAGAGTACAACAATAATTTGTATATTTCTAGACTTAGGCTTAAAAACATGATGTTAGAGGGTGAAAACTTGAAACATCCCCCGAACGGCACCGTGGGTGGCACCAACACCTCCCACGGGACCAATGTAACTCGTAGGAACCCACCCCACAGCCGCGAGACTCCCGATTTGAGAATTCAATAATAATTTGTCTATTTTTAGACTTAATCTTAAAAACATGACGTTAGAGGGTGAAAACTCAAAATAGCCCCCTAACGGCCACATTGGGTGCACCAACACCTCCCACGAGACCAATGTAACTCGTAGGAACTGAACCCGCAGCCGCGGGTCTCCCGATTTGAGAGTACGACAGTAATTTGTATACTTCTAGACTTAGGCTTAAAAACATGACGTTAGAGTGTAAAAACTCGAAACAGCCCCCAATCGGCCCCGAGGGTGGCACCAACACCTCCCACGGGACCAATGTAACTCGTAGAAACTGACACATCAGTCGCGGGTCTTCCGATTTCAGAGTACGATAGTATTTTGCATATTTCTAGACTTAGGCTTAAAAACAAGGCGTTAGAGGGTGAAGACTCGAAAGATCCCCCGAATGGCACCTTGGGTGGCATCAACACCTGCCACGGGACCAATGTAACTCGTAGGAACTGACCCCGCAGCCGCGGGACTCCCGATTTGAGAGTAGGATGGTAATTTGAATATTTCTAGACTTAGGCTTAAAAACATGACCTTAGAGTGTGAAAACTCGAAACAGCCCCCGAACGGCCACGTGGGTGGCACCAACACCTCCCACGTGACCAATGTAACTCGTAGGAACTGACCCCATAATCGCGGGACTCCCGATTTCTAAATTCGATAAAAATTTGTATATTTCTAGACTTAGGCTTAAAAACATGATGTTAGAGGGTGAAAACTCGAAACAACCCACGAACGGCCACGTGGGTGGGACCAACACCTCCCACGGGACTAATGTAACTCGTAGGAACTGACCCCGCAGCCGCGGGTATACCGATTTGAGAGTATGACAGTAATTTGTATATTTCTAGACTTAGGCTTAAAAACATGACGTTAGAGGCTAAAAACTCTAAACAACCCTCAAACGGCCCCATGGGTGGCACGAACACCTCCCACGGGACCAATGTAACTCGTAGAAACTGATCCCGCAGCCGCGGGTCTCCCGATTTCAGAGTACGATAGTATTTTGCATATTTCTAGACTTGGGCTTAAAAACAATGCGTTAGAGGGTGAAGACTCGAAAGATCCCCCGAATGGCACCTTGGGTGGCATCAACACCTGCCACGGGACCAATGTAACTCGTAGGAACTGACCCCGCAGCCGCGGGTCTCCCGATTTGAGAGTAGGACGGTAATTTGAATATTTCTAGACTTAGGCTTAAAAAATTGACGTTAGACGGTAAAAACTCAAAACATCCCCCGAACGATCTCGTGGGTGGCACCAACACCTCCCACGGGACCAATGTAACTGATAGTAACTGACCCCGCAGCCGCGGGTCTCCCGATTTGAGAATACGATCTTAATTTTTATACTTATAGACTTAGGATTAAAAACATTACGTTAGAGGGTGAAAACTCGAAACAGCCCACGAACGGCCACGTGGGTGGCACCAACACCTCCCACTGGACCAATGTAACTCGTAGGAACTGATCCCGCTGCCGCAGGTCTCCCGATTTGAGAGTAGGACGGTAATTTGAATATTTCTGGACTTAGGCTTAAAAACATGACGTTGGAGGGTAAAAACTCAAAGCATCCCCCGAACGATCTCGTGGGTGGCACCAATACCTCCCACGGGACAAATGTAACTCGTAGTAACTGACCCCACAGCCGCGGGACTCCCGATCTGAGAATTCGATAATAATTTGTATAATTCTAGACTTAGGCTTAAACACATGATGTTAGAGGGTGAAAACTCAAAACAACCCCCGAACGGCCATGTGGGTGGCACCAACACCTCCCACGGGACCAATGTAACTCGTAGGAACTGACCCCGCAGCCGCGGGTCTCCCGGTTTGAGAATTCGCTAATAATTTGTATATTTATAGACTTAGGCTTAAAAACATGACCTTAGAGTGTGAAAACTCGAAACAACCCCCTAACGGCCACATGGGTGGCACCAACACCTCGCACGGGACCAATGTAACTCGTAGGAATTGACCCCGCAGCTGCGTGTCTCCCGATTTGAGAGTATGAAGGTAATTTGTATACTTCTAGACTTAGGCTTAAAAACATGATGTTAGAGTGTAAAAACTCGAAACAACCCCCAATCGGCCCCGGGGGTGGCACCAACACCTCCCACGGGACCAATGTAACTCGTAGAAATTGACCCCGCAGTCGCGGGTCTCCCGATTTCAGAGTACGATAGTATTTTGCATATTTCTAGACTTAGGCTTAAAAACAAGACGTTTGAGGGTGAAGACTCGAAAGATCCCCTGAATGGCACCGTGAGTGGCATCAACACCTGCCACGGGACCAATGTAACTCGTAGGAACTGACCCCGTAGCCGCGGGTCTCCCGATTTGAGAGTAGCACGGTAATTTGAATATTTATAGACTTAGGCTTAAAAACATGACGTTAGAGGCTAAAAACTCAAAACATCCCCTGAACGATCTCGTGGGTGGCACCAGCACCTCCCACGGGACCAATGTAACTCGTAGTAACTGACCCCGCAGCCGCGGGTCTCCCGATTTGAGAATTCGATAATAATTTTTATATTTATAGACTTAGGATTAAAAACATTACGTTGGAGGGTGAAAACTCCAAACAGCCCACGAACAGCCACGTGGGTGGCACCAACACCTCCCACTGGACTAATGTCACTCGTAGGAACTGATCCCGCTGCCGCAGGTCTCCCGATTTGAGAGTAGGACGGTAATTTGCATATTTCTGGACTTAGGCTTAAAAACATGACGTTAGAGGGTAAAAACTCAAAGCATCCCCCGAACGATCTCGTGGGTGGCACCAACACCTCCCACGGGACAAATGTAACTCGTAGTAACTGACCCCACAGCCGCGGGACTCCCGATCTGAGAATTCGATAATAATTTGTATAATTCTAGATTTAGGCTTAAACACATGACGTTAGAGGGTAAAAACTCAAAACAACCCCCGAACGGCCACGTGGGTGGCACCAACACCTCCCACGGGACAATTGTAACTCGTAGGAACTGACCCCGCAGCCGCGGGTCTCCCGATTTGAGAGTACGACAATAATTTGTATATTTCTAGACATAGGCTTAAAAACATGACGTTAGAGGGTAAAAACTTGAAACAGCCCTCAAACGGCCCCGTGGGTGGCACGAACACCTCCCACAGGACCAATGTAACTCGTAGAAACTGACCCCGCAACCGCGGGTCTCCCGATTTGAGAATTCGATAATAATTTTTATATTTATAGACTTAGGATTAAAAACATTACGTTAGAGGGTGAAAACTCGAAACAGCCCACGAACGGCCACGTGGGTGGCACCAACACTCCCACTGGACAAATGTAACTCGTAGGAACTGACCCCGCTGTCGCAGGTCTCCCGATTTGAGAGTAGGACGGTAATTTGCATATTTATGGACTTAGGCTTAAAAACATGACGTTAGAGGCTAAAAACTCAAATCATCCCCCGAACGATCTCGTGGGTGGCACCAACACCTCCCACAGGACAAATGTAACTCGTAGTAACTGACCCCACAGCCGCGGGACTCCCGATCTGAGAATTCGATAATAATTTGTATAATTCTAGACTTAGGCTTAAACACATGTCGTTAGAGGGTGAAAACTCAAAACAACCCCCGAACGGCCACGTGGGTGGCACCAACACCTCCCACGGGACCAATGTAACTCGTAGAAACTGACCCCGCAGCCGCGGGTCTCCCGTTTTGAGAATCGATAATAATTTTTATATTTATAGACTTTGGATTAAAAACATTACGTTAGAGGGTGAAAACTCGAAACAACCCACGAACGGCCACGTGGGTGGCACCAACACCTCCCACGGGACCAATGTAACTCGTAGGAACTGACCCCGCTGCCGCAGGTCTCCCGATTTGAGAGTAGGACGGTAATTTGTATATTTCTAGACTTAGGCTTAAAAACATGACGTTAGAGGGTAAAAACTCAAAGCATCCCCCGAACGATCCCGTGGGTGGCACGAACACCTCCCACGGGACAAATGTTACTCGTAGTAACTGACCTCGCAGCCGCGGGTCTCCCGATTTGAGTGTACGACAGTAATTTCCAGATTTCTAGACTTAGGCTTAAAAACATGATGTTAGAGGGTGAAAACTCGAAACAGCCACCAAACATCCCCGTGGGTGGCACCAACACCAACAACGGGACCAACGTAACCCGTAGGAACTAACCCCGTAACCGCGGATCTCCCAGTTTGAGAATTCGATAATAATTTGTATATTTATAGACTTAGGCTTAAAAACATGACCTTAGAGTGTGAAAACTCGAAGCAGCCCCCGAACGGCCACGTGGGTGGCACCAACACCTCCCACGAGACCAATGTAACTCGTAGGAACTGACCCCATAGCCGCGGGACTCCCGATTTTTGAATTCGATAATAATTTGTATATTTCTAGACTTAGGCTTAAAAACATGACGTTAGAGGGTGAAAACTCAAAACAGCCCCCGAACGGCCACGTGGGTGGCACCCACACCTCCCACGGGACTAATGTAACTCGTGGGAACTGACCCCGCAGCTGCGGGTCTCCCGATTTGAGAGTATGACAGTAATTTGTATATTTCTAGACTTATGCTAAAAAACATGACTTTAGAGGGTGAAAACTCAAAACATCCACCAAACAGCCCCGTGGGTGGCACCAACACCAACAACGGGACCAACGTAACCCGTAGGAACTGACCCTGTAGCCGCGGGTCTCCCGGTTTGAGAATTCGATAATAATTTGTATATTTATAGACTTAGGCTTAAAAACATGACCTTAGAGTGTGAAAACTCGAAACAACCCCCTAACGGCCACATGGGTGGCACCAACACCTCCCACGGGACCAATGTAACTCGTAGGAATTGACCCCGCAGCCGCGGGTCTCCCGATTTGAGAGTACGAAGGTAATTTGTATACTTCTAGAATTAGGCTTAAAAACATGATGTTAGAGTGTAAAAACTCGAAACAGCCCCCAATCGGCCCAGTGGGTGGCACCAACACCTCCCACGGGACCAATGTAACTCGTAGAAACTGACCCCGCAGTCGTGGGTCTCCCGATTTCAGAGTACGATTGTATTTTGCATATTTCTAGGCTTAGGCTTAAAAACAAGACGTTAGAGGGTGAAGACTCGAAAGATCCCCCGAATGGCACCGTGGGTGGCATCAACACCTGCCACGGGACCAATGTAACTCGTAGGAACTGACCCCGCATCCGCGGGTCTCCCGATTTGAGAGTAGGACGGTAATCTGAATATTTCTAGACTTAGGCTTAAAAACATGACGTTAGAGGGTAAAAACTCAAAACATCCCCTGAACGATCACGTGGGTGGCACCAGCACCTCCCACGGGACCAATGTAACTCGTAGTAACTGACCCCGCAGCCGCGGGTCTCCCGATTTGAGAATTCGATAATAATTTTTATATTTATAGACTTAGGATTAAAAACATTACGTTAGAGGGTGAAAACTCGAAACAGCCCACGAACGGCCACGTGGGTGGCACCAACACCTCCCACTGGACCAATGTAACTCGTAGGAACTGACCCCGCTGCCGCAGGTCTCCCGATTTGAGAGTAGGATGGTAATTTGCATATTTCTGGACTTAGGCTTAAAAACATGACGTTAGAGGGTAAAAACTCAAAGCATCCCCCGAACGATCTCGTGGGTGGCACCAACACCTCCCACGGGACAAATGTAACTCGTAGTAACTGACCCCACAGCCGCGGGACTCCCGATCTGAGAATTCGATAATAATTTGTATATTTCTGAACTTAGGCTTAAACACATGACGTTAGAGGTTGAAAACTCAAAACAACCCCCGAACGGCCACGTGGGTGGCATCAACTCCTCCCACGGGACCAATGTAACTCGTAGGAACTGATCCCGCAGCCGCGGGTCTCCCGATTTGAGAGTACGACAATAATTTGTATATTTCTAGACTTAGGGTTAAAAACAAGACGTTAGAGGGTAAAAACTCAAAACAACCCTCAAACGGCCCCGTGGGTGGCACGAACACCTCCCACGGGACCAATGTAAGTCGTAGAAACTGAAACCGCAGCCGCGGGTCTCCCATTTTGAGAATCGATAATAATTTTTATATTTATAGACTTAGGATTAAAAACATTACGTTATAGGGTGAAAACTCGATACAGCCCACGAACGGCCACGTGGGTGGCACCAACACCTCCCACTGGACCAATGTAACTCGTAGGAACTGACCCCGCTGCCGCAGGTCTCCCAATTTGAGAATAGGACGGTAATTTGCATATTTCTGGACTTAGGCTTAAAAACATGACGTTAGAGGGTAAAAACTCAAAGCATCCCCCGAACGATCTCGTGGGTGGCACCAACGCCTCCCACGGGACAAATGTAACTCGTAGTAACTGACCCCACAGCCGCGGGACTCCCGGTCTGCGAATTCGATAATAATTTGTATAATTCTAGACTTAGGCTTAAACACATGACGTTAGAGGGTGAAAACTCAAAACAACCACCGAACGGCCACGTGGGTGGCACCAACACCTCCTACGGGACCAATGTAACTCGTAGGAACTGACCCCGCAGCCGCGGGTCTCTCGATTTGAGAGTATGACAATAATTTGTATATTTCTAGACTTAGGCTTAAAAACATGACGTTAGAGGGTAAAAACTCGAAACAACCCTCAAACGGCCCCGTGGGTGGCACCAACACCTCCCACGGGACCGATGTAACTCGTAGAAACTGACCCCATAGCCGCGGGTCTCCCGATTTGGGAATTCGATAATAATTTTTATATTTATAGACTTAGGATTAAAAACATTACGTTAGAGGGTGAAAACTCGAAACAGCCCCCGAACGGCCCCGTGGGTGGCACCAACACCTCCCACGGGACTAATGTAACTCGTGGGAACTGACCCCGCAGCCGCGGGTCTCCCGATTTGAGAGTATGACAGTAATTTGTATATTTCTAGACTTAGGCTTAAAAACATGACGTTAGAGGCTAAAAACTCGAAACAACCCTCAAACGGCCACATGGGTGGCACGAACACCTCCCACGGGACCAATGTAACTCGTAGAAACTGACCTCGCAGCCGCGGGTCTCCCAATTTGAGAGTACGATAGTAATTTGCATATTTCTAGACTTAGGCTAAAAACATGACTTTAGAGGGTGAAAACTCGAAACAGCTACCAAACAGCCCCGTGGGTGGCACCAACACCAACAACGGGACCAACGTAACCCGTAGGAACTGACCCTGTAGCCGCGGGTCTCCTGGTTTGAGAATTCGATAATAATTTTTTTATTTATAGACTTAGGCTTAAAAACATGACCTTAGAGTGTGAAAACTCGAAACAACCCCCGAACGGCCTCGTGGGTGGTACCAACACCTCCCACGGGACCAATGTAACTCGTAGGAATGACCCCGTAGCCACGGGTCTCTTGATTTGGGAGTACGATGATAATTGGTATATTTCTAGACTTAGGCTTAAAAATATGACGTTGGAGGGTAAAAACTCGAAACATCCCAAACGGCCCCGTGGGTGGCACAAACACCTCCCACGGGACCAATGTAACTCGTAGAAACTGACCCCGCAGCCGCGGGTCTCTCGATTTGAGAGTACGATAGTAATTTGCATATTTCTAGACTTAGGCTTAAAAACATGACGTTAGAGGGTGAAGACTCAAAAGATCCCCCGAACGGCACCGCGGGTGGTCCACGGGACCAATGTAACTCGTAGGTACTGACACCGCAACCGCGGGAATCCCGGTTTGAGAATACGATTGTAATTTGCATATTTGTAGACTTAGGCATAAAAAATGGACGTTAGAGGGTGAAAACTCGAAACAACCCCTGAACGGCCCCGTGGGTTGCATCAACACCTCCCACGGGACCAATGTAACTCGTAGGAACTGGCCACATAGCCGCGGGACTCCCGATTTGAGAATTCGATAATAATTAGTATATTTCTAGACTTAGGCTTAAAAACATGACGTTTGAGGATGAAAACTCGAAGCAGCCCACGAACGGCCACATAATTGGCACCAACACCTCCCACGGGACCAACGCAACTCGTAGGAACTGACCCCGTTGCCGTGGGTCTCCCGATTTTAGAGTACGATGTTAATTTGTATATTTTTAGACATAGGCTTAAAAACATGACGTTAGAGGGTAAAAACTCGAAACAACCCCCGAACGGCCACGTGGGTGGCACCAACACCTCCCACGGGACCAAATTAACTCGTAGGTACAGACCCCGCAACCGCGGGACTCCCAGTTTGAGAATACGATGGTAATTTGCATATTTCTAGACTTAGGCATAAAAACATGATGTTAGAGGGTAAAAACACGAAACCTCCCCCGAACGGCCCCGTGGGTGGCACTAACACCTCCCACGGGACCAATGTAACTCGTAGGAACTGACCCCGCAACCACGGGTCTCTCGGCTTGACAATACGATGGTAATTTGCATATATCTAGACTTAGGCATAAAAACATGACGTTATAGGCTGAAAACTCGAAACACCCCCCAAACCTGCACCGTGGGTGGCACCATCACCTCCCACGGGACCAATGTAACTCATAGAAAATGACCCCATAGTCGCGGGTCTCCCGGTTTGAGAGTACAATGGTAATTTGCATAATTCTATACTTAACGAAAACATGGCATTTGAGGGCGAAAACTCGAAACAGCCCCTGAACGGCCCCGTTGGTGGCACCAACACCTCCCACGGGGCCAATGTAACTCGTAGGAACTGAACCCACAGCCGTGGGATTCCCAATTTGAGAATTCGATAATAATTTGTATATTTCTTGACTTAAGCTTAAAAACACGACGTTAGAGGGTGAAACTAGAAACAACCCCCGAACGGCCACGTTGGAGGCACCAACACTCCCATGGGACCAATGTAACTCGTAGGAACTGACCCCGCAGCCGCGGGTCTCCCGATTTGAGAGTACGATGGCAATTTGTATATTTCTAAACATAGATTTATAAACATGATGTTAGAGGGTAAAAACTCAAAACATCCCCACAACGACCCCGTGGGTGGCACGAACACCTCCCACGGGACCAATGTAACTCGTAGGTACTAACCCAGCAACCGCGGGACTCCCGGTTTGAGAATATAATGGTAATTTGCATATTTCTAGACTTAGGAATAAAAACAAGACGTTAAAGTGTGAAAACTTGAAACAGCTCCCGAACGGCCCCGTGTGTGGCACCAACACCTCCCACGGGACGAATGTAACTCGCAGGAACTGACCCCACAGCCGCGGGTCTCCCGATTTGAGAGTACGACTGTAATTTGCATATTTCTAGACTTAGGCTTAAAAAAATGAAGTTAGAGGGTGAAAACTCGAAACATCCCCCGAACGGCACCGTGGGTGGCACCAACACCTCCCACGGGACCAATGTAACTCGTAATAACTGACCCCATAGCCGCAGGACTCCCGATTTGAGAATTCGATAATAATTGGTATATTTCTAGACTTAAGCTTAAAAACATGATGTTAGAGGGTGAAAACTCGAAACAGCCCCCTAACGGCCACGTGGGTGGCACCAAAACCTCCCACGGGACCAATGTAACTCGTAGGAACTGACCCCGTAGCCGCGGGTCTCCCGATTTTAGAGTACGATGGTAATTTGTATACTTCTAGACTTAGGCTTAAAAACATGACGTTAGAGGGTAACAACTTGAAACAACCCCAAAACGACCCCGTTGGTGGCACCAACACCTCCCACAGCCGCGGGTCTCCCGACTTCAGAGTACGTAAGTATTTTGCGTATTTCTAGATTTAGGCTTAAAAATAAGATGTTAGAGGGTGAAGACTCTAAACATCCCCCGAATGGCCCGGTGGGTGCACCAACACCTCCCACGGGACCAATGTAACTCGTAATAACTGACCCCACAACCGCGGGACTCCCGATTTTATAATTCGATAATAATTTGTATCTTTCTAGACTTAGGATTAAAAACATTACGTTAGACGGTGAAAACTCAAAACAACCCCCGAACGGCCACGTGTGTGGCACCAACACCTCCCAGGTGTCCAATGTAACTTGTAGGAACTGACCCCGCAGCCGCGCGTCTCCCAATTTGAGTGTACGACGGTAATTTGTATATTTCTAACATAGGCTTAAAAACATGACGTTAGAGTGTAAAAACTCGAAAAAGCCCCCCAACGACCCCGTGGGTGGCACCAACACCTCCCACGGGACCAATGTAACTCGTAGGTACTGACCCCGCAACCGCGGGACTCTCAGTTTCAGAATACGACGGTAATTTGTATATTTCTAGACTTAGGAATAAAAACAGGACGTTAGAGGGTGAAAACTCGAAACAGCTCCCGAACGGCCCCGTGTGTGGCACCAACAACTCCCACGGGACGAATGTAACTCGTAGGAACTAACCTCACAGCCGCGGGACTCTCAATTTTAGAATTCAATAATAATTTGTATATTTCTAGACTTAGGCTTAAAAATTTGACGTTAGTGGGTGAAAACTCGAAATAGCCCCCGAACGGCCACGTGGGTGGCACCAACACCTCCCACGGGTCCAATTTAACTTGTAGGAACTGACCCCGCAGCCGCGGGCTCCCGATTTGAGTGTATGATGGTAATTTGTATATTTCTAGACATAGGCTTTAAAACATGACGTTAGAGGGTAAAAACTCGAAACAACCCCCCAACGACCCCGTGGGTGGCACCAACACCTCCCACGGGACCAATGTAACTCGTAGGTACTGACCCCGCAACCGTGGGACTCCCAGTTTGAGAATACGACGGTAATTTGCATATTTCTAGACTTAGGAATAAAAACAGGACGTTAGAGGGTGAAAACTCGAAACAGCTCCCGAACGGCCCCGTGTGTGGCACCAACACCTCCCACGGGACGAATGTAACTCGTAGGAACTGACTCCACAGCCGCGGGACTCTCGATTTGAGAATTCAATAATAATTTGTATATTTCTAGACTTAGGCTTAAAAATTTGACGTTAGTGGGTGAAAACTCGAAATAGCCCCCTAACGGCCACGTGGGTGGCACCAACACCTCCCACGGGTCCAATGTAACTTGTAGGAACTGACCCCGCACCCGCGGGTCTCCCGATTTGAGTGTACGACGGTAATTTGTACATTTCTAACATAGGCTTAAAAACATGACATTAGAGGGTAAAAACTCGAAACAGCCCCCCAACGACCCCGTGGGTGGCACCAACACCTCCCACGGGACCAATGTAACTCGTAGGTACTGACCCCGCAACCGCGGGACTCCCGGTTTGAGAATACGACGGTAATTTGCATATTTCTAGACATAGGAATAAAAACAGGACGTTAGAGGGTGAAAACTCGAAACAGCTCCCGAACGGCCCCGTGTGTGGCACCAACACCTCCCACGGGACGAATGTAACTCGTAGGAACTGACCCCACAGCCGCGGGGCTCTCGATTTGAGAATTCAATAATAATTTGTATATTTCTAGACTTAGGCTTAAAAATTTGACCTTAGTGGGTGAAAACTCGAAATAGCCCCTGAAGGGCCACGTGGGTGGCACCAACACCGCCCACGGGTCCAATGTAACTTGTAGGAACTGACCTCGCAGCCGCGGGTCTCCCGATGTGAGTGTACGACGGTAATTTGTATATTTCTAGACATAGGCTTTTAAACATGACGTTTGAGGGTAAAAACTCGAAACAGCCCCCCAACGAACCCGTGGGTGGCACCAACACCTCCCACGGGACCAATGTAACTCGTAGGTACTGACCCCGCAACCGCGGGACTCCCGGTTTGAGAATACGACGGTAATTTGCATATTTCTAGACTTAGGCTTAAAACCATGATGTTAGAGGGTTAAAACTCAAAACATCCCCCGAACGGCACCGTGGGTTGCACCAACACCTCCCACGGGACCAATGTAACTCGTAGGAATTGACCCCACAGACGCGGGACTGCCGATTTGAGAATTTGACAATAATTTGTATATTTCTAGACTTAAGATTAAAAACATGACGTTAGAGGGTGAAAACTCGAAACAGCCACCTAACGGCCACATGGGTGGCACCAACACCTCCCACGGGACCAATGTAACTCGTAGGAACTGACCCCGCAGCCGCAGGTCTCCCGATTTCAGAGTACGATAGTATTTTGCATATTTCTATACTTAGGCTTAAAAACAAGACGTTAGAGGGTGAAGACTCGAAAGATCCCCCGAATGGCACCGTGGGTGGCATGAACACCTGCCACGGGACCATTGTAACTCGTAGGAACTGACCCCGGAGCCGCGGGTTTCCTGATTTGAGAGTAGGACGGTAATTGGAATATTTCTAGACTTAGGCTTAAAAACATGACGATAGAGGGTAAAGACTCAAAACATCCCCTGAACGATCTCGTGGGTGGCATCAACACCTCCCACGGGACCAATGTAACTCGTAGTAACTGACCCCGCAGCCGCGGGTCTCCCGATTTGAGAATTTGATAATAATTTTTATATTTATAGACTTAGGAATAAAAACATTACGTTAGAGGGAGAAAACTCGAAACAGCCCACGAACGGTCACGTGGGTGGTACCAACACCTCCCACGGGACCAATGTAACTCGTAGGAACAGACCCCGCTGCCGCAGGTCTCTCGATGTGAGAGTAGGACGGTAATTTGCATATTTCTGGACTTAGGATTAAAAACTTGACATTAGAGGGTAAAAACTCAAGGCATCCCCCGAACGATCTCGTGGGTGGCACCAACACCTCCCATGGGACAAATGTAACTCGTAGTAACTGACTCCACAGCCGCGGGACTCTCGATCTGAGAATTTGATAATAATTTATATAATTCTAGACTTAGGCTTAAACACATGACGTTATAGGGTGAGAACTAAAAACAACCCCCGAACGGCCACGTGGCTGGCACCAACACCTCCCACGGGACCAATGTAACTCGTAGGAACTGACCCCGCAGCCGCGGGTCTCTCGATTTGAGAGTATGATAATAATTTGTATATTTCTAGACTTAGGCTTAAAAACATGACGTTAGAGGGTAAAAACTCGAAACAACCCTCAAACGGCCCCGTGGGTGGCACTAACACCTCCCACGGGACCAATGTAACTCGTAGAAACTGACCCCGCAGCCGCGGGTCTCCCGATTTGAGAGTATGACAGTAATTTGTATATTTCTAGACTTAGGCTTAAAAACATGACGTTAGAGGGTAAAAACTCGAAACATCCCTCAAACGGCCCCGTGGGTGGCACGAACACCTCCCACGGGACCAATGTAACTCGTAGAAACTGACCCCGCAGCCGCGGGTCTCCCGATTTGAGAGTACGACAGTAATTTGTATATTTCTAGACTTAGGCTTAAAAACATGACGTTAGAGGGTAAAAACTCGAAACAATCCTCAAACGGCCCCGTGGGTGGCACGAACACCTCCCACGGGACCAATGTAACTCGTACCAACTGACTCCGCAACCGCGGGTCTCCCGATTTGTGAGTACGACAGTAATTTCCATATTTCTAGACTTAGGCTTACAAACATGATGTTAGAGGGTGAAAACAAGAAACAGCCACCAAACATCCCCGTGGGTGGCACCAACACCAACAACGGGACCAACGTAACCCGTAGGAACTGACCCTGTAGCCGCGGGTCTCCCGGTTTGAGAATTCGATAATAATTTGTATATTTATAGATTTAGGCTTAAAAACATGACCTTAGAGTGTGAAAACTCGAAACAACCCCCGAACGGCCACGTGGGTGGCACCAACACCTCCCACGGGACCAATGTAACTCGTAGGACTGACACCGCAGCCACGGGTCTCTCGATTTGGGAGTAGGATGATAATTGGTATATTTCTAGACTTAGGCTTAAAACTATGATGTCGGAGGGTAAAAACTCGAAACATCCCCAAACGGCCCCGTGGGTGGCACAAACACCTCCCACGGGACCAATGTAACTCGTAGAAACTGACCCCGCAACCGCGGGTCTCTCGATTTGAGAGTACCATAGTAATTTGCATATTTCTAGACTTAGGCTTAAAAACATGACGTTAGAGGGTGAAGACTCAAAAGATCCCCCGAACGGCACCGCGGGTGGCTCCAACACCTCCCACGGGACCAATGTAACTCGTAGGTACCGACCCCTCAATCGCGGGACTCCCGGTTTGAGAATACGATGGTAATTTGCATATTTGTAGGCATAGGCATAAAAACTGGACGTTAGAGGGTGAAAACTCGAAACAACCCCTGATCGGCCCCGTGGGTGGCACCAACACCTCCCACGGGACCAATGTAACTCGTAGGAACTGGCCCCATAGCCGCGGGACTCCCGATTTGAGAATTCAATAATAATTAGTATATTTCTAGACTTAGGCTTAAAAACATGACGTTAGAGGGTGAAAACTCGAAACAGCCCACAAACGGCCACGTGGTTGGCACCAACACCTCCCACGGGACCAATGCAACTCGTAGGAACTGACCCTGTAGCCGTGGGTCTCCCGATTTAAGAGTACGATGGTATTTTGTATATTTTTAGATATAGGCTTAAAAACATGACGTTAGAGGGTAAAAACTCGAAACAGTCCCCGAACGGCCATGTGGGTGCCACCAAAGCCACCCGCGGGACCAAATTAACTCGTAGGTACTGACCCCGCAACCGCGGGACTCCCAGTTTGAGAATACGATGGTAATTTGAATATTTCTAGACTTAGGCATAAAAACATGATGTTAGAGGGTAAAAACTCGAAACCGTCCCCGAACGGCCCCGTGGGTGGCACTAACACCTCCCACGGGACCAATGTAACTTGTAGGAACTGACCCCGCAACCACGGGTCTCTCGGCTTGACAATACGGTGGTAATTTGCATATTTCTGGACTTAGGCTTAAAAACATGACGTTATAGGCTGAAAACTCGAAACACCCCCCAAACCGCCCCGTGGGTGGCACCATCACCTCCCACGGGACCAATGTAACTCATAGAAACTGACCCTATAGTCGCGGGTCTCCCGGTTTGAGAGTACAATGGTAATTTACATATTTCTAGATTTAAGGAAAACATGGCATTTGAGCTTGAAAACTCGAAACAGCCCCTGAACGGCCCCGTGGGTGGCACCAACACCTCCCACTGGACCAATGTAACTCGTAGGAACTGAACCCACAGCCGCGGGATTCCCAATTTGAGAATTCGATAATAATTTGTATATTTCTTGACTTAGGCTTAAAAACACGACGTTAGAGGGTGAAAACTCGAAACAGCCCCCGAACGGCCACGTGGGAGGCACCAACACCTCCCATGGGACCAATGTAACTCGTAGGAACTGACCCCGCAGCCGCCGGTCTCCCGATTTGAGAGTACGACGGCAATTTGTATATTACTAAACATAGGCTTAAAAACATGATGTTACAGGGTAAAAACTCGAAACAGCCCCCCAACGACCCCGTGGGTGGCACCAACACCTCCAACGGGACCAATGTAACTCGTAGGTACTAACCCGTAACCGCGGGACTCCCTGTTTGCGAATACGATGGTAATTTGCATATTTCCCGCGGGTCTCCCGATTTCAGAGTTCGATAGTAATTTACATATTTAGAGACTTAGACTTAAAAACATGACGTTAGAGGGTGAAAACCCGAATGATCCCCCGAACGACACCGTGGGTGGCACCAACACCTCCCACGGGACCAATGTAATTCGTCGGAATTGACCCCATAGCCGCGGGACTCCAGATTGGAGAATTCGATAATAATTTGTATATTTCTAGACTTAGGGTTAAAAACATGACGTTAGAGGGTGAAAACTCGAAACATTCCCCGAACGGCCACGTGGGTGGCACCAACACCTCCCACGGGACCAATGTAACTCGTAGGAACTGACCCCGCAGCCGCGGGTGTCCCGATTTGAGAGTACAACTGTAATTTGCATATTTCTAGACTTAGGATTAAAAACATGACGTTAGAGGGTGAAAACTTGAAACAGCCACCAAACGGCCCCGTGGGTGGCACCAACACCTCCCACGGGACCATTGTAACTCGTAGAAACTGAACCCGCAGCCGCGGGTCTCCCGATTTGATAGTACGACTTTAATTTGTATATTTCTAGACTTAGGAATAAAAACATGACGTTAGAGGGTGAAAACTCGAAAGATCCCCCGAACGGCCACGTGGGTGGCACCAACACCTCCCACGGGACCAATGTAACTCGTAGGAACTGATCCCGCAGCCGCGGGTCTCCCGATTTGAGAGTACGACGGTAATTTATGTATTTCTAGACTTAGGCGTAAAAATAGGACGTTAGAGAGTGAAAACTCGAAACATCCCCCGAACGGCCCCGTGGGTGGCACCAACACCTCCCACAGGACCAACGTTACACGTAGGTACTGACCCCACAACCGCGGGATTCCCGATTTGAGAATTCGATAATAATTTGTATATATCTAGACTTAGGCTTAAAAACATGACGTTAGAGGGTAACAACTCAAAACATCCCCCGAATGATCTCGTGGGTGGCACCAACACCTCCTAAGGTACCAATGTATCTCGTAGTATCTGACCCCGCAGCCGCGGGTCGGCCGATTTGAGAGTACGACAATAATTTGCATATTTCTAGACTTAGTCTTAAAAACATGACGTTAGAGGGTGAAGACTCGAAAGATCCTCCGAACGGCACCGTGGGTGGAACCAACACCTCCCACGGGACCAATGTAACTCGTAGGTACTGACCCCGCAACCACGGGACTCCCGGTTTGATAATACGACGGTAATTTACATATTTCTAGACTTAGGCATAAAAATAGGACGTTAGAGGGTGAAAATTCAAATCAGCCCTAGAACGGCCCCGTGGGTGGCACCAACACCTCCCACGGGACCAATGTTACTCTAAGAACTGACCCCACAGCCGCGGGTCTCCCGATTTGAGAGTACGATAGTAATTTGCATATTTCTAGACTTAGGCCTGAAAACATGATGTTAGAGGGTAATAACTCAAAACATCCCCCGAACGATCTCGTGGGTGGCACCAACACCTCCCACGGGACCAATGTAACTTGTAGGAACTGACCCCGCAGCCGCGGGTCTCCCGATTTGAGAGTACGATTGTAATTTGTTATTTCTAGACTTAGGCTTAAAAACATGACGTTATAGGGTGAAAACTCGAAACATCCCCCGAACGAC